>SJYW01035264.1:144631-160015 GCA_006410735.1 Raphicerus campestris | reverse complement strand
CCCTCAATATTTCCCAGCATCAGGGTCTTTTCAAATGAGTCAGCTCTTCGCATCAGGTGGAGTTTCAGCTTCAACATTAGTCCTTCCAATGAACACCCAGGAATGATCTCCTTTAGGATGGAATGGTTGGATTTCCTTGCAGTCCAAGGGACTCTCAAGAGTTTTTTTCCAACACAACAGTTCAAAAGTGTCAATTTTTCCATGCTCAGCTTTCTTCACAGTCCAACTCTCACATCCATACATGACCACTGGAAAAACCATAGCCTTGACTAGATGGACCTTTGTGGACAAAGTAATGTTTCTGCTTTTTAATATGCTGTCTAGGTTGGTCATAACTTTCCTTCCAAGCAGTAAGCATCTTTCAGTTACATGGCTGCAATCACCATCTGCAGTGATTTTGGAGCCCAGAATAATAAAGTCTGACACTGTTTCCACTGTTTCCCCATCTATTTGCCATGAAGTGATGGGACCAGATGCCATGATCTTAGTTTTCTGAATGTTGAGTTTTAAGCCAACTTTTTCCACTGTCTTCTTTCACTTTCATTGAGAGGCTCTTTAGTTCTTCACTTTTTGCCATGAGTGTGGTGTCACCTACATGTCTGAAGTTATTGATATTTCTCCTGGCATTCTTGATTCCAGTTTGTGCTTCATCGAGCCTAGCATTTCTCATGATGTATTCTGCATGTAAGTGAAATAAGTAGGGTGACAATATACAGCCCTGATGTACTCCTTTTCCTGTTTGGAACCAGTCTGTTGTTCCATGTCCAGTTCTAACTGTTGCTTCCTGACCTGCATACAGATTTCTCAAGAGGCAGGTCAGTTGGTCTGGGATTCCCATCTGTTTCAGAATATTCCACAGTTTATTGTGATCCACACAGTCAAAGGCTTTGGCATAATCAATAAATCAGAAATGTTTTTCTGGAACTCTCTTGCTTTTTTGATGATCCACTGGATATTGGCAATTTGATCTCCAGTTCCTCTGCCTTTTCTAAAACCAGGTTGAACATCTGGAAGTTGACAGTTCACGTATTGCTGAAGCCTGGCTTGGAGAATTTTAAGCATTACTCTACTATCATGTGAGATAAGTACAGTTGTGTGGTACTTTGAGCATTCTTTGACATTGTCTTTCTTTGGGATTGGAATGAAAACTGACCTTTTCCAGTCCTATGGCCACTGCTGAGTTTTCCAAATTTGTTGGCATAGACAGTAATCCAAGTCTATGCCCTGATCAGTAATGCTGATGAAGCTGAAGTTGAACGGTTTTATGAAGGCTTACAAGACCTTCTAGAACTCACACCCAAAAAAGATATCCTTTTCATTACAGGGAACTGGAATGCAAAAGTAGAAAGTTAAGAAATACCTGCAGTAACAGGCAAATTTGGCTTTGGAGTATAGAATGAAGCAGGACAACAGCTAATAGAGTGTTGCCAAGAGAATGAACTGGTCATAGTAAACAGCCTCTTCCTACAACACAAGAGAAGACTCTACATATGGACATCACCCGAAGGTCAATAGTGAATCAGATTGATTATACTCTTTGTAGACAAAAATGGAGAAGCTCTATATAGTCAGCAAAAATAAGACCAGGCCCTGACTGTGGCTCAGATCATGAACTCCTTATTGCCAAATTCAGTCTTAAATTGAAGAAAGTAGGGAAACCACTAGACCATTCAGGTATGACCTAAATCATATCCCTTTCAAGTATACAGTGAAAGTGACAAATCGATTCAAGAAATTAGATCTGATAGAGTGCCTGAAGAACTATGGACAGAAGTTTGTGACATTGTACAGGAGGCAGTGATCAAGACTATCCCCAAGAAAAAGATACAAAATAAACAGCTACAAAACAAGTAAATCAATAAATTTTCAGAGTCTTAGGGTGCTGTGTGATGATCACTATGTTAGGGAATAATGGAGTGACTGCCCTTTAGGTTAAGGAAGGTCTTTTGGAGGAAGTGACTTTCAAAGCCAAGGTCTGAGTGACACGAGGCACCAGCCAGGCCACCATCTGGGTATGTAACTTGTCTGTCAGTGGAAGTAGTGTGTACAAAGGCTCTGGTGCTGGAACCAGCCTGGCCCATTCTAGGTCTTAGAAGAAGGTCAGGGAGGCTGAAGTGGGCCTGGAGAAAAGTACTGTAAGATGGTAGGAAAGGCCTGCAAGGTCCTGTTGGGGTTTGTAAGTAGGATAAGGAGTTCAGATTTTGTACTAAGTGCTGGGGGATATAACTGGAGGAAATTACATAAGAGAGTGACATGATCTGATAAACAGATTTAGAAGATACTCTTGGCTGCTGGGTGAAGAATTAACCATACAAGAGCAAGAGTGAAAGCCTGGAGACCACTGACAAGCCATTACACCACCAGAGAGCAATGGCAGTAGTTTTTACTAGGAGATATATGAGATGACAAGGGTGGGAAAAAGTAGGCAGAATGGGGAAAAGTCTTGCTTTGTGAATATTTGAGTTTCAAATACAGTCTATATGAATGTAATTATCAATGACTAGCATCAGAGTGTAGTCTGTTTCTTGTTAACAGAACACGATTGCCTAAGCAAGAACCCAAGAGGAGTTTCTGAGTGTCCTTGCTGAATTCTTCTTTCATTAGTCTTCTTGGCCTTTTGTCTAGAATGTGTGCGTGTGCTAAGTCACTTCAGTCCTGTCTGTCTCTTTGAGACCCTATGGGCCACAGTCTGCCAGGCCCCCTTATCCATGGGATTCTCCAGGCATGAATATTGGAGTTGGTTGCCATGCACTCCTCTGGGGGATCTTCCCAACCCAGGGATCAAACCCAAGTCTCTTACATCTCCAGCATTAGCAGGCAGATTCTTTACTACTAGCATCACCTGGGAAGTCCTACTCATATAATACTGTGGGGAAATTCCTTTCAATATGCTCATAGTGAGAGAGTGTTTTGTGTTAGCCTGCCTCCCTCCAACTTTCTGTACACAATATAGTTTATAGATTTTCATGTTATTTAGAAAAGGGTGCTGGTAACCTCAAGTCAATTTGAAAGTAGTACAAGTATGGCAGAAAGAGACTCTGTGAATAAGTTGATGTGGAGGATGAAATGACCCATACTGAATGAATTTCATAAGAAAGAAGGGGATATAAACAAACACATATTAGATGATACATGGACTGGAAGTGATGTGAGGGGTACATTACAGAAGATTCTAATTAGTAAGCTAAGGTTTCTGACAAGCCCGGTTCTGATATCTTGATTAAATATTTAGAAGGAAATCTAAGAGTAAAAAAGAGGCAAGAGAGGTATAAGGAGAGGAAGGTTTAAAGTGGAAATGGAGCTTAAGCAAAGCCCACACAAGAAGAGGGGAAGAGATCCACACCCCGTTCCCCTCAGAAAAACCCAAGACAAACCCCAAACAAATGAACAAACACAACCTGTCTCTGCACAAAGTCCCATCAATATTTTGGTAGTAAGAATGTTGACTTAAGAGTCAGGCAGGTCTGAATTTGAATCCAGATTCTGTGTTACAAAGGAATCCTTGAACGGGTCTGTCTCTGAGCCTCAGTTTCCTATTTATAATATGGAAACATAATGCCATTTATATAATTGTAGTAACTTTGGAGCAGATTTAATGAGCTGGCCTCATGTTTGAATACAGGTTCCATCTTTTTCTTTGTGTGTCTTTGGCAAGAGGTTTAACCCTTTTCAAGTTTTGGTTTCCTTACCTGTAAAATGTTGTCCAAAATATTATCACTACTATACATATTACAGTTGTTTAAAAACTNTTTGGAGCAGATTTAATGAGCTGGCATCATGTTTGAATACAGGTTCCATCTTTTTCTTTGTGTGTCTTTGGCAAGAGGTTTAACCCTTTTCAAGTTTTGGTTTCCTTGTCTGTAAAATGTTGTCTAAAATATTATCACTACTATACATATTACAGTTGTTTAAAAACTTGGTCTAAAATGGGCAGTCAATAAATGTTATTTTTTTTCTGCTATTTTATTTCCTTCAACTCTTGCATCATTTTACGACTCCTCCTCCATTCTATAAAATCTTTTTCCCCCCACACTGTTCAAGTTGTATTCTCCAGTTTTCCATACACAAGGATATGCTTGCCTTAAATTGTTTTCCTCCTATGTGATTTCTCCCTCTGTTTGGCATAATTATTAATAGTTTTTATTTTGCTCTCAGGTTTCCTGGCTTGAATAACAAATTCTGTGCCCATTCCACTCAGAGTCCTTGTTACTCATTCAATGTGTTATTGGAAATACATATCTTTGGAAAACAGTGCTCTGTGATGGAAGGTTCAAGTCAGGATTACTTTTGCAAAAGTGATTTTCTGAAAAAAAAAGTAGTGTCTTGTTAACCAAGCAGACAATGAGTCTGCCCTGATTGATGGTGGGGGGGCGGGGCGCTGATGATAACCTGTTACTCTTGGAACATTCTGAGGCAAACCAGATGCACTCCTGTGGGTATTACCTCAAGCTACATGTTACAAAAGTGCTTGTGATGTTGGAAAACTTGCAAGGCTCCCCTCTCTCACAAGCACAGATACAGGGCTGTCTCTGCATCGTCTTTGCATCATGGTTGTCTCACCATGATGTGTGTGTGGGGAGAGGTTGAATTGTCCCTTGCCATCCATGGCAAAGAACCACAGCTTTCTTTGGGAAAATTTGCTTTCTATGTCCCAACGGAAAAGACAGCAGAGTTGTCCTGGGAGATCTACTGGAATGACATTTTTCTGGCATGATGGTTACATTTCTCAACCTGTCCATTTTGTGGAGGAAAAACTCTTTTAAACTTTTAATCTGTACCTTGCCCTAGCATCATATTAGATGGGAGAAACCATACAACTTTGAATCCTGAACATTTCATTTCTACTTACACAGATGATCATAACATTTACCCGTTGTCTTCATAGAGTGATATTTGATTCATAATTCAATTGATTACTATATAGTCTTGTAGGAAGTGAGTGGAAGAATTAATAATGCTGTAATTAACAAATGCCAGGCAATTTTAAACATTCATCTCACTCCTCTTCCTTCTCCACTGTATGACTAAAAACTTATGTAAAGCGGTCATGCAAAATACCTCTGCCTTCAGCTAGCTTGCTAACTTCTTAGAGATGTCCACATGAAAAAAAGTTGAAGAAAATGAGAATTTGATTTTTAAAAAGTGCAAAATTGAGCTGAAAGTAAATGCTTCAGAATAGGATTTGAAATTATTTTGATAGTTCAGTCTATCTAGCCAAGAGAATCTCTGAATACATTATTACTTTAGACCCAAATATTAGATGATATAGACTTATAAAAGCATTGGCTATAATTTTAGATATCTGGCAGAACTAGGGTATCAACTTTTATTAAAACATTTCCTTTAGAAAAAAAGCATGAAATATTCATTGCTAATATAAACCAAACTTCCTTTCATATTAAATCTGAAATTAAAATAGGGTACTTTTAATTTTTGTAATGATAGGTACATTATTCCATAACAAAAATAGCTATAATTTAAGGGCTTGGTGGATGCTAAGTCTGTGATATATATGGAAATCTTCCCAAGCTTCTTAAGAGTTAGGTATTATTATGTTTAAATCACAGACAAGACTAGTAATTTGGTCAAAGTCACACAGTTAGACAGTTTTCAATGCCAGGCAGGTCTTGCTGTTACATCCACTGTTATACAGAATGTAATTTGTTTACTGGGATGATGATTATTATATTTTCCTCCTAGATTTCATCAGTACTTTAGTGGAAGTCACAATTTACTGCTGTCCTAAATACTTGTCAAACATCTTTCTATCCCTTTCTTAGCAGATTATCATCATAGGACTTTACTGCTTGGCTATTTCTATCACCCCTACTTCTTAGTTTCCTGAAGGTTAGGTAGATATGAGACTATTTTGCCTTTCCTTGTTGAGGAATTTTGGATGTCTCTTGGTTCTGGTCTTCCACCTTGACCTCTAATACACTAGGTATTTGGTGCCATAGTTAAAGTTTACTGCTGCTAACAGGAACTAGCAGCACTCCAAGCTTTTCTATTATAAAAAAAATTACAAATGTTTTGATTCAGAATAGTCAAAATTACACAACCAATAGGAAACTTTGCTTATTTCTATGGTATTATTTTTAAATACAACATTAAACATGGGCTTCCCAATGGTTGACCTTAATGTTCCTAGAGTAATTCCTTGCCTTCCTTGATGGCTCAGTGGTAAAGAATCTGCCTGTAATGCAGGAGGAGCAGGTTCCATCCTTGGATTGGGCAGATCCCCTGGAGGGGGACATGGCTACTCCAGCATTCTTGCCTGGAAAATCCCAAAGACAGAGCTTGGTGGGGGGTTACAGTCCACGGGATCGCAAAAGAGTCGGACGTGATTTAGTGACTAAATAACAACAACTCCTTAGAACAGAAGAATGACACTTTATACTGGGAGATTTGGAGGCAGAGTCTGAAGCAACTGCTAAAATTATGAAGTTTCACAGAACTTTATTTTGTATGAAAAATCCATGTAAATATTATATTCTAATTTATTATATATTTTATCTTTTTATATAACTACACTGTTTTAAGTACTTTCATATAAATCTAATGTTTTAGGAAGATATGCCATATTTTTCCTGGAGTTTGAGCAAACTGTCTTATGTTTCCTGGTGATGCACATACTCTAGATTGAAAACAGTAAAGTTAAAGAATTTTCTGCAGGAAGATCTTGTTAGAACACTGTGCCGCTCATTCACTTATTTTTTCAGTGTTCATTCTGAGTAATGAGTACTTAGATGTTGAGAACAGACTTATAGTGAATTTAATCAAAGTTCTGCTTCCATGGATCTTACATTCAAGGNCAGTAAAGTTAAAGAATTTTCTGCAGGAAGATCTTGTTAGAACACTGTGCCACTCATTCATTTATTTTTTCAGTGTTCATTCTGAGTAATGAGTACTTAGATGTTGAGAACAGAGTTATAGTGAATTTAATCAAAGTTCTTCTTCCATGGATCTTACATTCAAGGGATAGGCATTAATAAATGACAAAGTAAACAAAAAAATACTAATCAATTTTATGATGCAAAGAAAAGAAGTTATTGTGAGAGGGACTAAATGGGGATTTCTTTAGACCTGGTAGATGAGGAAAGACTTTGCTGAGTATGTTGCATTTTAAACTCACACCTGAATGATACGAAGAAGTTGTTGTTGTTGCTTAGTCACTAAGTTGTGTACAGTTCTTTTGTGACCCCATGGATTGTAGCATACCAGGCTCCTCTGTCCATGGGATTTCCCAGGCAAGAATCCTGGAGTGGGTTGCCATTTCCTTCTCCAGGGAATTTCCCCAACTCAGGGATCGAATCCCTATCTCCTACATTGCAGGTGGATTCTTTACCACTGAGCCACAGAGAAGCCCCAGGGGAAGAAGGAAGACATGAAATATATGTCACAGTAATTTCCAGCATGTAGATGCAGGAGACAGCAAAAGTCTTAGGGTGAGAATGAGTATGGCTTGTTCTTTTATCAGAAAGAAGACTGGTTATATAGAGAGTGAGTGGAAGAAAGGTGAACAATGAGCAAAGGGACCAAATTGTCAAAGCCTTAGTAGACTATGGTGGCCAGAGTTTGGTTTCTATTCTAGATATGAAAGATGTGATTGGGTCTTTGACAAATGGGAGAATGACATGATCTGATTTATCCTGTTTAAAGATGACTCTGATTGCTAGGGGGAGAAAGGATTATAGAGGGTCAGAATGGAAGCAATGTACCAACTAGATGGCCTGTAAAATAGCTTCCCTCATAGCTCAGTTAGTAAAGAATCATCCTGCAATGCAGGACACACAGGTTCAATCCCTGGGTCTGAAACATCCACTGGAGAAGGGATAGACTACCCACTCCAGTATTCTTGGTCTTGCCTTGCAGCTCAGCTGGTAAAGAATCCACCTGCAATGCGGGAGACCTGGGTTTGATCCCTAGGTTGGGAAGATCCCCTGGACAAGGGAAAGGCTATCCACTCCAATATTCTGGCCTGGAAAATTCCATGGACTGTATAGTCCATGGGGGGAGTCACAAAAAGTCAGACATGACTGAATGACTTTCACTTTCACTTTTTACTTTCAAACAGAAATAGTAGCAGTTGTTATGACAAATATGAGATATGTTTTAGAGTTACAGAGGAAAGGACTGACTCATTGATTAGATGGACAAACACATTTGGATGAGGGGAAAATTATCAAAGGTTTTAGCCTGAGTAACTGGATGTGCCATTTGGTAAGATAGAGAGGATGATGATTTGAGGAGCAGCTGAGCCCATCTTCATTTTGGGGAATCCACCATCCAGGTTAAGCAGTCAAACAGGGTACAGGAGCCAGAGAAAGACTCAGGTGAGTATACTTCCCAAGGAGAGAACAGCAAATACAAAATCCCAAGTATGGGATAATGTTGATGAGTTTTAGGACCATCAAGAGAGCCAGTGTGTCTGGAGCATGAAACGAGAGGGATACTGGTAAATGAGATTGCAGAAGTGGGCTACAAGAAGGATCATTCTGAACCTAAAGACTGTGCAAAAGAGTTTGGATTGCATTCTAAGTATGACAATAAATCACTGATGGGTTTAGTCCAAGTGACAAAGTCTGATAAACTATTTTTAAAGAATGACTCTCACTGTTATGTGATGAAGTGATGAGGAGAGAATAGTGCAAGAAGCAAAAGTAACTCAGTAGAAGACGAGCGGAACCAGGAAAGTGAGGTATCTTGCATGTGTGAATAAGTTCTGCACAATCACACATTTTCCCCACCCACATTTTACATGAACTGTGAACATCCTCCTGGAGAGTCACAGAGGTGAAAAACCTGTTTGCAGTGATATAAACACAAATCATTTGTGCATAGTTTTATCCACAGTAAGTTTTCTAGGAATGCAAGTGTTGTGTATACCGAAGAAAACACAGTACTTGTGTGCTGAGCTGTGCTAATAGATGCTCGCATTTGGAAAATCAAGTCGTGATGGCAGTGTCACCTATGGTATTTAAGTAGCCAGTACCTCACATCTGTGTCTGTCCTCATTTAAATTATCTTATTTTTGGCTTTATGCAAGCTTAAGTGTCTGATGTCGTGTCTTGTGGAGTAGCAGTACCCATATATTTACATATTGAAATGTATCTTATGGGACACTATACTGATTTTTTAAAAAATAGGTTACAATATTGAAGTCCTTCATTGGAATGACTGATGCAGAAGATGAAGCTCCAGTACTTTGGCCACACAATGCAAAGAAGTATCTCATTGGAAAAGACCATGATGCTGTGAAAGATTGAAGGCAGGAGGAGAAGGGGATGACAGAGGATGAGATGGTTGGATGGCATCACCAACTCAATGAGCATGAGTTTGAGCAAGCTCCAAGAGATGGTAAAGGACAGGGAAGCCTGGTGTGCTTCAGTCCATAGGGTTGCAAAGAATCAGACACGACTGAGTGACTGAACTGACTGATACTGATCTTTTGAAAAATAGGTTACAATATTGATGAGTTTTATTACAAAGTAATTAAACTATTATTATATAAAGGGAGCCATGTGCCTGATAAATTGAGACCCATAGATCTAGGTAATAATGAATGACCTAGGAAGCTTAGGTTTCCCCTGATGACTGATGTTAAACTAGGTGGAATTAGACCTGATAGTCTCTTGGATTAATGTCATTTGCTCAAGAACACATAGGTAACTAACTACAGATGCTGATTTTGAATCCAGTGCAGAATGTTTCCAAAGCTCATGTTGACTATATCATACATACCAGGAAGATTTATTTTCAGAAGTTTATTCATTGTACNAAAATACAAGGTAAAAAACTCAAACTAAATGTCTTCTATTTGCATTGGAAATTGTAGTATTAAAAATTGATTTTTAACATTTCACTTTTATTGTGAGGCAAGGCATAGCTCAGATCCATCGCATCATAGGAGATTTCTTAATCTTCACATTGCACCTTGCTCTTCACAGTGATTTGTGTCTGGCTTTGTCTTATGGATAGAAAGAGAAGATCTACTTACTTACTGTGTTGAAGATATAAAAGAAATTAATTACACTGCCTGTGGTTACTATCTGCACAGAATCAAATTACTTGGTTTAGGAAATATTTCATCTGTTAAAAATCCAATGTGGACCAGAGATAATGCACCTCAACCAAATAAATGGTAAAAACCTCAAGATAAATTTACTTTTCATTACTCTGCCTGCGAGAGGCAGGGCACACATGTCCAGCACCTCTCCAGTGAGGCACCTGAGGAACTGTCGTCCTTTCTTTACCAAATTGAATTGTAAACTATTCCTGTTTAGGATTGTTTTCCAACGGTTTGAATGTTACTTAACAAGCAAAATGCTGTGGAGTGGTGCTCCATATTGTCTAAGAAGACTTCTATGACTCCTATTTATCTTTTGCATCAGGATTTGACAGGTAACAAATGAAATTCCTTTTCTAAAATTAAATCTAGCTTCATTTCTATCTTTCACTCATAAAGGATGAAACATTATTTGCTTCTTGGACAGTTCCTGTACTCTATCATCTTTCATTACTTTTATAAGTTCTGTCATAAAAGCTTTAGTCCTTTGGCCTTGGTTTCTAACTGCCTGTTATGGAGATAAGTGTCTGCATTTGATAATATAAAATTCTCAAATATTGCCTTATCTGCAATTAAAAAGTACTTTAAAAGCAGCATTAGGATATGATATTGTCTTTCATTTCTCTGTTGTATTTGCCTTCTCATATAGTTTTAGTTCTTTATGACCATGAAGAACAGTGTTTCTACAGCACTTTGGACACTATACTTCTCTGAGGTCCAGCCCTGAATATGAGCCTTCAACACACATCCTCACCTGGATGTCCCACAGTACCTTAAACTTAACTCAATGCTGTTCCTTCTCCTGCTTTCTCTATTAGAGAGGTTGGCAGATTATGGTCCTTGGGCCAAATCTTTCTTACTGCCTATTGTTGTATGGCTTTTCTGAAAAGTGAGAAGAGTTTTTACATTTTTAAAAGAAAATGAAAATAGTATTTCATGACCTGTAAAAATTAGATGAAATTCAAGTATCAATGTCCATAAAATGTTTTTACTAGAGTCCAGCCACACTTATTTATGTATTGCCTATGGCTGCTTTTGCACTACAAGAGCAGAATGAGGGGTTGTAAAGAAGACTGTCTGGTTCGCGAAGGCTTAAAATAGCTTAAGCTACCTGGCTCTTCACACAAAAAAAGTTTGCCGACTCTTGATCTATTTCAATAGAATATTTCACCACTCTCTCAACTCTTAATCTCCCAATATCAAAACCTCTGAGTTATCTTCCAGCCTTTCTTCTTATTCAGATGCATATCCTATTGCTATATATAAGGAATATCTCCAGGCCAGACTCCTTTATTGTGTTTCTACAACTTTAGCACATAAATCCTTACTGTCTGTTTCCTAGACAACTGCAATATTTCTTCCTAACCCCAGTTTCTCTCTAATAAAATTCAAATTCTGTATTAGTACCCAAGCTATCATGTGAAAATCAATAGATTTTAGATCATTTCACTCCCCTGTTAAAGATGGCATTGGGACCCTGCTTCCCACAGAATGAAGTCCAAGTCCTTAGCATTGTAACAAATCCTTTCATTCACTGGCCCTGACTTTTTCTCTGGTTTCGTCTCCCTTGGCCGCCTGTACCCTCCACTCCCACCCTTGCATTTTAAATTCCCACAGCACAGTACTTCTTATTGTCTCCCTGATATGTTGCTGCCTTTCATGACTCTCTGCCTTTGCCATGCAGCTGCCTTTTTCTTTACTCCCCTTTTACTACTTTCTAAATAGCAAACTTGAATTAAATTTTGGAGATTCAGCTTAAATGTCACATTTAAGAATCCTTTCTTAGATCCTTCAGGTAAAGTTAATTTTTCACCCACTGCATCTCATCACTTCTTTGTGTTGTCATCATCTTTGTAGATATCAGAGTTCTTTCTCATTTTTGTATGCTAGAACCGAGCATTTCTCATAAAGAGGATAGGAAATATTTACTGAGTAAATAAGTGCTCATGTGCTTTTAGAGAGATTCTTTAATTTAGCAGAGCAAAAATTATAAAATGATTACAGTCAAGTCTGTTAATTCTATCATGTCTGGAATAAAACTCTGAATCTTGTTGATGATTACCCAAAAGTCTCAAACATCTCCAACCACTATAGATCTCATTATTTAGTTTTGTGTTTTCTTAACATGCAAAGTTATTGAATCAAATGCATCAATTTACCTATTGACAATTTCCTTCCCCCCAAAATGATGACCTCAGTGTAAAAAGAAAGCCATTTCTATTCTGAATTTTATATTTAAGTTGGCTTGCATGTGTGCTAAGTCACTTCAGTTGTGTCCAACACTTTGTGACCTGGTAGACTGTAGCCCACCAGGCCCCTCTGTCCATGGGATTTTCCAGGCAAGAATACTGGAGTGGGTTGCCATGCCCACCTCCAGGGGATCTTCCCAACCCAGGGATTGTATTCTTGTCTCCTGCGGCTCTTTTACTGCAGGAAGATTCTTTGCCTCTGAGTCACTGGGGATGCCTTTAAGTTGGCTTACTAGTTACTTATTTGTTTTTACTATTATTTCTGTAGGCAGTTAAATTTTCAGATTCAGCTTTCAAGATGATCAGGTTGTACAGAAATAGTTTATGTCTCTGTTTTAGTTATTCGAACAGGCCATCATTTGAAGAATCAGTTAAGCTCCTCATACCCTATCGTTCTCCTCTGGCACTGTCTTTGAATTCACATTACTGTTTGTTAGCATCTCCATAGAAAGCTAGACATGGAGCTTACTGAGCTATTTTACATGTGCGCTGTAAAGACTGGTTAGGTGGGAGAGAATATAAAACCGGCTAAAAGAAGATTTTAAGATTATCTATGAGTTNAATAGTTTATGTCTCTGTTTTAGTTCTTCGAACAGGCCATCATTTGAAGAATCAGTTAAGCTCCTCATACCCTATCATTCTCCCCTGGCACTGTCTTTGAATTCACATTACTGTTTGTTAGCATCTCCATAGAAAGCTAGACATGGAGCTTACTGAGCTATTTCACATGTGCGCTGTAAAGACTGGTTAGGTGGGAGAGAATATAAAACCGGCTAAAAGAAGATTTTAAGATTATCTATGAGTTTCATTCATCTATTATTTTCCTGGCTCCATTTAGTATGGATAATAATAGTGAGACAGGCTTGTGATTATATAGCACGCTATACTTATTCAAAGTGCTTTCACCTACATTATCCCTCCTGCGAGGAAAGTATTGGTGGTATTGTTACAGTGATTTTTTTCAGGTGAAACTGATGCTCAGAAAGTTGAAATTACCTGGTGAAATTCTTTGAGTTTGTTAGCGATGAGGCTGAAACTAAAACCTAGTTCCTAACTCCATGTAAGTTTTCTGTGATTTTGTTTTCTTTGTATAAAATACATGTTATTCAACTGTCACCTCGGCTCTAAAGCTATACTTCCATACTCTGATTTGTACTCGGGCTTTGCAGAGTTCCCTTATTTACCAGTTGGCTTCTTAGTGGGTTTTGTCAACAGGTAGTATATGGGGGAGACTGGATATTGGGAAGAGAATATTCTGCTTGTTGTGCTTGTCAGCATATACTTAGCAATAGAAGTGGGATAGAAGCTTCTTTTGACCGTTACAGAACCAGTCTCATTTCACGTCTCAGAACTACCAGCACCAGCTAGGGTTGTTCCATCACTAAGTCATATCTGATTCTTTGCAACCCCATGAATTACAGCATGCCAGGCTTCCCAATCCTTCACCATCTCCCAGAGTGGCTCAGACTCATGTCCACTGAGTCAATTATGACATCCAACCAGCTCACCCTCTGTCATCCCCTTATCCTTCTGCCCTCAGTCTTTCCCAGCATCAAGGTCTTTTCCAATGAGTTGGGTTTTCACATCAAGTAGCCAAACTATTGGAGCTTCAGCTTCAGCAGCAGTCCTTCCAATGAATGTTCAAGGTTGATTTCCTTTAGTATTGAATGCTTCGATTTCCTTGCTGTCCAAGGGACTCTCAAGAGTGTTCTTCAGCACCACAGTTTGAAAGCATTGATTCTTGGGTGCTCATCCTTCCTTATGGTCGTGTCTCTATTCACCTCTCTGAATGCCCAGTCCCTCCTCTCAGCTGCTAAGTTCTGATAACCACCATCTCTGCCTTCTATTTCTCTAGTCTTAGAAGTGGTAGCTGCTTTTTATAATTCTTTGTCCATGTTACCTCACTGTTATCTTTGTGCTTTTTCAGTCCTTCAGTACCTATGAACCAATCTGCCATGCTGTTGACTCTCATTGGAAACACTTGGTTTGGTTTCCCTGAAAAATGCTGCATGACAGACATTCCTGTCTCTGCTGGGATGACAAATCTAAAGTACAATTACAGCCCTAGAAAAACTGCAGAATAGTGGCACTATCCAAAACTTGAAATATGCAAGGGTAGTGATTTCCATTATATCCTCATTGAATTCACTTGGTTGAACTTTGAAGAAGATAGATGTCTCTTAGAGAATTGCTGTGGATTATCTTAAATATAATCAGGCAGTGATTCCAATTGCAGCTGCAGTTCCAGATGTGTGGATTTTTTTTTTTTTAACTGAAACAAATCAACTCAGCCCCTTGGACCTGGTGCAAAGCTATTAATCTGGAAAATGTTTTTGTCTCTATGATAATTTGCAAAGTTCACCAGCAGTGTGCTTGCTTTTACTAAACAGAATCAACAGTTCATCTTCATAGTCTTGCCTTCGGGTTGTGTCAGCCACTCCTTCTCTCTGCCTTAATTTAGTCCTCAAAGATTATGGTGGCTCAAAGCTTTGTTGGGCTTCCCAGTGCTGCTAGAGTTAAAGAAATTGCCTGCCAATATAGGAAACATAAGAGTCTCAGGTTCGTTCCCTGTATTGGGAAGATCCCCTGGAGGAGGGCATGGCAACTCATTCCAGTATTCTTGCTTGGAGAATCCCACAGACCTCTAGAGCAGTCTGGCAGGCTATGGTCCATAGGGTTACAAAGAGTCAGACACAACTGAAGTGACTTAGAACCCATGCACGCAAAGCTTGGTTGGTTAATTTGGATTTTGGAGACAGCATATACCACATTTGAACATGCTGTTCCACCATATTTATTGAGTAACTCAAAGCATAACAAGAAAATGCTCTTCAACCAGTAACACAGCTGTTCAAGTTGTTCTTCTGCATCAGCCTAATGACCCATCAGATCCAATAATATTTGTTTTATCTGGAAATAGAGGCACTTGTAAAACTGAACAAACCCTTGGAGGAGAATCATAGTTATGATCTCTGGGATTTAGAGCAAAGCTATGACTATTGCTCCAGATACCTTTTTGAAAAACAATTCCTGGAAAGCCTGGGTAGAATTGGAATGCCTGGTCACAGA
>SJYW01035264.1:121192-134040 GCA_006410735.1 Raphicerus campestris | reverse complement strand
TCCCCTTATCCTTCTGCCCTCAGTCTTTCCCAGCATCAAGGTCTTTTCCAATGAGTTGGGTTTTCACATCAAGTAGCCAAACTATTGGAGCTTCAGCTTCAGCAGCAGTCCTTCCAATGAATGTTCAAGGTTGATTTCCTTTAGAATTGAATGCTTCGATTTCCTTGCTGTCCAAGGGACTCTCAAGAGTGTTCTTCAGCACCACAGTTTGAAAGCATTGATTCTTGGGTGCTCATCCTTCCTTATGGTCGTGTCTCTATTCACCTCTCTGAGTGCCCAGTCCCTCCTCTCAGCTGCTAAGTTCTGATAACCACCATCTCTGCCTTCTATTTCTCTAGTCTTAGAAGTGGTAGCTGCTTTTTATAATTCTTTGTCCATGTTACCTCACTGTTATCTTTGTGCTTTTTCAGTCCTTCAGTACCTATGAACCAATCTGCCATGCTGTTGACTCTCATTGGAAACACTTGGTTTGGTTTCCCTGAAAAATGCTGCATGACAGACATTCCTGTCTCTGCTGGGATGACAAATCTAAAGTACAATTACAGCCCTAGAAAAACTGCAGAATAGTGGCACTATCCAAAACTTGAAATATGCAAGGGTAGTGATTTCCATTATATCCTCATTGAATTCACTTGGTTGAACTTTGAAGAAGATAGATGTCTCTTAGAGAATTGCTGTGGATTATCTTAAATATAATCAGGCAGTGATTCCAATTGCAGCTGCAGTTCCAGATGTGTGGATTTTTTTTTTTTTAACTGAAACAAATCAACTCAGCCCCTTGGACCTGGTGCAAAGCTATTAATCTGGAAAATGTTTTTGTCTCTATGATAATTTGCAAAGTTCACCAGCAGTGTGCTTGCTTTTACTAAACAGAATCAACAGTTCATCTTCATAGTCTTGCCTTCGGGTTGTGTCAGCCACTCCTTCTCTCTGCCTTAATTTAGTCCTCAAAGATTATGGTGGCTCAAAGCTTTGTTGGGCTTCCCAGTGCTGCTAGAGTTAAAGAAATTGCCTGCCAATATAGGAAACATAAGAGTCTCAGGTTCGTTCCCTGTATTGGGAAGATCCCCTGGAGGAGGGCATGGCAACTCATTCCAGTATTCTTGCTTGGAGAATCCCACAGACCTCTAGAGCAGTCTGGCAGGCTATGGTCCATAGGGTTACAAAGAGTCAGACACAACTGAAGTGACTTAGAACCCATGCACGCAAAGCTTGGTTGGTTAATTTGGATTTTGGAGACAGCATATACCACATTTGAACATGCTGTTCCACCATATTTATTGAGTAACTCAAAGCATAACAAGAAAATGCTCTTCAACCAGTAACACAGCTGTTCAAGTTGTTCTTCTGCATCAGCCTAATGACCCATCAGATCCAATAATATTTGTTTTATCTGGAAATAGAGGCACTTGTAAAACTGAACAAACCCTTGGAGGAGAATCATAGTTATGATCTCTGGGATTTAGAACAAAGCTATGACTATTGCTCCAGATACCTTTTTGAAAAACAATTCCTGGAAAGCCTGGGTAGAATTGGAATGCCTGGTCACAGANATCCAAAAACATATAAAGAGTTCATACAACTGAATATCAATTAAAATAATCCAATTTTAAAATAAAGAGGATTGGAATAGACATTTTTCCCAAGAAGACATACAGGCCACAGGTATATAAAAAGGTATTCAACAACAGCTAATCATAGGAAAATGCAAATCAAAACAACAATTAGATATAACCTCATCTTTCTTAAAACAATTACTATGAAAAAGACAAAACATAACAAGTGTTTGGAAGGATACGGACAAAAGGCAACCCCTGTGCACCACTGGCTGGAATGTAAATTGGTGCAGGCACTATGGAAACCAGTATGTAGGTTCCTCAAAAAAAAATTAAAACAGAGCTATCATGTAATTCAGGGAATTCAGCTTTCTCTGTATTTATGAAAAACACTAACTTTAAAAGATATGCACATCTATGTTCACTGCAGCATCATTTACAATAGATTAAAAGAATTATATCTGAAAGACAGAGTGCCTGAAAAACTATGCACTGAGGTTCTTAACACTCTACAGGAGGCGGTGACCAAAATCATCCCCAATAAAAAGAAATGCAAGAAGGCAAAACAATTGCCTAAAGAGGCCTTACAAATAGAAAAGGAGGGAAGTGAAAGACAAGGAGAAATGGAAAGATATACCGATCTGAATGCAGAGTTCCAAAAAATAACAGGAGAGACAAGAAAGTCGTCTTGTGTGAACAATGAAAAGAAATAAAGGAGAGAAATAGAATGCGAAAGACTAGAGACCTCTTCAAGAAAAGTGGAGCTACCAAGGGAACATTTCATGGGCACAAAAGTTGGGCACAATAAAGGACAGAAATGACAAGGACCAAACAGAAGCAGAAGATACTAAGAATAGGTGGCAAGAATACACAGAGGAACTGTACAGACAAAGTCTTAAAGACCCAGATAACCATGATGGTGTGATCAGTCACTTAGAGCCAGACATCCTGGAGTGTGAATTCAAGTGGGCCTTAGGAAGCCCACTTGTTACCACAAAGCTTTGTGGACAGGGAGGCCGGGCGTGCTGCGATTCATGGGATCGCATAGAGTTGGACTCGACTGAGCAAATGAACTGAACTGATGCCGCTGGTAGCCACAGGGATATATCTTGGAGGATCAAACACTAAGTGAAGTCAGACAGACAGGAAGACTATAGCAAGTGATATCCCTTCTAGGCAAAAGAAAAAAAAGAGATACAAAGGAATTCAACTACAACTTAAAAAACCCAAAGGGCCAAAGATGAATTAGGAACTCAGGACTAACATATACACAGAAATGTGTATCTGTAATAGATAATCCACAAGGATTATCTCCTTCCCCTTTTTTCCTTCCACAGAAATCCATATCTCTACCATATCCACAGAAATCTGTATATGTAATAGATACTCCACAAGGACACGATATTAGGACAGAGAACTTACTCCACCTTCTGCAATAACTTTTACAGCAGATGAATCTGAAAAAGAATACATATGCTTTACATACATATCATAACTCATTCAGGTAGCTGGATACTGACAACAGGCTCAACGTTGCACACCAGCTATGCTCTAGAATGCCATAGGCCTGAAATTCAAGAAAAGAATGGAAAAAGAAAAGCCTTGCCTAGTTTATTCCTGTCAGCTTTTCTGTCGTGGCTGCTATCCCATCCCTGGAGCCTGAGCAGGCTGTGCCTCATGTCTGGACTGGGATAGCATTGAGAAAGCTAGGTGGAAACAACCAAAATTTTAAAAGAGATGGGTTACCCTGCAATTTTGGCCCTGCTACATACAACAGCTAAGACAGGGAATCAAGTTAATTGTAGAAGAACAGATAATGGATACAGACAATGGGGTACATATACATAATACAGTATTTCTCAATAATAAAGAAGTAGGAAATAATGCCACGTTCAGCCATGGGAAGGCAGACAGGGAGAGACGAGTATCCTATATCGCTCCTAGGTGGAGTCTAAAGATGCGTAAAAATTAATTTCTTGCCTGGAGACACTGCCTCATAGACTTAGAAATTTCCAGTCAAAAAGATATAAAGATGTGGGGCATGGAGAAATGAATAACTTCAGACTAATATATGCCCAATACTGTTTATAAAATGAATGACCAGGACCCACTGTGTAACACAAGTAAACTTACTCTGCACTCTGCAATAACCTATATGGGAAACCCCCCCAAATATATACGCATTTATGTATTAATAGAAATGAAACAAGTTGTGGTAGAAGGAAAAAAAACACCCACAAGATGGTAATTCACCTACATATTCCAGTTCAAATGATGGAAAAAACAGAAAAAGACAAAAAAGAAATGCTGATTCTAATCAGAGACACTGATGTAAGGAACAGACTTTGGGACTTAGTGGGAGAAGGCAAGTGTGGGATGATTTGAAAGAGAGAAGGGCACTGAAACATGTACATCAGCACATGTAAAACAGACCACCAGCACAAGCTCGATGCGTGAAGCAGGGCACCCAAAGCTGGTACTCGGGGACAACTCAGATTCATGTTGATGTAGGGCAAAAACCATCACGATATTGTAAAGTACTTATTCTCCAACTAAAATTAATTTTTAAAAATTTTTTTAAGAAAAAAAAAAAAAGACTTTAAGTAGTAAAGGGTCCAAAAAAATTTTTTTTAAGGCTAGTGTCACATCCCTGGAGCCTGATTGGCTTGGGTCCCAAGGCTGGAGTGTCCTGGGGCTGAGAGAGCCGGGAGCGTGTAGCAGGCCATGTGCCTCCACAGTGGATCTGGAGTGACCTGTTGTCCTCCAGATGCAGGCGGGATAATTTAAGGGACTGGAATATACACATTAATATACATCAAATAGACGATCATCAAGTACCTACGGAATAGCATAGGGAAGTTTATTGAACACACTTGAGTCACCTATATGAAAAAAGAACCCAAACAAGAATAGATATATATTATATATTAATATGACTCAAGTTCCTGTACATCTGAAACAAACACATACAAATCACTAGTACAGCCCAGCATAAACAACAACAACAACAAAATCAATTAAAAATGCCCAAAGATCTAAATGCACATTTCTCCAGAGAGGTCATAGAGATGGCCATAAAACACATAAAAAGATGCTCAGCATCATGAATTCTTAGAGAAAAACAAATCAAATGTACAACGAGGTGTCACCTCACACTGATCAGAATGGCCCTATCAAAAAACCTACAGCAATAAATTCTGCAGAGGGTATGAAGAGAAGGAAACCCTCCTACCCTGTTGGTAGAAATATAAAATGGTACATCCACTAGGGAATACATTATGGAGGGTCTTAAAAAACTAAATATAGAAGTACCAAGTGATGCAACAATTTCATACCTAGGCTTAGATACAGAGAAAACCAAAATTTAAAGACACATCTGCACTGCAAAGATCATGACAGCACTAGGTACAATAGCCACAACAAGGAAGCAACTTAAGTATACTAGGACAGACGAAAGGATACGGGAAACGGGGTACATATACCCGGAGCAGTATTACTCAGACATATACAAGGATGAAAAATGCCACTTGCAGTTACAGGGAAGAAACCAGAGATGATCATACGAAGTGAAGTGAGTGAGACAGGGAAAGAGAGACATCATAGACTATCCCTCCTGGTGGAGTCTAAAAATGGATACAAATGAACTTCATTACAAAAGGGAAACCGATTCAGACTTAGGAAAGAAAGTTACGGTTGCCAAAATGGAAAGGTGGGGGTTGCAGAGAGTAATTAGCAGGTTCAGATCAATATACACACCTTAAAACAGGTGCCGTTGCTGTTTAGTCACTCAGCTGTGTCCAACTCTTTTGTGACCCCACGGTCTGCAGCCCATCAGGCTACTCTATCCATAGGATTTCCCAGGTAAGAATACTGGAATGGGTTGCCATTTCCTGCTCCAGGGGGTCTTCCTGACCCAGGGATTGAACCCGTGTCTCCTGCACTGCAGGCACATATTTTACCACTGAGCCATCTGCTGCTGCTGCTGCTAAGTCACTTTAGTCTGTGCGACCCCATAGACGGCAGCCCACCAGGCTGCCCCGTCCCTGGGATTCTCCAGGCAAGAACACTGGAGTGGGTTGCCATACCTGGGAAGTCATAAAACAGGCGCTGAAGGGCTCTTAATAGTCACAAGTCAGACAAGGCTGTAAATGAAACCTGACCTTAAGAAATGTCCTGGGGTTAGAAAAGAATGCCAGACAGGGCCAAGTTTCAAGAGGTAAACTGCACTCATAAGGCATAAAATAGTAAAAGCACATGGAAAGATATTCCACATCAGTAATTATTAAATCAATGCCAATCAAACTACAACGAGGTATCACCTCACACTGGTCACAATGGCCATCATCAAAAAGATCTACAAAGAATAAATACTGCAGAGGATGTACAGAAAAGGGACTCCTCCTACAGTCTCAGTGGGAATGTAAATGGTGAAGCCACTATGGAAAACAGCCTGGAGGTTCCCTGAAAAACTAAACACAGAGGTATCGTGTGATCCTGCAATCCCTTCCCAGGCTTAGATCTGGGGAAATTCATCATTTGAAATGACACGTGCACCCCGGTTTTCAAGGTAGCACCATTCACAACAGCCAAGACATGGAACCCACCACAATGTCCAGTGACAGAAAAATGAAGACCTCATGCTACATCTATAAACTGGAATACTACTCAGTCAAAAAACAGAAAAAGTAATGATATTGGCAGCAGCATAGATGTACCAAGAAATTATCATACTAACTAAGGTACGTCAGGGAGAAAGGCCACTATCCTAAGACATCACGGACAGGTGGGATCTTTAAATTCATACCAATAAACTAATGAACAAAACAGACTCATAGACTGAGAAAACCAAATTACAATTATCAAAACAAGGTTAGAGGGCAGGGATAAATTAAGAGTTTGGAATGAAAGTAGACACACCGATATATATCAAGTTGATAATGAAAAAGGACCTATGGAATAGAACAGGCAACTCTATTGAAAAAGATGGTAATATCTTATATGAGGGGAAAAACAGTAAAAGGATAAATATGTGTCTCTGTATAACTGAATGAAGTTCAGTCGCTCAGTCGTGTCCTACTCTTTGCGACCCCATGAACTGCAGCACGCCAGGCCTCCCTGTCCATCATCAGCTCCTGGAGTTCACTCAGACTCACGTCCATTGAGTCGGTGATGCCATCCAGCCATCTCATCCTCTGTCACCCCCTTTTTCCTCCTCCCCCAATCCCTCCCAGCATCAGTCTTTTCCAATGAGTCAACTCTTCGCATGAGGTGGCCAAAGTACTGGAGTTTCAGCTTCAGCATCATTCCTTCTATACCTAAAACAAACAAAACAGCGGAAATCAACTAGGCTCCAATATAAACTAATAATTAAATTACAAATTAAATGACCTGAGCTCGGTCCAGGGGACACCAGACAGTGGTGACCCCTATTAGATATGGGATATGCTGATATTAATACGACACCACCAAAGGTTTTCATTCAGCAGAACAGAGCAGCAACCCACCTGACCTCATGTGAATGCGACAAGATGAAGAGAAGGAAAAGGACCACAAGTTAATCAGGGAAACACCCTCAATTCAGATTTTGGGAATCTCCAAGGGGACAGGACACACTGCAGGTAAAGAGCAGATTTGTGGTCTCCGTGTACACAGGATCCTGACCCACGTGGATAGGGTGAGACCCACACAATTCCCAGAGCCCGCACCTGGGGACACACTTCCACAGTCTCCAAGGTAACACCACCTCCCCAGACCCTGCATCTGGGGTCGCACGACCCTTGGTTAGGACATCAGGTCTCTGCTGGGCCCCTAAGGTGGAAATGAGTGGGTTCCTATAAACTCCTAGGATAGTAGAAAGAAGTGTGGGGTCGGTCTCCTCTCCTGATGTTTTTCCCAGAGAAGTCCTGGTCTCCTCCCTTTGGTTCTGTGTGATATTAACTGTTTTTACAGCTGTCATGATAACGTTGAACACACTACCTTGGTTCTGGCAGGCTCGGTCCGTTCTTGTTCCACTGAGGCATTGAGAAAAGACACCAGAGGACTGGGAGACAAGGGCCAGTTCTGCTCTCTGCTCGGGAGGGACAGTCGACTGGAAGGAAATCACAGCAGCAACCTCACCTGCTGCCCATTGGCTTTTTGCTGATCCATGTGCCCTGCAATCAATTCACCAGGTGAACCTGCCTCCCTACTCAACCTGAATGTGCTGAAAAATTGGAATAATTACCAGGTGGCCACCTGAGGAAGCCCCAGGAGCCCTACGGAGGGTGAACCTCGCAGGGGTAAAGAGGCAAACAGTCACAGGCCTTTATAAAGTGAATATCATGAAGTATTATTCCTTGCACACAAGTGAAGCTCTCATGTATTCTTCCCTTTTTATTAGCTGTGTGTGTGTGTGGTCTCCTCAAACACATGATCCTGACCCATGCAGATGGGGTAAGACTCACATGGTCCCCAGACTCCCCACGTGGGGTCACATGTCCCCTCAGTCAGGACAAGGAAACCATGGCTGTGGTCAGAGAGCCCCCAATATGTAAACAAGCCAGATCTCTGAGACCCCTTAGGATCCTAGAAAGAAGTGTAGTGACTATCTCCTCTCCCCACAATTGTCCCTGAGCAGGCAGGCCCCTCCTGTTTGTACTTTCATTCTATGTGATTTTTTACTGGTTTGAAAGCTCATGCTAGAGTTGAACACTCTACCTTGGTTCTGGCAGGCTCTGTCTTTCTTGTCCCACTGAGGTGCTGAGAAAACAGGAGAGCCGGCCTGCAAGACGAGGGGCAGCTCTGTTCTCTTTGGAGGAGAGAGTCGACTGGAAGAGATTACAGCAGCAAACTCACCTGCTGCCCGTTGACTTTTTGGCCAATCCTTGTGCCCTGGAACCAATTCACCAGGTGATCCTGCCTCCCTAGTCAACCTGAATGTGCTGGAACATTGGAATGATTACCAGGTAGCCCACCTGAGGAGTCTCCAGGAGTCCCAGGGAGGTGAACTTGGCAGGGGACAGACTAGGAGCCCGACCGCAGCACTGACCCCCGGGAGGGCCAGGGAAGCCCACTCAGAGGAGAGCACGGTTACTCAGAGAAGCCCACCCAGCCCCAGAGCCCAGACATCTGAGCACCGACGCTCAGACATAGGCACGGAGTTTCCCAGACAGAGGCCAGGCCAGGCCTCCACCTGGGTCCCCAGTGCAGAGAGTTCAGTCAGGTCTAAATGTCCTCANAGAGCCCAGACATCTGAGCACCGACGCTCAGACATAGACACGGAGTTTCCCAGACAGAGGCCAGGCCAGGCCTCCACCTGGGTCCCCAGTGCAGAGAGTTCAGTCAGGTCTAAATGTCCTCACTGTAGAAACCACATGGTCTTGTCTAAGCATAACCAGTGTAGACAGGACTTCAAAAGTGAAATGAAAATGTTATCATGTCTGACACTTGTGACCCCATGGACTGTAGCCTGCCAGGCTCTCCTGTCCATTGGTAGTGGGTAACCATTCACTTCTCCAGGTGATCTTCCCAACTCAGGGGTCAAACCTGGGTCTCCTGCATTGCAGGCAGATTCTTTTCCATCTGAGCCACAAGGGAACCCCTAGACGGGAACTGGAGAGGTCTCAGTCTACCACGTAGACAGGACTTGGTCAGGTTTAAACTAGCTTAAAGCTGCCCTCCTAGGAGGCACACATGCAGGGTCTCTCATCGTTGGACTGAGGGCTCACCTTCACGTGGGAACTAGGATGTACATTTCTTAAAGGAATCGTCACTGGGCTCCACACTTCACCCACATCAGGAATTGAAAGAACTTTTGTCATGAAACGTTTCAACAGGCAAAACAAAACTGTTACCAATTTCTATGGCTCTGTGATTGTCCAGATCCTGGGGAGAGCCCAGATATTCTTAGAGTGCAGCCCAGTGTGCTGTAAAGACAGATAGGAAGTTGCCTGATTCCAGCAACCCAGGCTTCCAGCAGGAGGCCGCGATACTAGAAGCTTTCTGGAAAAGATTATTTATTAGAGTAAAAATATACTCTTGAAAAAACAATATTAGTTATTATTTGCAAACCTAAAATATTCTTAAAAGTTTGGCATCCTGATCTTTATAGTTCACATTGGTTCCTTTGTGTTCAGCCATCTTTTCAAATTAGTTTCTTCTGTGATTGGTTATTATATGAATGAAAGATCACACTTGAAAACAAATATAAGAAAATTCCTGCAAAAAATGAGTGACTCAAAGAGCCTGCAAGCTGCATGTACTTTGTCTTCTAACAGATTTCTTTCTCTCCCTAAAGAAATTGGAAAAAACTGGCCCCCTCACTTTTTTGCTCTTCTATTCAAACTGAGCTAAAATGAAATTGATAATCATATTAACAAGTAAGTTTCTGAGTTTTGAGATGTCANGCAAAGTAATGTCTCTGCTTTTTAATATGCTGTCTAGGTTGGTCATAACTTTTCTTCCAAAGAGCAAGCGTCTTTTAATTTCATGGCTACAGTCACCATCTGCAGTGATTTTGGAGCCCCCCAAAATAAAGCCTGTCACTGTTTCCATTGTCTTCCCATCTATTTGCCATGAAGTGATGAGACCAGATGCATTGATCTTACTTTTCTGAATATTGAGTTTTAAGTCAACACTTTCACTCTCCTCTTTCACTTTCATCAGAGACTCTTTAGTTCTTCTTTGCTTTTTGCCATAAGGGTGGTGTCATCTGCATATCTGAGGTTATTGATACTTCTCTTGGCAATCTTAATACCAGCTTGTGCTTCATCCAGTCCAGCATTTCTCATGATGTACTCTGCATATAAGTTAAATAAGCAAGGTGACATTATACAGCCTTGATGTACCCCTTTCCCAATTTGGAACCAGTCTGTTGTTCCATGTCCAGTTCTAACTGTTGCTTCCTGACCTGCGTACAGATTCCTGAGGAGGCAGGTCAGGTGATCTGATATCCCCATCTCTTTAAGAATTTTCCACAATTTGTTGTGATTCACACAGTCAAAGGCTTTGGCATAATTAATAAAGCAGAAGTAGATGTTTCTCTGGAACTCTCTTGCTTTTTCAGTGATCCGACAGATGTTGGTAATTGATCCCTGATTCCTCTGACTTTTCTAAATCCAGTTTGAATATCTGGAACTTCACGGTTCACGTATTGCTCAAGCCTGGCTTGGAGAATTTTGAACATTCCTTTGCTAGC
Organism: Raphicerus campestris; assembly: GCA_006410735.1. Lineage (NCBI taxonomy): Eukaryota > Metazoa > Chordata > Mammalia > Artiodactyla > Bovidae > Raphicerus > Raphicerus campestris. Next base: position 123,309 of record SJYW01035264.1, on the reverse strand, counting down.
ATGTGAAATGAGTGCCAATTGTCCAGTAGTTTGAGCATTCTTTGGCATTGCCTTTCTTTCAGATTGGAATGAAAATAACCTTTTCTAGTCCTGTGGCCACTGCTGAGTTTTCCAAATTTGCTGGCATATTGAGTGGAGCACTTTCACAGCATCATTTTTTAGGATTTGAAATAGCTCAACTGAAATTCCATTACCTCCACTTTATTCATAGTGATGCTTCCTAAGGCCCACTTGACTTCACTTTCCAGGATGTCTGGTTCTAGGTCAAGGTTCACACCATCATGGTTATTTGGGTCATGAAGATCTTTTTTGTATAGTTTTTCTGTGTATTCTTACCACTTCTACTTAATATCTTTTGTTTCTTAGCAGACCCAAAAGGCATCAGCAGGTATTTCAGACTTTTACCACACATGTTCCTACTGTGATATCTCTCCTCCTCCAATGCACAGTCAAGGCTTCATGGGGGGAATAAGTTCATGATCTCATTGGAAGGACTGATGTTGAAGCTGAAACTCCAGTACTTTGGACACCTGATACAAACAACTGACTCCTTTAAAAAGACCTTGATCCTGGGAAAGATGGAGGGTGGGAGGAGAAGGGGAGGACAGAGGATGAGATGGTTGGATGGCGTCACCGACTTAATACACATGAGTTTGGGTGAACTCCAGGAGTTGGTGATGGACAGGGAGGCCTGGCATGCTGCAGTCCATGGGGTCACAGAGTCGGGCATGACTGAGTGACTGAACTGAACTGAACTGAACTTCTTGGGATGGTCAGAGTGTGAAGATATTTGTGTTCCATGTGAATGATCAGCAAAGGGCATCTACCAGAGAACCAGCTCTGTATAATTATATGGATGAGATGACCCCTGCTCGACCATCAGTTTGCTTCTTTCCTCAGTCACTCTTATTCTTGCTCAGTGGGCCCATGGACAGAGTGGCCATAGCCAAAGAAATAGAGGCTATTCCTGGGTTCAGTAACATGGCCATCCCCTTTCCAAGAGTGGTCCAATTACTGCCAGTCCCGAATGACTCACATGACAACTGCAAAGGCCAGCACTATTCCTCAGTATGGTCCTTTACCCATTTGATAAGGAGAAACCTCACCTGGGGGGCAGGTTGATTACATTAGACAGACTGCTTTTAATTGTCTAAAAATTAGTGTTAAGAAGTTTCAATGACTTATTGACTTTGTTAGATTGACTATTACTATTTAAACTAGAAACTTGTGCATATCTTTGATTTCATTTTTTTCTCTCTAGCTCTAAACTCCCCCTTCCTGTACTTCTTACAGTTAAAATTATTTGGCCTTAATGCGTTATGCTTTTCCACACCCTTGTGCTTTGGGCCAGCCCAGTTGCTCTCTTCAACTTACCCAAAATATTTCCAACTTTCAAAACCCATCTCAAGTATAGTATCACCTCCTTTAATTCCTGGCAGCATTTTTTGTTTGTAGGATTGTATTATAAGTATGAATGCATGTTTACCTACTTAACTGTGTATTCCATGAGGCGTTGGCAATGCTATCCATTACTGCACAGTATCCTTTGGCCCCAAGTCAAAGATTGTTGTGTCAGTGGTTCTTAAGACATATTCAATGATTGAATAAAATATGCTCCTCTTTCCATTTTTTCTATTTTTCTACTATAATGAATCATAATGATGTAGAGGTTCATAGGTCAATTTGCATTATGATAGTAAAGCAGTGTGACATGTGAGAGATTTAGTCAAAAGTCTCTCTAGGATTTGTTAGCTATGTGTCCGTGAGAAAGTCATTTGATCTGTCTCAGTTTCTTCCTTTCTAAGAGGAGGCTTCTTTAACATTGTAATTCTACTGTTTCATAATTCACTTCAAACAAGAAATAAATTTTTTTATAGAAACAATTAACTTTAAAAATTTGCTTCTTTATTTTTTATTTTCACATAGTTTAGAGTAATTGCTTCAATATTGCAGATAAAAGCTTTTTTTTTTCTTTTGAAGATGATCAATGGGTGAAACTTTGCTTGAATAGAAAACATAAATCTTAAAATAATTTAATATGCATTCATATATATGAATATGCAAATTGTACATAGAATTAATTTGAAACTGAAAATATTTATAACACTATTACAAAG
>SJYW01035264.1:89762-106181 GCA_006410735.1 Raphicerus campestris | reverse complement strand
CAGAATGGACTGGTTGGATCTCCTTGCAGTCCAAGGGACTCTCAAGAGTCTTCTCCAACACCACAGTTCAAAAGCATAAATTCTTCAGCGCTCAGCCTTCTTCACAGTCCATCTCTCACATCCATAGATGACCACAGGAAAAACCATAGCCTTGACTAGACGGCCCTTAGTCGGCAAAGTAATGTCTCTGCTTTTGAATATGCTATCTAGGTTGGTCATAACTTTTCTTTCAAGGAGTAAGTGTCTTTTAATTTCATGGCTGTAGTCACCATCTGCAGTGATTTTGGAGCCCCCCAAAATAAAGTCGGACACCGTTTCCACTGTTTCCCCATCTATTTCCCATGAAGTGATGGCACCGCATGCCATGATCTTCGTTTTCTGAATGTTGAGCTTTAAGCCAACTTTTTCACTCTGCTCTTTCACCTTCATCAAGAGGCCTTTTAGCTCCTCTTCACTTTCTGCCATAAAGGTGGTTTCATCTGCATATCTGAGGTTATTGATATTTCTCCTGGCAATCTTGATTCCAGCTTGTGTTTCTTCCAGCCCAGCATTTCTCATGATATACTCTGCATATAAGTTAAATAAGCAGATTGACAATGTACAGCTTTGATGTACTCCTTTCCCTATTTGGAACCAGTCTATTGTTCCATGTCCAGTTCTAACCGTTGCTTCCTGACCTGCATACAGATTTCTCAAGAGGCAGGTCAGGTGGTCTGGTATTCCCATCTCTTTCAGCCTCCATATTGATGTGTGTGTACTTATATACACATTCATATATACATATTCATTTTGGCTTGATGATTAGCGTATATTTAAAAAGTCATAACTCCTAATAATATACTAATGTATTCTTGGCACAGTATTTCTTTAGGTGCGTATAACATTTCTTATAATGTGACACCATTATTCTTTTGCATTTCTCCTTGAAGTCCGTTTGCCTTCTCTCAAAAGAGTATTTAGGTAGTCAGATTCACTGTGAAAAGGAGATCTTTCTTTGCACATATTGTATGTAAAGCAAGCATGAACTCAGCTTTTGATTAAAATGTAGTTGTGTGGCCCTCTAGCTCAGCTTTAATTGCATTTAAAATTCCTTTCTGTACCTGTTCTGAAGATCGCAAACCAATATTAATGAAATGGGCTCAGAGCAGTGCAGCACCTGAGTGGTGGGTTCTTGACAAAGTTATTTACCTAGCTAGACTTTCATTTCAAAGTTAACATGATTCTGTGCTACTTGACTAAAGCACTCATCTGAAAACTGTTAGACACTTTAACCCAATTTAATTTATTCCCTGAAAGTTTAATCCCCTGCTGAAAGGAGTAGTTGCAAATTTTCCAGAGTCACAATCCACTGAAGTGAAAAATGTTTAATGACATCATAGGTACTGAACTTCGAGAGTTTAGTTAAAAATCTTCAAAATGTAAAACAGGGGGCAAGAGTTAATAGGATATTTTATATAGTTATATTTCAATCCTATTCCAAATCCTTCTAAAGCCCCTTGCATCTCTGCCATTAAAGCTATACAAAATGAGTTACTTAGATATCTCCAGTGAACAGAGGGGGAAAAAACCCCCAAAACACTTGAATTTTAAACCCTACAAGCAAATCTCTTCTGAGCTTTGACATTTAAGTGGCTCATTCAGTCATTTTACATCTTATAAAACCCTCTTTGTAGTCACATCAACCAAAGCAAATATTAAGCGCCCACCATCCAGTGTCCTGTGTAACTGCACAAGACAGCAGCCCCCAGGGCACAGCACAGAATGCCTTGGCACCCACGAAACAAAGCCAAACTCGGTCTTACACAGTTAAATTGTGCAACAGAGGTCTATTTATTGGTTATTAAAATATTTTTGGTCTGACTGCCAGAGAGTGAGGAGAAAATCAGGGGAGGAGAGAAAATAAAATCAATTGACTTTGTTTTTGGCACAGTAGACAGCATTTTGGTACTCTTTATAGTCTCCTAAAAATCTAATTATTCATTTGGCAGTCGTACCTCTACAGCATAACTGGAGAGTTGTTTTAAAATATGCAAAGCACAGATTTCAGATTTAATAGGTGATAATGATCGTGTTATAGCCTGTCAGGTCATGGCCTATTTGGCCTAGTTACAGAGATATTGCTTCATGGTTCAGTGCTTGAGAGCTGATGATGGCTCCAGGCCAACAAAGGTGTCATTGACATAATAGAAAGTAAGGGTTTCTCTGGAACTCTAATGGGATGCTCTGTGAAGAATACATCAAAAACGTCATGGCTTAGAGAGTACCATTCTGATTGGGTCAATGGATGGTATTTTCCTATATTGTATTATTAAAAAAGAAAGGAAAGAGGAGAAAGAAAAGGAAAGTTTAAGTCTGTAGCTTAAATCAAGTTTCTTTGCAAAGTCATAATTTCACATCCTAAAACCAGGATTATGTGTGAAAATCGTATTGTGTTTGGAGTATTACCACTTCAAAAGGAAACCAGTGCCCTGGTGCCAGAGTGACTTGGAATGCCCCCATTTAGGCAGTTCTCCTAGACGAGGGCATTTGCCTAAAGACTTGGGATGTGAGCCTGTGGCCTGGCTCTGGAGTCCCTGCTTTTACCACTATGCCAAGATACCTCAAATGTGCATTTTTTCCTACATGAGTTGAAATTTTGAAAATTAAATTGTTTTGTACAAAATAACCACATGGGTCCATATAACCATCTTGATGAGTTTAAAAAAAATAGAGCAAGTATTATTAACATCTACCATTTACTGAAAAGAAATATTCACATACATTTTCTCTAATTCTCAAAATAATGCTGGGGCAAGGTATCCATATCAATTTATAATGAGAAAATTGAGGTCAAGAGATTGTGGCTTTGAAATTAATTGCTATTTGGCCACAAAGCACCTTTTGTATTCATAGTTGAGTGTGTGGGTACCTGAGCACCTGGTGTGTAATGATCACTGATATGCTATCCTTTGGGGGAGTGATAATTCAAGTTACACTTGAAGTGTACCCTAGACACTCTTCTGTATCTAGGGTTGAAGTATGAGGATAACTCTACTTGTTGCTGTTGTTTAGTCACTAAGTTGGATCTGACTCTTTGTGACCCCATGGGTTGCAGCACACCAGGTTCCTCTGTCCTCTGTCTCCTGGAGTTTGTTCAGATTCACGTCCATTGAGTCAGGGATGCTATCTTACTATACCTGGTCAGGGTTAGTTAGCTCATGCCCACTCAAGGAGCTGAATCACCATGCATTCTCTTAAATTAGCGAAAGAGAGTATGGTGGTGGTAACAACAGAATAGTCTGGGAATTTTGACGTGGAACCTGAATGTGGCTTCTTGGATGTGTGATTCCACAGAAGTTTCTTTGCCAGTGGGTCTTAGTTTCCTCCAGTCTGTCATTGGGTTATTGGTGTCTACATCCCAGGAAGGTTGTCAGAGTTCAGTCTACTCACATAACATACTAGTTTTTAATGGGAAAATAAATATTATGCAAGTGTTACTTTAAAAATCCTTCAGATTTAAACAAAAGAATGTCAGCCTCAGATTGATTAGTTAATCCACCAGGCTTTTTTTAAAAAACATTAGCTTCATTTAAACAAAATGTGAAATGAAAGAGCCATAAAATGACAAAATTAAATTAATTTATTATAAAAAATAGTAAGACAATTATACAAAATGCAAATTAATTATCTGTAAAATTATATTAAATAGTCTAAATGACTTACAGGGTTATTATTTAGCATCATTCAATAATATTATTCCCTCTACTTCTACTCAAGGCATTGCTTCCTTTACTCTGAAATTCAGGAACACAATTTCCCATTATCATCTTTGTCAGTTGAAAACTCTAGAACTTTATTATACAGTTATTTTTAGCACACAAATCCAAACTGAGCAATATTTTACAAATTAAGTAGCCTATAATCTTTACATTTTACAAAAATATAAAGGACGAGAAACAGAACAAAAGACTACTGAAGGGTCATAACAACTAAATGCAATGCATGGCATTGGAATGGGCCAGAAAACTTAGTAAGTGTGAAAGTACTGTTGGGGCAATTTGATATTCTCCATAGATTACTAAAGTATTGGCTCTATGGTAAAGAATCTGCCTGCCAGTGCAGGAGATGGGAGTTTGATCTCTGGGTTGGGAAGAATCCTAGAGAAGAAAATAGAAACCTACTCCAGTATTCTTACCTGGGAAATCCCATGGACAGAGGAACCTGGCAGGCTGCTGTCCGTGGGGTCGCAGAAGAGTCAGACGCAATTTAGTGACTAAAGAATAATAGATTAAATTAGAAAGTATCAAGGTTACATTTCTCGATTTTGATGGCTGCTCATATATAAAATGTAGTGTCTCTTAGGAATTTAGAACTTCTTTAAGAATAAATGGGTATGATATCTCCAAATGGCACCAACACACAGACCCATACACACATATATGCACATGCATNCTCAGTTTGAACCTTTGCAAACACAGCCATGAAACTGGTTATATTGTTTCACATTTATAAAACCCCACTGCATTTTCCAAGCAAGTGGGCATTTATGTAAAGAGATAGACTAACACTTGCCTAACTGCCTGTTTTAAAGCAATGATTGTTTGTCAATACAGTGGCCACTCAAAGATGTGTATAAGAGACAGGTGCATATGTGTACATATGAATGAAAGAGAAAGCGATAAAACAATAGTAATCAAATGGCATTGATTGGTGAATTTGGGTAAAGAGGATATGTAAGTTTCTTGCAACTTTCTGCAAATTGGAAATTATAGCTAAATTTTAAAATTGCAAAAATATATAAACACAAATACTATTTCTTGTGCAAATTCCAATTAAGATGGATCATGCTTGCAGTCCATCTAAAGAACCAAGATTACTTAGCAAAAGATGATTTCACTTATAAAGGCATTTCTTAACTAGTTAAAATCAGCCTCTACTTTGAAAAAATAACATATATCACACCTTCCTTTAATATGATGTCAAACTATGAAATAACTATTTTAACTGGAAGCAAATCACTGATACACTTGGAATAAGCTTTTTAATACAGTACATCTTGCAATACCCCCACTGTCAATTCTGTTATGATTCTCAGTGTAAATTATAGCTCACATTTCCCTGGCTCTACTTTAGTAATCTGTATTGAGAGTCACTGACTTTCAAGGCTCCATAGCAGGAGGGTGGCTCCAAAATAGTAGTATCTTTATCTATGAGAGAGTATACAGTACTGACGCTGGTTATCTAGAATGAGTAGACATAGACAGATTTAGAGTGAGTACAATGACTTCCCTGAGGTTAATTTTTGAAACTTTAAAAAATCATAGTCACTTAACAAATGCTTGCTGATGGATTTATAGAACAGAAAATCTGACAAACTTCTGCTTTAACTTAAAAAAAAATCTTCTGAAAATAGAAACTAACAAAATTTTCCTGGAAAACAAATATAACACACCGTTTCTTTTAGAGACTAAAGAATAATTCCCTTAGTGTTATCATTTGCCTAACTGAAAACCTATGACATCAGTCTCCTCGTTTTGATTCCCTCTCTCCTCAGAATAGTCCCCGTTCAGACTCAAATCTTAGAAGGTCTGAGCCTAGGTTCATGCACTTAGTCAATCCAGGAGACCCCAAGCTGTAGTTGAGATCCACTGGGTTATAGCCTCTTTTTTTTAGGGTTAGCAAATGATGGCAGATCTCCTTCCACAAAATTAAGAGCAGAGATAAGCCAGTTCCATACTTTGCAGTTGACACCCTGGTTCCAGTTTTGGTAAACTCTGAGAAGACATAAGGTACCAGCTCTCAATAAAAGGAAGCTTTGGAACTCAAGAAGAGTGGACTGAATACTAGGAAACCTTACCTATAGTTTTAATTCTGCCACTAACCACCTTGGGAACTTTAGGTGAGTTACATCTGCTCTGTGAGACTCAGCTACCGAAGTCATGAAATGATTTTCAAGGTCCCTTTCAACTTCAGATATTTTGTGATTCTCTCAACAGTCATGGATTTGAGTGACACAGACAAAAAGCAAAAGTGTCATAAGTCATACTGTATTCATACGCTATCAACTCTAAAGCCAAAAATGTCTTTAAGATTCCTATTTTTAATAACAATTTAATTTGCACTATTAATGAATATTTTTATGACTCAGTTTGAACCTTTGCAAACACAGCCATGAAACTGGTTATATTGTTTCACATTTATAAAACCCCACTGCATTTTCCAAGCAAGTGGGCATTTATGTAAAGAGATAGACTAACACTTGCCTAACTGCCTGTTTTAAAGCAATGATTGTTTGTCAATACAGTGGCCACTCAAATACTGCAGAAAATGCCCTCAGAAACTTTGGCTGACTCTTGGTGAAGGAACTGCTGCATTTAGCATCCCATCAGCATTTTCTTTCATTTCTGTCTTAACATCAAATTTCTGGAAATTTAAGAAAAAAATCCAGAAGATGACACTTGCTTTCCTGCCATTCAAGAGACCACACTCATTGTTTCATTAAGCTTTTCTGATATTTGTGAAACTTCTAAAACACAATTATGTTCATATAGGCGTTTTGATCTTATTCACTTTTCACTTTGACTTAAATAATACTCACATTCATTTGGAGATTTTTGATGTGACAGTCCTGACTGATTATAATAACCTGTAGCATCCACTCACTTGTATTTTCCTAGACAAATATCACCTTTTTCCTTGCATCACTGTAGATGTTTACAGAATTACACAAAGCCTCCATGAAGGCTTACAATACAAACACGTTTATCTATGTCAGAAAATGAGCTGTTTATCCGCTTATGAGGTAAGCTCATCTGTGAAGGAATAGCATCATGTGTAGGTAGCCACCCCCCATNTCATGTCCAGCTCTTTGCAACTCCATGGACTGCAGCGCTCCAGGCCTCCCTGTCCATCACCAACACCTGGAGTTTACTCAGACTCATGTCCATTGAGTTGGTGATGCCATCCAACCATCTCATCCTCTGTTGTCCCCTTCTCCTCCCACCTTCAATCTTTCCCAGCATCAGGGTTTTTCACATCTAGTGGCCAAAGTATTCGAGCTTCAGCTTCAACATCAGTCCTTCCAATGAATATTCAAGACTGATTTCCTTTAGGATGGACTGATTGGATCTTCTTGCAGTCCAAGGGACTCTCAAGAGTCTTCTTTTCCAATAAATAAATATAAATACCTTAACACGAAACATATCCTTTATGGGGAATCAAAGGCTCCCAACAGCCNTGGACTGATTGGATCTTCTTGCAGTCCAAGGGACTCTCAAGAGTCTTCTTTTCCAATAAATAAATATAAATACCTTAACACGAAACATATCCTTTATGGGGAATCAAAGGCTCCCAACAGCCTTTGGTTATAGTAGTTCTTTGAGCAAAGAACTCCTAGCAAAGACTAGGAGGGAGTTATTCCCTCCTAGTCTCTGCAGCTAGCTCATAGAAGAGGTAGATCCCAGGGTCTGTGTCAGTCAGCAGGTACCATGAAGTTTCCTGGTTCATCTTTCTTCAAAGAGGTCTGTGACCCTTAGTGACACAATTCTGCCTGACTTCAGCACCAGGAATAGAGACAGCTGTCAGATGTCCTAGCTGCGCCCTCTAGTGGCATCTGGAGTGTTACCCAGCTCTTTTGAAAAGGATAATTAAACTCCCTCTTGGAATCTGGACGTTTGAGTGTGAGGACAATCAGGAAAAGGGAAGAGAGGAAATTCTACTCTAACAGTCTATCTTTCTTTCAATTCTCCTGTGATTCCCTCCATCCACAGTATTCACAGCAGTTCACACTAATGCTGTGACAAGTCATTTTAAAGTACATTAAAGGTCAAGGGGCTCTCAGAGCGCTCCTTGCATACACTCTTGCATCCAGCCTTCCTACTGTGACTTCTCTTACAGCATCCTCAGCCTCTTTGGACTCTGTTTGTTCTGTTCTCTCCATGACCCATCTCGTCTCCTCCTGTAACATAATCTGGGTGAGCATCCTTCTTTGATTTAGTGAACTGTCCACTTAATTCCCTTGGTAACAAAAAGAGCCAAGTCCTTTTCCTTGGGAATCTAGGCATATCATTCAGTTTTACATCTGGTCAGTTTTGAAGGCACAGCACCTAAACCCAGAGGTCATCTTTTCCCTTGTGTGTGAGATCTCTGCCTAAGCATCCCTTTCCCTCAGCACTTGGCTCTTTGAGGTGAAATTCCACATGCTGTACTTTGAGAAGCTGGAAATAGACCAAAGTAAAATATAGCCCAGGCTCCTGGTGCATCTGATTCTTACACTGGCTGTAACTGAATGAAATCTGCTTTTCCCAAGTGCTAAGAGTCTTACCTGGCAGAAACAATGATCAAAGACTAGATGCTAATCTTCTCACCAGAGGGACTTTAGAAAAAAACAGATTGGTTTAAGACCTTTCAAGGGAATTGTTTTGTCATAAACATAGTGAGAAAGCTTGAAGTTCCCTCAGTGAGTTGGGTCCTCCCTGAGCTATACCCAAGTGCCACTGCGGGGCCTGTGGCTGTAGGCTGGATACTCTTTACCACATCTTGCTGTGCCCAAGGCATGATCTAAAGATACATATTTACTCAGTGTTGAAAGGTTTTACCTAACTCAAACTCCAGCATCACCATCCTGTGATAAAAGACTGAGGGGTCAGTTCTCTCTGTTGGTCTTCTCTGTTCTCAGTGGATTTGTTCCACTTCAGGAAGTTGGGGGTTTCCAGCTTACAGGGCTTTTACAGGAGTGTGGAGGGACTTTATTTGTAGGATCTGCATGCCCTTTTGCATTTCTGAGTTGTCTTTCTGCCTTGTCCACTCTGTACTCGGGAAGCTCTGAGCAGTGTTCATGTGCTGGAGTCTGATAAGAAAGAGGCCCTAGAATAATTCTGGAGTAAATCTAGGATCTAAATGGTACCGGGATGATATTCCACTGTAATTAGTCTCTATCACTTTCTTTATATAATGACTTCTTCCTCTGTCTATAAGAAGATTTTCAGATCAACCTCTGGATAATCAAAGGGTGTTGAGTAGAATATTGTCTCAAAACATCACAGTGATTATTTCCTCAGGATTTTGAGCTTCAGTTGGATAAAGTGAACTATGATTACTACCCAGTGTGTTCTCATATACCAGTGCTGTATTTGGGAACATATGTATGTATAGGTCACTGGGAATGGCATGGAAATGTGAGTCAGTCTTTCCTCATTTGGTCCATTTTAGAGAGATCTGTACCTTGTTTGACTTTAAGAAGCTAGAAACATCCTAAAACCTCCATGTTACATGCCTTATTTGGACAATCACTCATATTAGCCTCCAATTCAGATAGAAAGACCCTGGATTTAAAACAATTATTCCTACATATGCAATATTTGTCTTTTCTTTAAAGACAGCTAGATTTACTGATAAATTAAAATCTCTTTATAGATAATGAGAAAATAACACTGAAGTGGCTTTGTTTCAGCCAAGAAATATCTTTTCTATAGGTTATTTTAAATGTTTTGTTTATTATTATGACCAGATACTGGAGAAGGCAGTGGCACCCCACTCCAGTACTTTTGCCTGGAAAGTCCCATGGACGGAGAAGCCTGGTAGTCTGAAGTCCATGGGGTTACTGAGTCAGCATGACTGAGCGACTTCACTTTCGCTTTTCACTTTCATGCATTGGAGAAGGCAATGGCACCCCACTCCAGTGTTCTTGCCTGGAGAATCCCAGAGACAGAGGAGCCTAGTGGGCTGCCGTCTATGGGGTCACACAGAGTTGGACACGACTGAAGCAACTTAGCAGCAGTATGACCAGGTACCCAGGGTTCCTCACATGGGATATTCCTTATACATTTTAAATGAACATATTGTAAAATACTAAACAAAGAAGTAACTTTTGCAATGCAAAGCTGGGTAAGGTAACCTGCAATTAAGTTTTGAGAGAATGGGTTAAGTAGGGTTATAGAGAATATAATTTTTAATTTCTCATCAATGTTAATGTGTCTATATGTCAAAACTTATATGTGTATCTATCTATATAACGTGTGCAGAAGGGAAGAGACAATATTTTTGTAAGATGAAAAATTCTGTTTCTCAGCAGCAGAAACAATAGTTCATGGCTCTTCTCAAGGCATGCTTTCCCCCTTGCAAGTAAAGAAACAAAAACATTTCCAAGATAATTTTCATGAGAGGACCTAAAGGGGGAAAATATCAAAAGGAAAACTAATTTTCATAGTTACACAAACTTGCGAGGTGCTCAATGACCCACAACTTAGATCCAGTCTCCGACACAATAATTTGAAGGGACTCGTTGGTGTCCTATGTTAAAGGTGAGTCATCCTGCATGGAATCATGAAAACTCGTGGAATAACATGCCTAAAATTCTTAGCCACTTCTTCAAACTCATAGAAACGTACCATTTCTAATTTTTAAGGATGATGTGGAATGTCCAGGCTGATCAATATATCTTCTCTTAATGTTATGCTAAAGATAAGTTATTGCTTACATTTGCCAGCACTAAATTGTAACATACAGAATCAGTGTGATCTCCTCCTACCACCTACTGCTAAAGATGACCATAGCGATGTTGCAATTATACTCATTTCCATCACAGTTTGTTTGGCCCACTTGAGCAAGAAGATGGAGTTATAATAGCAGGGTGCATTCTGAAAGCCTTGTTTTCCTTTTCTTTGGAGTTTCATAACCTACATCAAAGTGTTAGCTCTCAAGTGTTGAACTCATACTATTTCCCCTATGTTTATTTCTGCTGCATATAAAATCATTTATCTTCACAAAAACCCAGTGAGTGAGTTGTCATCTCTATTTTCTAGTTGAAAAGATCTGACTGTTCAGGTTATTGGTAACAGATTTTGGGTTTAGCCCTGCGATCTCTGACTGCAAAGCTGTTTTCTTAGTTTCTGTGCGATACAGCCTCCAGCAATGACTATGCTAGGGGAGAGGCTTGGGGTTCTTTTCCTGCTTTTCCACTGTTAATGGAGCATGGCTGCTGCTGGATCACTGCTTTGTAGCAGAAGGAAATGATGTATTTTTGATGTATTAAAATACTAACCCATTTCCTCTGGCTTATCACATATAATATAGGCACTCTGAGAATCGTCAGTGAAGTGTAGGCTCTAAACTTGTAAGAGAGAAACCTCTGTGGGCCACGTGTTCTATCAAAATCTTGGTTGTGGCTAAAGAATCAATGAACCCTCCCTATTGAAACTAATGTAAGTAAGAATATAAACTGTGTATATAATTTATTGAGTGCTTACCCTATGCGAGGTAGTCCTTTCCTCAAGTTACAAAATGGAATAATACAGAAAAAGCATTCCCCAAAGGGGTTACAATCCTTTTTGGGAACACTATGAAAACAGCCAAGCACGGCTGTGAATATCTGCATGCTTTTCCCTAAACTAGTTAAGAAAAGGTCTGGAGAAAACATGAGCACATGTAGCTCACCTTGTGAGATTTCACAATACCTGAAGTGGAAAAATATCCTCGCTTTTTTGGAGAGGAAAAAAAAGAAAATCACAGAACAAAAGGAATTGAAAGATGAATAACTATTCTGCCCAATATAAGCCTATGGCCAGTAAAGACATTTTTAGGCATAGACTACTCAGATAGCTAATCCCATGTGAACTCTTTTTAAAAGGATCACACAAATCTATACAACCATAGAAATGAAAATCCAGAAGAGGGATGAAGTTATCTGAAGCAATAATGAACAGAAAAACCAATGGAAGGGAGGCTAAAAAAATAAGTCTGAGAAACAATGTAATGATTAAGGATCTATCACAAAAGGTAACCCCAAAATAGAAATATGATACATTTATATTCTAGAATTCTATTTCCTATTTAATAAAGATGATACACCTTTATGAGCTAAGAGCTATGCATCTCAAAGACATTGTTGATTGGAAAAAATACAAAATGCAAATCATAAAATACAACACTAGTGATGTAAATATTTATACATGAAAAATAGTGAAAATGTTTAGGAACAATATACATCAAAATTTGAGGTTTTATCTTACAGAGAGAGGTGAGATTATAAGAGAGCAAGGGCTGATTATGAATATAGGCTTTTAATTTTTACTTCACAAATCCTCTAATGTTTGAATGCTTTGATAAACATATATTCATGTATAATTGTATATGATTAAAATAATTTTAAAAATAAAGGAAATACCCAGTGGAGTAATAAGCAGTCGCTCTTTCACTTACCAGCAGTAATCTTGAACAAGTTCTTCTCAAACTTCCATATCTCTGCCTGTAAGTTGAAAATAACAATATTGTGTATGAGTCAGTGAATGAGTGTGTGGGTGTTTGTGGTTTAAATGAAGTGCAATGTCACATGTAAAATGCTAATTACAGTGTCTGAAGATAGTATGCCCTGAACCAATAGCAGTTGATAGTATGTGACATATATTCAATGTAGCAAATCATAAACTGCCAAAACGAAGTTGTAATCACAGAGCAAGGTCGTTTTGTTGATTAGTTATTCACTGATGAGAGGTATTGCTTAAGCATCAGGTTATCCAGAATTTTTGTTTGGCTTAAATATTCATACCGTTGATGAAATAAATACATGATTTTCAAAGTAATCGAGATAATTTATATTGAACAGTAATACATCAACAGTAAGCATGAGGGCTGGTAGAAATGAAAAGGCACCTTATTGCTCTTTTATAAAAAGAGATATGCAGACCATCTGGAGGTGCCTCTAGTTGGAGATGTATATGTGAAAGAGGGACCTGTTTATATAAAATCTCGTAAGGCCAGGAGCATAGTTGAAGTGTTAGTGAAGTATCTCTTCCAAAAGTGATGTCTTTCAACAATATTTTAAAAGATAATATATACTGACATTAGGATTATAAACCTGTAATGAAAAGATGTTAGAGAAAGCAATGTGAAAGCATAGCCCTGAGAGATATAAGTAGGAGCTAGACCAGGGTGTCTCAACTCTCTATATGCTTACGCCCCCACCAGTCAATAGCAGTCTCTTTTTTTCTAGCCCCAACACAGGTCCTGCCCCAGACAAGCTCCCTTAATGTTAGATTCAAGCTCTGTCTTTGTTGGGTTGAAGAAAATGACCCTTGTTTTTGCACCTATTTTTGAATGTTGTCAAAAGAAACATGTGCTTTAATATGAATATTCGTAATCATAGTAAGAGTCTTTACGATTCTCAGTGTTTCTAAAGTAATTAGACAACTCTCATAATTTGTGGAAATGGTATGATTGGACTAGTGAGTGGGTCAGTTCCTTTGGAGTGGGTGTTGGCCACATCTTAAAATTTTTTTTTTGAGGCATTGACCACTTTAAAAAGTTAATTAATTTATTTTAATTGGAGGCTAATTACTTTACAATATTGTGGTGGTTTTCACCATACATTGACATGAATCAGCCATGGGTGTACATGTGTCCCCCATCCCAAACCCCTCTCCTACCTCCCTCCCCATCCAATCCCTCTGGATTCTCCCAGTGCACTGGCTTTGAGTGCCCTATTTCGAGCATCAAACTTGGACTGGTGATCTATTTCACGTATGGTAATAGACATGTTTCAATGCTATTCTCTTAAGTCATCCTACCCTCGCCCTCTTCCACAGAGTCCAAAAGTCTGTTCTTTATATCTGTGTCTCTTTTGCTGTCTCATATATATGGTCATCATTACCATCTTTCTAAATTCCATATATATGCATTAATATACTGTATTCGTGTTTTCCTTTCTGACTTACCTCACTGTATAATAGGCTCCAGTTTCATCCATTTCATTAGAACTGATTTAAATGCCGCCACTTTTGACTTGGAAAATTATATTCAGTTAGGAAGTATCTTTAGTGCTTTCACTGTTATAGGAAAAATGACTCTTTGTAGAAAAAAGTTCACAGTGCATTGCCTTTTTGGAATTGAGTTAGTTAGCAATTGTCAGATTTTTCTTTTGGGCTCACTTTATGCATAGTCTTCACCACCTCTGTCATCATTCTGATATACTGATATGAAAGGATCTTTAGGTGACTTTTCAAAAGGAACTCTTCTCTTATGTTTGTAAAATCAATGATAGAAGGTGTTCTGAGTCTAAGATTTTAAAAAAATATATATTGTTTATTCAGTAAGGCTCAAAATCTATTTCAATTTTATGTGTACATTTATGTGTTTCAAAAATGAAAATTCTTCATATGTAAAGCAATATAATAGAGTGAGAAAGCCAAGAATTCTTGATTGCATCTGGGAGCAGATGTATTAAGATAGCTGTACTTCTTTTTCGTCTTACATCATTTCTTTACCACCACTAACACTGGCTTCAATAAAGTCCTTAATAGTTAATTTAAAAGTCAGGAGACTTCTTTTCAAGTGTTTATATACTTTTAAAACTTGTTACTTTTGTATTTCTTATAGATGCAAGAAAATTCATTAATTCTCAACTTTTTCACATTCCTGCTTAGCCAATATATATCATCAAATTAAGTTAATCCTGCCTCTGAAATATCTTTTATGTACATTTTTTTCTTTCTCTTTTTCTCTGCCATTGCCTTGGTTCAGGCTCACTTACTTTCTCAAAAGGAGTATTACAATTTGTTATTTAACTAATTATTCCCTCAAGGTTTCTCCCTACCAGACTACCTTTCAATGTCCAGTCAGTGATTCTTTTAGAGCAAGGATGACCTAATTAAAAGCAAAATAAGACAAAATTTAAGGACTCCTCATTATCTATAAGATTAATTTTAAATACCTTCATAAATTGACCCTTGAAACTTCACAATTTGACCCTAGCCTACCTTCTTTGAAGCAAAAAGCAAAGGAGAAAAGGAAAGATATACCCACTTGAATGCAGAGTTCCAAAGAACAGCACTAAGAGATAAGAAAGAGAGATAAGAAAGTCCTCCTGAGGGATCAGTGCAAAGAAATAGAGGAAAACAATAGAATGGGAAAGACTAGAGATATCTTCAAGAAAATTAGAGATACCAAGGAAACTTTTCATGTAAAGATGGGCTCAATAAAGGGCAGAAATGGTCTGGACCTAACAGAAACAGAAGTTATTAAGAAGAGGTGGCAAGGATACACAGAAGAATTGTACAAAAAAGATCTTCATGACCCAGATATTCACAATGGTGTGATCACTCACGCAGAGCCAGACATCCTGGAATGTGAAGTCAAGTGGGCCTTAAAAAGCATCACTATGAACAAAGCTAGTGGAGGTGACCAAATTCCAGTTGAGCTATTTCAAATCCTGGGGGATGATGCTATGAAAGTGCTGCACTCAATATGTCAGTAAATTTGGAAAACAGCAGTGGCCACAGGGGTAGAAAAGGTCAGTTTTCATTCTGATTCCAAAGAAAGGCAATGCCAAAGAATGTACAAACTACTGCACAATTGCAGTCATCTCACATGCTAGTAAAGGAATGCTCAAAATTCTCCAAGCCAGGCTTCAGCAATACATGACCCAGGAACTTCCAGATGTTCAAGCTGGTTTTAAAAAAGGCAGTGGAACCAGAGATCAAATTGCCAACATCTGCTAGATCATCAAAAAGCAAGAGAGTTCCAGAAAAACATCTATTTCTGATTTATTGATTATGCCAAAGCCTTTGACTGTGTGGATCACAATAAACTGTGGAAAATTCTGAAAGAGATGGGAATCCCAGACCACCTAACCTGCCTCTTGAGAAATCTGTATGCAGGTCAGGAAGCAACAGTTAGAACTGGACATGGGACAACACACTGGTTCCAAATAGGAAAAGGAGTACATCAAGGCTATATACTGTCACCCTTCTTATTTAACTTATATGCAGAATACATCATGAGAAACACTGGGCTGGATGAAGCACAAGCTGGAATCAAGATTGCCAAGAGAAATATCTATAACCTCAGATATGCAGAAGACACCACCCTTAGGGCAGAAAGTGAAGAGCAACTAAAAAGCCTCTTGATTTCATGCAAAGATGGTCTCGATAAAGGACAGAAATGGTGTGGACCTAACAGAAGCAGAAGATATTAAGAAGAGGTGGCCAAGAATGCATGGAAGAACTGTACAAAAAAGATCTTCATGACCCAGATAATCATGATGATGTGATGACTAATCTAGAGACAGATATCTTGGAATGTGAAGTCAAGTGGGCCTTAGAAAGCATCACTACGAACAAAGCTAGTGGAGGTGATGGAATTCCAGTGGAGCTGTTTCAAATCCTGAAAGATGATGCTGTGAAAGTGCTGCACTCAATAGGCCAGCAAATTTGGAAAACTCAGCAGTGGCCACAGGACTGGAAAAGGTCAGTTTTCATTCCAGTCCCAAAGAAAGGCAATGCCAAAGAATGCTCAAACTACCGCACAATTGCACTCATCTCACATGCTAGTAAAGTAATGCTCAAAATTCTCCAAGCCAGGCTTCAGCAATACATGAACCATGAACTTCCTGATGTTCAAGCTGGTTTTAGAAAAGGCAGAGGAACCAGAGATCAAATTGCCAACATC
>SJYW01035264.1:74250-89031 GCA_006410735.1 Raphicerus campestris | reverse complement strand
GTCCCATCACTTCATGGGAAATAGATGGGGAAACAGTGGAAACAGTGTCAGACTTTATTTTGGGGGGCTCCAAAATCACTGCAGATGGTGACTGCAGCCATGAAATTAAAAGACGCTTACTCCTTGGAAGAAAAGTTATGATCAACCTAGATGGCATATTCAAAAGCAGTGATATTACTTTGCTGACTAAGGTCTGTCTAGTCAAGGCTATGGTTTTTCCAGTGGCCATGTATAGATGTGAGAATTGGACTGTGAAGAAGGCTGAGCACCGAAGAATTGATGCTTTTGAACTGTGATGTTGGAGAAGACTCTTGAGAGTCCCTTGGACTGCAAGGAGATCCAATCAGTCCATTCTGAAGGAGATCAGCCCTGGGATTTCTTTGTAAAGAATGATGCAAAGCTGAAACTCCAGTATGCTGGCCACCTCATGAGAAGAGTTGACTCATTGGAAAAGAGTTTGTTGCTGGGAGGGATTGGGGGCAGGAGGAGAAGGGGACGACCGAGGTTGAGATGGCTGGATGGCATCACCGACTTAATGGACACGAGCTTGGGTAAACTCCAGGAGTTGGTGATGGACAGGGAAGACTGGCATGCTGCAGTTCATGTGGTCACAAAGAGTTGGACACAACTGAGTGACTCAACTGAACTGAACTGACCTTCTTTGTGTTCTGCCGACATCTTGCAACTTCTGTTTATCCTTCGTGTCAATTCTCCCTGAAGTTGAGATAAGGAACTATTTTCCATTCTTACATTTGACATGTTCTTTTTCAACTTTTTACTTTTGCCTAGTGTGTTCCTTATACTTAGAAGAACTTCTCTAGCCTGTTCATTATCTGTTGAAGTCTTAAAACTTTTTTTTTTTTAAATCTCCCAGGTCTGAGTATAATCTCCTCTGTTGTATATTCTTTACCCTTTAACTTTGACCCTAAGAATATTGTACATTGTGTTGGTCACTTCACTATACTCCTTGCTTAACTGATCTCACTATTAGATTGCGAACATCTTGAAAGAAAGAACCACATCTCATTTGCCTTTATATTCCTGTTATTTTGNCTGTTCATTATTTGTTGAAGTCTTAAAACTTTTTTTTTTTTTAAATCTCCCAGGTCTGAGTATAATCTCCTCTGTTGTATATTCTCTACCCTTTAACTTTGACCCTAAGAATATTGTATATTGTGTTGGTCACTTCACTATACTCCTTGCTTAACTGATCTCACTATTAGATTGTGAACATCTTGAAAGAAAGAACCACATCTCATTTGCCTTTATATTCCTGTTATTTTACTCAGTATTACCAGAATCACACTATATAGTTATTGAATTAATAAAGCAAGATGAATCATGGACCCTTCCTGATTTTTCATGACTGAAACTCTCCTAGACATTGCCTTGCTTCTCTCCTAGCCTAAATGAAAGGGAGAGGAAAGGAGAATAGCCATAGCATTGCTCTTGATTATAGCCTACTTTGATTCTGTACCCAAACTCAGACATTGCAGAGGCCTCTTGACTGCACCACTAGAAGCCTTTCCCATCACACTATTGAGGGCTAATAAATTCATTGCATTTGGTCCTTGAACAGTTTAATAGTTGAAGTTCTGCTCATGTTTTATTCGTCTGAATTTTGCTAACTACTCAATTTGTCATGTTTTTAGGTTGTGGTAGCAGCCTAAATACTTTGGAAAGTATATATGTGTGTGCTTAGCCACTTCAGGCTTCTCTGGTGGCTCAGATGTTAAAGAATCTGCCTGCAATGCAGGCAACCTGGGTTCCATTGCTGGGTCAGGAAGATCCGCTGGAGAAAGAAATGGCAACCCACTCTAGTATTCTTGCCTGGAAAATACCATGGACAGAAGAGCCTGGTGGGTGTGCTATGGTCCATGGGGTGGCAAAGAGTCGAAACTACTGACAGACTAATACTTTCACTTTCTTAGTCGCTGAGGTCATATCCAACTCTTCGTGACCCTATGGACTGTAGCCTGACTCCGCCCATCCAGGTTCCTCAGCCCATGGGCTTCTCCAGGCAAGAATAATGGAGTGGGTTGCCATGCCCTCCTCCAGGGGATCTTCCCATCCCAGAGATCAAATCTGCCTCTTACAACTCCTGCACTGGCAAGCAGGTTCTTTACCACTGTGCCACCTGGGCACTATATATATGTATATGTATACATATATATACACACACATATATATATATATATACACATACATATATATATATGTGTGTGTGTGTGTGTGTGTTTAAATGGTTTGCTTTAGGTTTTGGGGTATGTATTAATAAAAGAGAGATTTCTTATAAAGATACCCTTGCTCTCAGATCCTGTTGTCTGTCATTCATTTACATAAAATATTACCCTGTGGAATTCAGAGGTAAAATGTTTGAGGATGACAATAGTTAGAAAAACTAACATTGAACACTCATTGTGTCCAGGTACTGTCCTTCTGTGCTTTTAATGGACTGTCCACTTTAATTCTTCAAACAGCCATGTGAGGAAAAGGGATATCATTTTTCTACTCTGTGGAAGAGGAATACAGAAATGTACACAAGTCAAGCAACTGGCCCAGATCATACAGCTGTGAAGGATCATAGCCTGCATTGGGATTCAGGGTGTCTGACTCCAGAGCTTGCACTCATAATTACTACAGCTGTGGAGAGTATAATTTAGATGTAAATTTCTATTCTGCCTGAAAATCAGAGGTTGTTCTGCTGTCAGAATCTTAGCATCCTGTTAAATAGATTCATTTTTTTTTCCCCTTGAAATCTGCCACTTCCTTTTTTTTTTTTCCTTCCTCTTTTACTCCCTATATTCTGCTGGTAAATGCACTCTGAGTCCCTTTTACTTCTTTAGGACAGTTTCATTACTGCTTCATGAGCCAGTGCACCATGGATTCATCTCATTATACTCTCTCTCCTAGATGAACTATGTTGTTGCTGAGATACAAGTGCCAAGCCGTTATCACATACATTTATTCTTTTTGCCACCCAAAGAATGGGAAATTATCTGTGTAATTTGAGAGACTGGGATATGCATTTCTTTCTTTTATAGTAAGAATAAATATAGAGGCTGGAGTAAGAACAAAGACAATAGAATTAGGCAAATACAGATTTGGATGTTTGACCAATCAATTAGATTCTGTCGAAACAAAACAAATACACAGGCCAAAATAAACTCTAAAATCAAAAGGTCTGTACTACTCTTATCAATTAGCATTTGTTTTACTAGGTCACATTTAAATCTGTTAGTGGAAAAATTATCTTATACAGTATATTATAGGTGATCATAAACAAGTTATTTTGTTTTGACCAGAAAAAAATATTCTGAAGTCTCCCTGCAAAACTAACTTTTCTTATGTGACTGTGGCATGGACTACCAAAAGTCTGTAGAATGTCAATTGATGTATTTCTGAGAATCATACCATTTTAAAGCTTATGGTGATTTCAAAGTAAAAAAGTAACACAATCCTTTGTAAAATTTTATTTTAAAAGTGTTTGGGTTTTGGCACTGAGAAGTAATTCAAACATAAATCACACTAAGGTGCTTTGCTGTATTCATGTTATGTGGCCCTTTTCAAAGTCACTGTTTTTATATAGTCTTTCTGTCATGTTTAATGGTTTTTATCCACCTCCTCTCTCCCATCCTTGTATAAAAATAGCAGTGGTATTCAATTACAGCTTAATAAGCATTGGCCACGTGCTGAAGGTACTTGAATCCCCAGCCACTGAAAGAGGGCTTGAATCTGTGTTACGTGCTCTCAGATACAGGGTTGTAAACACCATTTTTCTGTTCCATTTTCAGGTCACATGTGCCAATTTAACAAACGGTGGGAAGTCAGAACTTCTAAAATCAGGAGGCAGCAAATCCACACTAAAGCACATATGGACAGAAAGCAGCAAAGACTTGTCTATCAGCCGACTCCTGTCACAGACTTTTCGTGGCAAAGAAAATGATACAGATTTAGACCTGCGATATGACACCCCAGAACCTTATTCTGAGCAAGATCTCTGGGACTGGTTGAGGAACTCCACAGACCTTCAAGAGCCCCGGCCCAGGGCCAAGCGAAGGCCCATTGTTAAGACGGGCAAGTTTAAGAAAATGTTTGGATGGGGTGATTTTCATTCCAACATCAAAACAGTGAAGCTAAACCTATTGATAACTGGGAAAATTGTCGATCATGGCAATGGGACGTTTAGCGTTTATTTCAGGCACAATTCCACTGGGCAAGGGAATGTATCTGTCAGCTTGGTACCCCCTACAAAAATAGTGGAATTCGACTTGGCACAACAAACCGTGATTGATGCCAAAGATTCCAAGTCCTTTAACTGCCGCATTGAGTACGAAAAGGTTGACAAGGCTACCAAGAACACACTCTGCAACTATGACCCTTCAAAAACCTGTTACCAGGAGCAGACGCAAAGCCACGTGTCCTGGCTCTGCTCCAAGCCGTTTAAGGTGATCTGTATTTACATATCCTTTTATAGTACAGATTATAAACTAGTACAGAAAGTGTGCCCCGACTACAACTACCACAGTGACACACCTTACTTCCCCTCCGGATGAGGACGAGCTCGGGGCTGAGACTGAGGCCTGAGGAATTCCAGGTCACATGACAGGGCTGTCGCCTCAAGAAGAAGGTCCCATCTGTTGCCCGGAATGTGTCTACACTCTGCTGCTCTCGTCAACTGACTGCAAATACGCTCGTGGAAAACAACCTGATGTGATTTCTGCCCAGTCAGCTTCATCTCTTGGTATAGTCGCAAAGTCACCACAGATTCTAAAGCCACACCTGAAGACATGCTCTCGCACATAGACGTACACCAACACACTCGCATACACATTTCAGCCGGCGTCTGTCATGATTCCTGTTGATAGGGCTTTCATTGTCTGCCTCATAATGGTTCAGGATAAATGATCATCAAGCAAAAGGATTAACTAGACAGTGAATGGTTTTTAGCACTTGCTGTTATGGAAATCTCTCTTTAATGTCTTGAGTACATGCTAATCAATAGTCCCCACTCATGCATTTCTACTGCTTGGAGTAGCTGTACTGGTAAATACTACTGTAGGAGTATAATGCTTGTTAAAATGGAAAAAAAATGTGTTTTTAAAACTCAGTAATCTTTATTTTATGAACACAACAAGTGTAGTAATTTTTTCCAGCATTCAGTAGGCACATTCAAGGTGATCCAAGATAGCTCTTTTTTCTATGGAGGGAGCCTGTTCTCAGTAAAGATGAGCAAACATTTGGAATTTACATGTGGGCAGACACTGGACTACAGCTTTCATCACCAGTCATTGGACTTTTGCAAAGTTGAGACCAGCTAAGGCTGCTTAAAACAAGTTCTGATCATTATATAAGAAGGGAAATGCCTGACAGACACCATGTAAGTTATAAGTGTCTGTCTTATCTTTACTAAACATATTGTAACAAATTCAATATCCTAGTCTTCATTTGTATGAATGGTTTGTATTGTACATAGTTTAACCAAGTGTAATTTGAGCTGCTTATTAATATTAACTTGTACTTGTCTCTCTGCTTGTTATTGGTTTAAAAAAGAAAAAAAAAGGATATGAGGAATCCATTCTATCGATGTAGCTGTGAACTCCATTAAAAAGACAAACTTAATGTACAAAGCATTTATTCAGCTCAAGTATTGTTGAAACCTATACATATACAACATTACAGTCTGTCTGTATTTAGATATTTTATTTCTGGACAAAATGAAATGTACATAAAAATAAAATGCTTAAAGTTGAGTTTCAATATGTACTTGTGTAAGATGGTGATTTAAATGGTTCTGACAAGAAGAATGTGCTGGAAGACACTCATGGTTTTGCATCTCATGTCTCTAAATTTGTATAGGACTATCTAAATTGTGATTAGCTACCTAGTCAAAACAACTTAGGAGTCTCAGTCTTAAGTCTGGGAAACAGTTGTGGCATTCAGTAATACACACATTTTTGGTTGTTGTCATGCTAGTTGTTCAAGAATACCAAAAAAATCAATGAACATAAAGAGATAATTGAGGTCTCCTGAATTAATTATAGCTACTTGTTTTTTAATTTTCCTGTACAGCATTTTTATTTAGCAGGATGTTTAGAAGGTATTTTTTTTTTCTTAAAAGAAAGCCAAGATGTCTGAAGACTGTGGCTGATTTCCCCTGATTCTACCATATCGACTCAACTGAGGAAATGACAATAGCAGTGGAGGGCTTCGATGCTCAATTTACGTATCACAAAAGGGATCAATTTATGTATAAAGCATTATTTTTGGACATTAAACTTTATTTTTAAAAAGTAATTTTGGTATACAATCCCAGCATAATAAACAGAAGAAGAAATACGTTAAGGTAATATCCCATATTTAAGGTCACGAACTGGGGATTGGGATATGAAAAGTCTCAAAGGTTAACCAAAGAAGTCAAATTAAGAACATTCACTCATTCTCATCTTCCCTTCATGCTACAGAGGAATAAGTATGTTTCATATAGAAAATGATATAAATGATAGAAAATGATATACAGGGAACCCCATTCTATAGAGTTCTAAAGCAAGAACTCAGTAACTGGTTTGACTAAAGAGAGCCTTCAATTGCCAATTAAAGGCAAACCATTCTGGTCAATGTCCATCTCCCAAATCCCTCCAATATAGCTAGACAACCATTTATATCAATGTATCAATTAATTTGCCATGGGATTTAGAAGCTAATGTTAGAACAGACTTCCCTGGTGTGATTGGCAAGAAGAGCTTCTTGAGTCCCAGGTGCATAACATATTTTCCACAGATAAATCTTACTATTCAGGGTTTTATTTATCAAAATGATCATTTAAGAGTTAACTCTCTCTTAACAAAAAGGAGAGTAAGTCAGAAAGCAAAAATCTTTTATTTTTTTTATCATTTGATTAGTGGCCTGTGACTTTCATTATGTGGTCTAATCTGCCCTGTGATCCAACATTCAAGATGAGAAGAAAATATGCTTCAGCCTTCACCCATCTGCCCTACTTTCAAAGTCCCTTTGCAATATTGCTTTTGTTTTTATGAACATATAGATTGCAGCGAATAAAGCATTGAATTATTTTTTCTGTAGTTTTTCTTTAGAAGAGAAAAAGAGAAAACTCCTAATGAAGATTTCAATTTTTAAAAATCCAAACTTTTAGGATTCTTTTCGGGACCTGTACTCACATATCACTAACACCTCCATCTGTGGTATACATAAGTCATGATGACATAGAAGTAGGATTCAAAAGATAACTTACTTGTATGTATCTTATATACTCTTTCTGTTTTAGATAAGGAACTGGATGATGGACTGTGATGAATATGAAGGTTCAGAGGTTCAAACTTATACTAGGCCAACTTGTTGCTCAACAAAATGGTTCTTTAAGTTTTAATTATGCTATAAAATCATTTGTTATTTGGAAAAAATAAATTTTAAGCTATACGAAAGAAATTGCTTTTTCATACATTTGCTAAGGTATAGAAAAAAAAAAAACACGTCAAGGTGGAAGTAGATAACACCTGATGCAAACATGGATTTGTCGTCACCTATTGTTATTTTCAGAAGCATTTTAGTATAATTGAAATTATTATAAAGAAATGATTATTGCAGTGATATCGGCTCATGAAAGGAAAATGATACAAGTTACTGGTTTATACAGTTATGATGAAAACAATGAATTGTCATGGTATGGTTTCAATTGGGCATCTTGGGTTCACTGACTCTTGTGAGAATTTCTCTGCATGAATAGAAAGGGCGTAACTGTTAATAGTACAGTACTACATTTTGGAAGTCATTATTCTGAAAGTAATAGAAATACTTGTTAAAACTGTGGACAGGAATCTTCAGGTTCCTACATTGCAGCAATAAACTGTAAGCCATATTTTTGCACAGAATAGATTAAAACAATCATAAGAAGCCTGAGAAAGTGTTTGTCTTTTCCCTTTTCCCCACTGCTTTACATGTAAGAAGCAGCTTAACCAATATGAACAGTTGTTTGGAAAAACAATTTACATCTCCACCATCGACTCTGAATGCCAAGTTTTAGCCTGAAGCAAAATCAAATGTCTGTTTATTAACTTCTGAGAGATTAGGTTGATGTACTAGTTTCAGACATTTATTGATATTTATTCAATTGGTTTATCTAATACACTTGTATTCAAATGAAAATCAGTAGATGCATTCAAAAATTAAAAATTTGAAAACATTAATTTGCATAGAAATGTTTACTATTTACTTAGTTTCTAGGTGACAAGAATTGAGGATTTTAACAGTCAGAATTGAATCCTAAACAGCTGATTGCTAGGTCAGATTTGTCCCATGCATATCAAAGAAGGATTTCAGGGCTAGGGAGCAAAGGAAGTAATCCTTCTCAATTTAAAATTATGATGTAGCATTACTTTTTATATCCTATACCATCAAATACTTTCAGGTAACAAATTTGCAATTGCTTTTATTTTTACTAGAATGGCAAACAGCAGACATCCCATGAGAGCTTTAGTTTCAATGTTTGTGTGAACAGAGTCTAGAGGAATCACCTATAACTACGAGACTACTACTGCCAAGTAACTGGCCAAGCGTCCTGAGTTTGAGGAAAAGCAGTTTAATGTTTATAATTCTGCATTTACAGGATCACGCTTTTTATTACTGCTGGATTGCAGGATGACTCTAAAGGCCCTGAAAGTGATGGATGAGAAGGCTTAGAGACTTCCTTTCGTTGGCTGTAGTGGTTGTCACTGTTGGAGGTGCCAAGAGTACATTCTCCTAAAATTAGACATATAGCCAAAGCTCTGTTCACATCCTCCTCACCTAGCAGGTGCTGGGTTTCTGTTTGCTAATTCTACTGAGGGCCCTAGATAGATCACTGGAGTTACTTATTTCTGATACACAAATTCCTTGATTCAAACATAGGAGTAAATTTGGCCATGGAGATAGTGACTGTTTAAAGAAATACTGCTAGAAAGTTGTAGAAAGCCTCTATTGTCAAATAAGTATTAAATCTATCTATGTACCTATCTATCTATATCTGAATCTACTATTGTTTTTTACTGCCAAAATTCACTTTGCCAATTTTCTGCAATCCAGTTTTATTATTATAATGAATTTCTTTTCTGCATTTTATAAAAGCTTTCAGTAGAGGGTGAAAAAGAAGCTAATTGTGTTTAGTGTAAGATAGCAGCCCCATTTTTATTCTTTCATATGTGGCTGTCCAGGTTTCCCAACACCATTTATTGAAGTTTTTTCAGTAAANTTTTACTGCCAAAATTCACTTTGCCAATTTTCTGCAATCCAGTTTTATTATTATAATGAATTTCTTTTCTGCATTTTATAAGAGCTTTCAGTAGAAGGTGAAAAAGAAGCTAATTGTGTTTAGTGTAAGATAGTAGCCCCGTTTTTATTCTTTCATATGTGGCTGTCCAGGTTTCCCAACACCATTTATTGAAGTTTTTTTAGTAAAACTAAATGTTGCTGCTGCTGCTAAGTCACGTCAGTAGTGTCTGACTCTGTGCAACCCCATAGACAGCAGCTCCCCAGGCTCCTCTGTCCCTGGGATTCTCCACGCAAGAATACTTCAGTGGGTTGCCATTTTCTTCTCCAAAACTAAATGTGGACTTAAATAAATTCAAGTTTCCCTCAAGTGGTTGCTACAATTCCAAATTATCCAAAAGTTCATCCGTTTTCCAAAAAGCCACACGATTCTGATCCACAGTGGATATATGTACAGAACTCAAGGGTTTTCTGAGGGAGGTGGAACCCATCTTTGTGTTCAGATTCCCTGCGAGGTCATTACTTCAAGGGGACCTGTATTTCATAAGAGCTGTTCCAAAACACAGGGAATCATGTTTTTCTCACTTTTGAACAGAATAGGACACTTACCAAGAAGACAACTAAGAAAATAGAGGTATGCACAGTAAAGCAGGAGAGCTCAAAATACAAAGGTCGTGGAGCCTGGACCCAGGAGAGAATCACCCTCAAACCCCAGAGTGGACAAGAAAGCGAGGAACTCAGTGGACACTGTAGGTACCAGCATGAGTTGGCTCACCAGCCTCCTTGGAGTCATAATGCCATCTTCTCTCAATCCCACTCTTCATGGTACAAGCTGTCAAAAGTTCAGAAATGACAGAAGTAAAACCAATAAACCCTTAAAGTAGTGATTAATAAAAGTTTATTGGGTACACATCAAAAGGACAGTTTGCAAACTGGAAGAAGTCAAACCAAAACACAGACCGAGGCTCAGGAGTGCATTGTTATAAAGCAGCTTATGTAGCGAGACAGCAGTGACTTTATTCTTCCTAGTGACTGGCTATAGATTTGTATTTTCCTCAATGATGGGAAATTAGTTAGAGTTTGTTACCTCATATCAGTATTGGAAAACAGTTTTTAAGTTTTGCCTACAATTTCTAGAGCCATAAGCATGAAATGACCCAGGATGAGTTAGTATTGCAAAATACATAAGCTTTGTTTGGATGACGTAAGGGGCTTTATCCTCTCACAGAGTTTTCAAGGCTGGTCTCTATTGGGGTTTGATTTTAACAAGAAAAAAAAAAAAAAAGATGGCTCCTACCTGCCTTAATGAAGACAGTGCCTACCACCTCTATTGTGAGAGAGGATCCCAGCAGGCCCTTGCCCCTCAGTCTACCAGCTTTAAAATTAGCAAACGAGCTTGTTTCACACAAAGTCTGGCACTTTCCAAAGGACTGCTTCTGTGCTGGGTGCCATGGCTGGTGAGCCCTTTAAGAATGGTTTCTCAGTCCCCACTGTCTGTAGGTCTTGTGCTCATGGGCTTGAGCTCCCTCTAGATTTTTCCAAGCGAGGCCTTCTACAGGCTTATCTCTCAGGTGCAGGTTCTCATAGTTAGCTTGCCCAAACTGGAGTAGAAGCCCTTCCTTCCTCAGAGAGACCTTTTAGGTTTTGAGCTCACTCAGATTGCGGGCTGCCATGGCAAGACCACACCCTCAGCCTTTCCCACCACTACTAACATGGTTTCCGTCTATCTGTTCATATTACCTGCAGGAGGGGCCCCACTAGCTTTGGTATTTTTCTCCAGAGAAAACTGTTCCCTATGCAGACTCAGTTTGTGCAAGGGAGGGGTAGCGTTCAGAGTTTTTCTGTGTTGCCATCTGAGCTGCAGTGCCTCAGACTTTTTGTGCAAGGAGAGTATTGTTCTATCTTACTTTCTTCATCCACAAGAGAAAGGAGTGTAAGTTTCTGGTAATGGCGAGTGTTTGTTGAACACTTAAGGATGAGCCACGGACTTGTCCATGTGTCCCCTCAACCTCACAGCTTGTTGAAGATATAGAAACTCTTTTTTGGCCTCATTGCAGTTAAAAAGTCTGCGTTTGGAGACCAAGTAACTTCACTCAGTGTAGTACAGACCCTAAGCTATACATCTAGGAGTCAAACCCCGCCTTCATGACTCCAGAGTCTGACTTGTAAACTGGTACTTCTCTCTGTTACTCTGAGTTCTTATTTTTCAAATTGTGGTGAAAAAAAGTCTTGGTATTTGCAAAACCACCATGCCTATTATGAACATACAGCATCTTATATAAAAAAGATGAAGAATTCATTGAATCTGTTTTTCTTCAGCTGCTTGCTGTTTCTCTTACTGCTTCAGCACCCTGAGACTCTAGCCGGCTCCAAGGGCCAACCAGCTCGCGGTGGGAGCCAGTGTGGTCCCCCAAAACAGAGAGAAAGAGAGAGAGAGAGAGAGTGTGTGTGTGTGTGAAGTCATTTTGATTTGAAGCCAGGGAGTCTTTGAGCTTGCTGAGTAGGGAAGTGGTAGGTCAGGGATGAATAGAGCTGAAATGTCATTTTGAGTTACCCAATCCCTGCATCAGAATCTCATTTCAGGGAACTCCTACGATATGTTTAGGACATTTCAGATCATGGCTTCCATCTTTCCTCAGAAATGAATCAAGTAATTTCACTTTTTTTTTTTTTTTAATATAAGCTACCTTGGTAAAGTTCACTTTTAGTTTTTGGCCAGATGCGTGGCATCGAGGATCTTGGTTTCCCATCTGAGGATTGAGCCCAAGCTGGGGATCATGGAATCTTAACCACTGGGCCACTGGGGAAGTCCCTAATACAGGGGTTCAGTCACCTTTCTGTGTCATTTCTCAATATGGCTTTTTGCCTTTCTGCTCTGGGCTTTCACCATCTCCCACATACACCCACAAAGGGAAAATAACATATTTCATTTTCTCTCTAAAGCTTAGTGGATGGAGAGATTGGGAAAAATTGCTCAATCTACTTTTCTGACATACTTCTTCCTTTGCCCCGTCTTATTCTTGAAATAAACACACAGAATTATTGTAACCATTTTCCCACTTTAATTCCTGGATCCAGCTGTAAACACAGGAACAGGGACTAGAATACTCTTTCTGCCCTAGCCCTCTGCCTATTGCAGAAACATGTGTTCCATTTTCCCCCCTCTTACTCATGTTTTGCTCATGTTCAAAATTAATATTCTTTAAGAGAACCTGTAAGTGTGAAGGCGAGTTATACTCCATGGATGTAACTGGGCTCCAGCTGCAATTCTATCATGTTACAAATTTATGAGCCCTCCCTTCATTGCTAACTGAACCTTAGCTCTTACCTTTTCATTTTCCTACAGATTTTAGAGAAAAAAAATCAAATATATCATTAACACTTGCTTAACTCTATAATATTTATAATATTTTACTCTGCATAAGTCATGAAAACTAAAGGATAAGTTGAGTTTGCAAATGTGGTTCTTCATTTTCTTTAGTTCACAGGTTTTTCCTCTTCTTTCCTCTCTTCCTCCCATCCTTGGTATTTGTCAGGTATTACTCATTCAGGACCTTTTGAAGTATGTGCTCCCAACCCATTCATACATTCATTTGCTCCTTTGGAGCATGTGGGTTTTTCTTGACTTAGTCAACTACAGCTTTCCACATTTAATACTCTGCTGCTCCTGCAAATTTATTTTTGAAAATTTAGCAGAACTAGTGGGTTTGACCAAAGAGAAGAAAATTTGTTTGTTGCTTTGATTAAGCTGGAATTATGCATATAAAAAGGGAGGCCTTGAAGCATTAGACCACAAATTTTTGTATAATAGAAATAGTTAAGATTACAAGAAACTGTCCCTTCACACTCATTACTCACACTCAGAATAGATGTTCCTTATACATACTATGGACTTCCCTGGTGGCTCAGACGGTAAAGCATCTGTCTACAATGCGGGAAACCTGGGTTCGATCCCTGGGTCAGGAAGATCCCCTGGAGAAGGAAATGGCAGCCCACTCCAGTACTGTTGCCTGGAAAATCCCATGGATAGAGGAGCCAGGTAGGCTACAGTCCATGGGGTCACAAAGAGTTGGACACGACTGAGCAACTTCACTTTCACTTTATACATACTATGAAGAAAAGGAATTTAGTAGTGGAAGGCCAGATTATAAATGCCAGTATGATTCTGGGAAGAGCTGTGTGCTCTCGGGGTTTGTTCTGATAACAGAGCTACTTTGGGATAGAATCTAGGGGAAAGAGTTGCAGCAGAGTTGAGAGAGGTGTGCACAGTATTTAAGTATGAAAACAGCAGAAAAGTTTCCTTTTGTTATGTGAATGTGCTATAAACTTGGCAGAGGTCAGTGTACCCATGAGGACTTGAGTTTGGGGCAGGATTTGCAGGTGAAATTGACCAGACCTGAGTCCAGATGGATGCATGTCTCTGGGAGGCCAGTGTGGGCTGATAATGAATGATAATCAGGTAACATCTCCTCCAGCACAATGTGAAAGTTGTTTGTAATCTTTGGAAGGGGTTGGAGAACCCTTCATTGCTGTTGTTGTTAAGTTGCGTCTGACTCTTTGTGACCCCCTGGACTGCAGGAGACTGAGCTTCCCTGTCCTTCACTATCTCCAGGAGTTTGCTCAAACGCATGTGCATTGAGTTGGCGATGCCATCCAACCATCAGTGTACCTCAGCATCAGGGTCTTTTCCAGTGAGTTGGCTCTTCACATCAGGAGGTCAAAGTATTGGAGCTTCACCTTCTGCTTCTAGAACCTTGGATAGACTGAAATTGGCTTTACTCGGCTGAGTTTTAGTTTTCTCTACATGGTAGAATTTGGGCTTAAGATAAGCATTAAGCTGTAGAAAGGTAAAATTACATCTATTCCACAGTTGATTATGCAACTTGAAATTAACATCTGCTGGTATTTATTGCATTCATTTGCTAGAAGGTGTTGATATCTGTTTTGTGGAGAGTGGCGTCCTAGCACACTGATTCTGAATCAAACACGTTTTAATATAGAGATTAAAACCTATATTGAAGGACAAAGTAATTTATTAAAATGCAGGGAGGATTTTGTGACCTTTATGATGATTTCCATCCAATATAAATTTTTAATTTTATATTGGCTTAAATAACCTTTATAAATAATGGTTTTGGATGAAAAGGATAATTAGACATATGGAGGAGATGGAGAGAAGGTAAATAATCTTTTCAACTGACATCTTTAATCATTTTTTTAATCCTCCTTTTTTCAGTCATGTTTTTACAGGTTGTGAATAAATATAGAATTTATTTCTAGGCACTGGCACACTGAAAGAAATAGAATGTTTAAGCTATATTACAGAACATTGTCATGGGAAATGCCTGGTAGTGGGAATAGAACTCAACCTAACTCAGACTTCAAGCTTAAAACTCTTTTCCTTACACTCCAATTATGCTTTTCTCATTCCATAGGGTAGCAAAGAGTTATACATGACTGAGTGACTAATATTGACTCAGACTTACTGGGAACTTTTGCTTGTGTATTTGTTAAAAAAAA
>SJYW01035264.1:45291-71884 GCA_006410735.1 Raphicerus campestris | reverse complement strand
TTTTTTTTTTTTTTTAATATAAGCTACCTTGGTAAAGTTCACTTTTAGTTTTTGGCCAGATGCGTGGCATCCAGGATCTTGGTTTCCCATCTGAGGATTGAGCCCAAGCTGGGGATCATGGAATCTTAACCACTGGGCCACTGGGGAAGTTCCTAATACAGGGGTTCAGTCACCTTTCTGTGTCATTTCTCAATATGGCTTTTTGCCTTTCTGCTCTGGGCTTTCACCATCTCCCACATACACCCACAAAGGGAAAACAACATATTTCGTTTTCTCTCTAAAGCTTAGTGGATGGAGAGATTGGGAAAAATTGCTCAATCTACTTTTCTGACATACTTTTTCCTTTGCCCCGTCTTATTCTTGAAATAAACACACAGAATTATTGTAACCATTTTCCCACTTTAATTCCTGGATCCAGCTGTAAACACAGGAACAGGGACTAGAATACTCTTTCTGCCCTAGCCCTCTGCCTATTGCAGAAACATGTGTTCCATTTTCCCCGCTCTTACTCATGTTTTGCTCATGTTCAAAATTAATATTCTTTAAGAGAACCTGTAAGTGTGAAGGCGAGTTATACTCCATGGGTGTGACTGGGCTCCAGCTGCAATTCTATCATGTTACAAATTTATGAGCCTTCCCTTCATTGCTAAGTGAACCTTAGCTCTTACCTTTTCATTTTCCTACAGATTTTAGAGAAAAAAAATCAAATATATCATTAACACTTGCTTAACTCTATAATATTTATAATATTTTACTCTGCATAAGTCATGAAAACTAAAGGATAAGTTGAGTTTGCAAATGTGGTTCTTCATTTTCTTTAGTTCACAGGTTTTTCCTCTTCTTTCCTCTCTTCCTCCCATCCTTGGTATTTGTCAGGTATTACTTATTCAGGGCCTTTTGAAGTATGTGCTCCCAACCCATTCATACATTCATTTGCTTCTTTGGAGCATGTGGGTTTTTCTTGACTTAGTCAACTACAGCTTTCCACATTTAATATTCTGCTGCTCCTGCAAATTTATTTTTGAAAATTTAGTAGAACTAGTGGGTTTGACCAAAGAGAAGAAAATTTGTTTGTTGCTTTGATTAAGCTGGAATTATGCATATAAAAAGGGAGGCCTTGAAGCATTAGACCACAAATTTTTGTATAATAGAAATAGTTAAGATTACAAGAAACTGTCCCTTCACACTCATTACTCACACTCAGAATAGATGTTCCTTATACATACTATGGACTTCCCTGGTGGCTCAGACGGTAAAGCATCTGTCTACAATGCGGGAAACCTGGGTTCGATCCCTGGGTCAGGAAGATCCCCTGGAGAAGGAAATGGCAGCCCACTCCAGTACTGTTGCCTGGAAAATCCCATGGATAGAGGAGCCAGGTAGGCTACAGTCCATGGGGTCACAAAGAGTTGGACACGACTGAGCAACTTCACTTTCACTTTATACATACTATGAAGAAAAGGAATTTAGTAGTGGAAGGCCAGATTATAAATGCCAGTATGATTCTGGGAAGAGCTGTGTGCTCTTGGGGTTTGTTCTGATAACAGAGCTACTTTGGGATAGAATCTAGGGGAAAGAGTTGCAGCAGAGTTGAGAGAGGTGTGCACAGTATTTAAGCCCATGGTAACGGGGTATGAAAACAGCAGAAAAGTTTCCTTTTGTTATGTGAATGTGCTATAAACTTGGCAGAGGTCAGTGTACCCATGAGGACTTGAGTTTGGGGCAGGATTTGCAGGTGAAATCGACCAGACCTGAGTCCAGATGGATGCATGTCTCTGGGAGGCCAGTGTGGGCTGATAATGAATGATAATCAGGTAACATCTCCTCCAGCACAATGTGAAAGTTGTTTGTAATCTTTGGAAGGGGTTGGAGAACCCTTCATTGCTGTTGTTGTTAAGTTGCGTCTGACTCTTTGTGACCCCCTGGACTGCAGGAGACTGAGCTTCCCTGTCCTTCACTATCTCCAGGAGTTTGCTCAAACGCATGTGCATTGAGTTGGCGATGCCATCCAACCATCAGTGTACCTCAGCATCAGGGTCTTTTCCAGTGAGTTGGCTCTTCACATCAGGAGGTCAAAGTATTGGAGCTTCACCTTCTGCTTCTAGAACCTTGGATAGACTGAAATTGGCTTTACTCGGCTGAGTTTTAGTTTTCTCTACATGGTAGAATTTGGGCTTAAGATAAGCATTAAGCTGTAGAAAGGTAAAATTACATCTATTCCACAGTTGATTATGCAACTTGAAATTAACATCTGCTGGTATTTATTGCATTCATTTGCTAGAAGGTGTTGATATCTGTTTTGTGGAGAGTGGCGTCCTAGCACACTGATTCTGAATCAAACACATTTTAATATAGAGATTAAAACCTATATTGAAGGACAAAGTAATTTATTAAAATGCAGGGAGGATTTTGTGACCTTTATGATGATTTCCATCCAATATAAATTTTTAATTTTATATTGGCTTAAATAACCTTTATAAATAATGGTTTTGGATGAAAAGGATAATTAGACATATGGAGGAGATGGAGAGAAGGTAAATAATCTTTTCAACTGACATCTTTAATCATTTTTTTAATCCTCCTTTTTTCAGTCATGTTTTTACAGGTTGTGAATAAATATAGAATTTATTTCTAGGCACTGGCACACTGAAAGAAATAGAATGTTTAAGCTATATTACAGAACATTGTCATGGGAAATGCCTGGTAGTGGGAATAGAACTCAACCTAACTCAGACTTCAAGCTTAAAACTCTTTTCCTTACACTCCAATTATGCTTTTCTCATTCCATAGGGTAGCAAAGAGTTATACATGACTGAGTGACTAATATTGACTCAGACTTACTGGGAACTTTTGCTTGTGTATTTGTTAAAAAAAAAAAAAAAAGAAAAAAAAAGGTATTTTTAGACTGGAGTCACATGTTATCCGAGAATCCCTAAATTTCCAAAGAGGTGCCTCCTGAGCCTTAAGACTGGGACACAGTGGCCAAGGGTAGGTGGTACTGGGCCATCTGCTGAACTTTTCACTCAGGTATTCACTCATTCATATGACAGATTTACGAAATGTCTACTATATGTCATGCACTGGTATAAGAGCTGAGGATACATCAGTGAACAACACAGACAAGGTCTTTGTCCTCATGCAGCTTAGAATCTAGTGGAAGAAGAAAGCATTCACCAAGTAAATGCATGTCTAGTAGTAATAGATACTACAAAGGCAAATGAAGCCGAGAGAGGGTATAGAGTTTAATTTATTTACTTTTTAAAGTTACTTTGGAAAACTGGCTCCTTTATTTGAAGAAAGTGATGGAGATAGTCATATGGATTTCTAGTAGTAGTGGTTAGTAGTAGTTTGTCGCTCAGTCGTGTCCGACTCTTTGCGACCCCGTGGACTGTAGCCTACCAGGATCCTCCCTCCATGGGATTCTCCAGGCAAGAGTACTGGAGTGGGTTGCCATTTCCTTCTCCCGGGGATCTTCCCAACCCAGGGATCGAACCTGGGTCTCCTGCATTGCAGGCAGACGCTTTAACCTCTGCGCTACCAGGGAAGCCCATGGATTTCTAGGGCAATATAATTCCATAATCAAGGAAAAGCAATTGTTCAATGCTTGAGTCAAGGCTGGCTTGGTGTGATTTTAATGAAAGGCAAAAATAGCTAGAGTGATTACAAGAGAATTAGCACTGTAGTGAACCTTAGAAGATAAGCCAAGAAAGGAAGCATGAATTTGACCTTACCTAAGAATGTGAAAGGAAACTTGAGAGGGCTTAGAGCAGATGAGTGATTTGATGTGATTTATGTTTTAAAAGGACTGTGGAGAATGGAATAAAGGGGGTATGGTTGAAGCAGGGAGGCCAGGTGTGCAACTGTTGTAATAGGTGGGAGAAGACAGCCTCACATTTAGGCCATGGGGTAGCAATATTGGCAGTGAGAACCATCAGATCCTGGATATAGAACCTAAGACTGTCTGGACTGGTTCTGATGTGTGAGAGAAATCAGTGATGCCTTCCCTATTTGGTATTGTCAGGTTACACATAAAGATAGATGCTTTGTAAAGATACATGCTTTAAAATCTGCTTTGAAATTAGCTGAAGTTACAGATAAGCATGAATCATCTCCTCTTTATTAACTAGTAAGTTTGTTATCCATTGTGAAAATCTGAGACAAAAAAAGCTTTTATGTAAATTGAAGGGAACAGGTAAATAGAAAAATGTAATATGTAAATCTCTTCATGTTTATTTTGAAGCTCAATTCACGTCTAAGCAGACCTACATATAATCTGCAGGCAGGGCATGGGTACAGAGCTGATTTTTATGGAAGCCAAGAAATTTCCCAAATTGTGTGTATATTCTTTTTTCTTATAAGAGGGATCCAATTTTCCTCCATATTTACAAAACAGTTTTTAAAAGTAAAAAGTCAAGAACAACAAAATTGGGTGATAAGAAATTTATGAACAGATATGTTGGACCACTGTTATTAACAAAAGGAAATTCTGAAAGATGTTATGAATACTTTATGATTCTATTTTATATTTAACTACCTTCAATTTGATTTATTTGAATTTAAATGACTCATTTGAAAAGACCCTGATGCTGGGAAAAATTGAAGGTGGAAGGAAAACGGGATGACAGAGGATGAGATGGTTGGATGGCATCACCGACTCAATGGACATGAGTTTGAATAAACTCTGGGAGTAGGTGATGGACAGGGAGGCCTGGTGTGCTGCAGTCCATAGGGTCACAAAGAGTTAGACATGACTGAGACTGAACTGAACTGAAAAATTGAAAAAACAAAATAATAAAGTTTTAAGCTATTACTTTATCCTAAAATGTCTGGAAACATATTTGAGGCATACTTTAAAATCAAGTGTTGCCACCAGAATTATGTTAATCTACAAACTTGTTCATAATCTGAGTATTAAAACATTAAACATGAACTCAGTTTTTCTAGAAATGTTCAATCAAACCTTTGAAAACTGAGACTCTACAAGTCACAAAATGGAGAGGCTATAATAATTCATATGTCTAGAAACAATAGCTTGTGTGATTATTCATGTCATTAAGTCCTGGCTAATGTATTAGATCCATATAGATGTACTACAATGGGACAATTAATTGAAAAGCATTGTGCCTGGAGATTGAATAT
This sequence comes from Raphicerus campestris, assembly GCA_006410735.1. NCBI lineage: Eukaryota > Metazoa > Chordata > Mammalia > Artiodactyla > Bovidae > Raphicerus > Raphicerus campestris. The sequence continues at coordinate 66,745 of SJYW01035264.1, read as the reverse complement.
TTAGAATTTATATTCATTTAGAAATTTAAATATATGTAGTATTGAATATCTAGTTATAGACATTGGTTGATGCTGACTCTTGTCATTAAAAAAACAAAATAATAAAAACTCTTAAGTGTTTCACTTTGTATGTTGGAATTTATATTCTCTTAGACCTCTGGGATAATGTTTAATGCTCTCTTGTTGTAGAATAAAAATTGTTAGGTATAACACTCAAGTGTCTCAAATACTATATTTAGAAATACATTGCTGCTAATGATCGAATGGGTGCTTTTGAACTGTGGTGTTGGAGAAGACTCTTGAGAGTCCCTTGGACTGCAAGGAGATCCATCCAGTCCATTCTGAAGGAGATCAGCCCTGGGATTTATTTGGAAGGAAAGATGCTGAAGCTGAAGCTCCAGTACTTTGGCCACCTCATGAGAAGAGTTGACTCATTGGAAAAGACTCTAATGCTGGGAGAGATTGGGGGCAGGAGAAGAAGGGGACGACAGAGGATGGATGGCTGGATGGCATCACCGACTCGATGAATGTGAGTCTGAGTGAACTCCAGGAGTTGGTGATGGATAGGGAGGCCTGGCATGCTGCGATTCATGGGGTCGCAAAGAGTCGGACACGACTGAGCGACTGAACTGAACTGAACTGAAGGTATTTTGAACTGTTGAGTGTTCTTTTCTGGTAACTTTGTAGCAGGCACTGCCAGTGTCCTGCCCAGGTCCCTATTCCCCTTCCCCCTTCAGTCCACATCAGCTCAACTTCCAGCTGTCAGTACCTGCATTTTCTTTTTCCTCCCCAAGGCATTTTCTGTCTGCTGGAGCTTGCTTTGCTACTATTGCAGCAGGCCAGATGTGCCCGGGAACTAATGCTCTGCAGGAGCACAGGGAACAGGCTTCCAGCAATGACCAGAGCAGCCTGTGACCACTGATCTTCAGGTGGGATAAATTTTTAGGGGTTTGCTGTACACTGGTTCACCAAATCCCACAGTAGTAACTAACTTCATGGAGCACACCTTACTGAATTCTCTTTTCTGTCTCACTTTATTACCGATGCCTTCTACAGTCATCTCCAATATTAACTGCTTTCATTCAAATCTTTATCTCAGGAAATATTCTGGAGAATCCGCATTAGGAAAAAGTAGATTTTACAACTTCAATTGCAATATTTTCTCCTGGTCATAAGTGTACAGTAATATTTTTTTATGAATATAGATTTTAAAATCACATTAATTGAAGTATAAAGTGCAATCACTTTAGGTGAATCATTTAGGTTCAGTAAGTTTGTGTAGAACTGTAACAACCACCATCACAATCAAGATACAGAACATCTCCCTAAATTGCTTAAAAATTTCCTTCCTAACTCCATGTGCAGTCAGTTCTTCACTATGTTCAATCTACTGTCACTACAAATTAATTTTTTTTCTAGAGTTTCACCTAGAAAAAAATCTTCATTTGGCTTCCCTTGCTTTGAATTATTAATATGTTTTTGAGATTTACTTGTTGTGTGTTCTATGAATCAATAATTTTATTTTCATTGCTAAGTAATATCCCATTGCATAGAAAAACTACAATTTATCTATTCACACTTGGGTTGCTTCCAGTTCCTGACTATAATTGAAAAAGTTGCTTTTTTGTGGGCCTGTTTTCATTTTTATCAGGTAAATGCCTAAATGTGGGATTGTTGGATTGGAATTGCTGGATTTGATGATAAAATTATGTTTACTTTTAAGAAAAAAGTCTAGGGACTATGCTGGTGGTCTAGTGGCAGAGACTCCATGCTCCCAATGCAGGGGGCCTGGGTTTGATCCCTGGTCAGGGATCCAGATCCCACATGCCGTAACTAAAGATTCCCCAGGCCACAATTAGGATCCAATGCAGCCAATAAATAAATAAATTAAAAAAAAAAAAGAAAAAAGTCTAACTGGTTTACAAAGTGGCTTCATGCATTTTACACATCTACCAACAGTCTCTGAGTTACAGTTGCTGCATGTCTTCCCCAACAGTAGGTATTATCAGTCTTTAATCTTAGCAGTTCTAGTGGATATGTATTAGTATTGCAGGATGAGTATGCTTTTAATTTGCATTTTTATGATTCCTCATGATGTTTGAGTGTTTTTTCAGAGGATTATTGACTGTTTAGATAACTTGTTTTTGTGAAGTGTCTATGAAATATTTGCCCAGTTTTAAATGATTGAGTTCAAGTTTTTAATATATATTGGATACTAGCTTTTTGTTATATGTAATACAAAATAATTTCACTCAGTTTGCCTTTTCATTTTCTTATTAGTGTCTTTAGAAGAGCAGAGTTCAATTTATTGTATTTTTTTTAATGGTTAGTGTTTTGCCTAAAAATATCTTTATTTACTTTCAAAAACTTTAAAGTTTTCTTCTGAAATACCTTTCCTAGCTGTGATGGTTTAGTGGTTTTAATAGTCTGCATTGTGAATCTCCTTTATTATTCCACCTGTGTTTATATGCTTTCATTACATTCTATAGGAAATCAAACAATTATCTGCAAATGTTTAAGAATTTTGAGAGGCATTTGTGCTATTAAGAGATGTGTATAAGAGACAGGGTGGGAGAAGACAGCCTCACATTTAGGCCATGGGGTAGCAATATTGGCAGTGAGAACCATCAGATCCTGGATATAGAACCTAAGACTGTCTGGACTGGTTCTGATGTGTGAGAGAAATCAGTGATGCCTTCCCTATTTGGTATTGTCAGGTTACACATAAAGATAGATGCTTTGTAAAGATACATGCTTTAAAATCTGCTTTGAAATTAGCTGAAGTTACAGATAAGCATGAATCATCTCCTCTTTATTAACTAGTAAGTTTGTTATCCATTGTGAAAATCTGAGACAAAAAAANTCAAAATGTCAAGAGCTTCTGACAAAATCTTGTGCTTGAATCTCAACAGCAGCCTCAAAACAGATGCACATTTAGTTTATTCCTTTCTCTCTGTAGTGTCACACCAGAATACTTACATAGTATATATGAATTGTTAATTTTCAAAGGTGATCGATTTCAAATTTGATAGCCAAGTTGAAAAGGTAGGAAACATGAGTATATGCTATGTCTCAGTCGCTGTCACAGGTATTTTATGTCAGTTATCTCTTTTAAACCTAAAGGTAGTGCTTTGAGGTGACTATTTACTATGAGTAGAAATGTGTACATGAATAGTTTGGCATTAAGGTGTAATATGCAAAACAACACAGTGATCTCTAATGCAATGAAAACCAAATAAGCTATTTCTTTTTGCTTAAAAATACATATGTTAAAAAGATGTGGATTTTCACATAAAAACAATTCATTTATGTTATACCAGAGAATAACCTGGCAAGGCTAGTGCACAGTTATAATTTTGGCTTAATACTCTGTCAACCATAGCTTAGCTTTATTCTGGGTAGACCCAGAATATATTGATCTTTTGTCCTTTCTTATTAATGATTATTCACTTTATAAGAAGTATTTGAAGAAATCAAATAGTATTTAAAATCCTAAGCTCTTTATTTGCTGCAGTTGTATTTTTTTAATTTTTAACTTTGTTGACTTTATTTTTTGAAAGTTCACAGGAAAATTGAAGGGAAAATACAGAGATTTCTCATAACCCTATTTGTATACATGCATAGCCTCCCCTGTTATCAACAGCCCCTATCAGAGTGGTGGTGGTGGTTTAGTCGCTAAGTTATGTCTGCTTTTTGAGAGCCCATGGACTGTAGCCTGCCAGGCTCCTCTGCCCATGGAATGCTCCAGGCAAGAATACTGGAGTGGACTGCCATTTCCTTCTCCAGGGATCAGAATGGTATATTTGTTAAAATTGATAAACAAGTATTGGCACATCACTATCACCCAAAGTCCATAGTTTACATTAATTAACTCCTGGTGTTATACATTTGATGGGTCTGGATAAATATATAATGAAATGTATCTATCATTATGGTAGAATACAGAATGTTTTCACTGCTCTAAAAATCTGGACTCTGCCTATCCATCCCTCTCTCCTCCCCAATGCCTGGTGATCGCTAATATTTTTTACTGTCTTTATAGCTTTAGTTTTTTCTGGTTTAACATTGCACTTAGCAAGTAATTACTGAGCATTTTTAATATTCTAGGCACCATGCTATGTGCTGAGAATATGAAGTTCAGTATTTTTAAGAGTTGATGTATTATAGAAATGCAAAACCAATTTATATCTCATGATTGTTACTATAATATGATAATAACATGATATGCTATGTAAGATGTGTTGCGTGTGTAACCATGATGAAGTAAAATAGTTTGCCTGCAGATAGCATGGGAGGACATTTTAAGTTTAGTATTTATTTGGCAGGTAGAGAAGTGAGACTGAGAGAAAAAATAGCCAGTAAAGGGGGCTTACAGGTAAGCAGAGGTAATTATTACACATGGGACTGGAGATAGCATAGAAATAAGCTGAGCATCCTCTGAAAGCTGCAACACCTGCTTGGGAACCTTAACTGAAGCATTTGACCTTGGTTCTAAGACAAAGAACAAAGAATTTGGGGGTGGAGGCCCAAACTGAAGCCATTACCACAGAAAAAAGTGAACTTTGTGAGCCCTTTCTCAAGATACAATCATTTCAGAATTTTCCTAATCAGTCCAATGCACTTTAAAGGAGCAACTTGAAAATATCAGACCAGTATGAAACTGGTCTCTGCTACAAACATCTCATCTGTGAGATGTTCTATGAAACATGTGAATAACTTCCATCACTTTGGCTAGAATTTGTGAGACACATTGTTGGAATTGATAAGAGAGCTTCCCAAAATAGCAATATTCTTTTCTACCTAGATTCTATATAATTTTTGAAATTAAGTAAATAATAAATTTGGAGGTAAAGCTCAATTCTCTTTAATAGTGGCTTTATATAAGAGTGTAGGGAATGGCAAAACACTTCAGTATTCTTGACTTGAGAATCCCAGGAACAGTATGAAAAGGCAAAATGATAGGACACTGAAAGGGGAACTCCCTGGGTCGGTAGGTGCCTAATATGCTACTGAGATCAGTGGAGAAATAACTCCAGAAAGAATGAAAGGATGGAGCCAAAGCAAAAACAATACCAAGCTGAGGATGTGATTGGTGATAAAAGCGAGGTCTGATGTGGTAAAGAGCAATATTGCATAGGAACCTGGAATATCAGGTTCATGAATCAAGGCAAGTTGGAAGTGGTCAAACAGGTGATGGCGAGAGTGAACGTCCACCTTCTAGGAATCAGCGAACTAAAATGGAGTGGGATGGGTGAATTTAACTCAGATGACCATTATATCTACTGCAGAAATCCCTCAGAAGAAATGGAGTAGCCATCGTGGTCAACAAAAGAGTCCGAAATGCAGTACTTAGATGCATCTCAAAAATGACAGAATGATCTCTGTTCATTTCCCAAGCAAACCATTCAATATAATGGTAATCCAAGCCTATGCTCCAACCAGTAACACTGAAGAAGATGAAGTTGAACTGTTCTGTGAGGACCCACAAGACCTTTTAGAACTAACAATCAAAAAAGATGTCCTTTTCATTATAGGGGAGTGGAATGCAAAAGTAGGAAGTCAAAAAACNCCTATGCTCCAACCAGTAACACTGAAGAAGATGAAGTTGAACTGTTCTGTGAGGACCCACAAGACCTTTTAGAACTAACAATCAAAAAAGATGTCCTTTTCATTATAGGGGAATGGAATGCAAAAGTAGGAAGTCAAAAAACACCTGGAGTAACAGGCAAGTTTGGCCTTGGAGTATGGAATGAAGAAGGGCAAAGGCTGATAGAGCTTTGCCAAGAGAAAGCACTGGTCATAGCAAACACCCTCTTCCAACAACATGAGAAAACTCTACACATAGACATCACCAGATGGTCAACACCAAAATCAGATTGATTATAGTCTCTGCAGCGAAAGATGGAGCTTTATATAGTCAGCAAAAAAAAAAAAAAAAAANGCTTTTGAATATATTATCTAGGTTGGTCATAACTTTTCTTCCAAGGAGTAAGCGACTTCTAATTTCATGGCTGCAGTCACCATCTGCAGTGATTTTGGAGCCCCCCCAAATAAGTCTGACACTGTTTCCCCATCTATTTGCCATGAAGTGATGGGACTGGATGCCATGATCTCTGTTTTCTGAATGTTGAGCTGTCTAGGTTGGTCATAGCTTTTCTTCTAAGGAGCAAATGTCTTTTAATTTCATGGCTGCAGTCTCCATCTGCAGTGATTTTGGAGCCCTGCAGATTAAAGTCTCTCACTGTTTCCATTGTTTCCCACTCTATTTGCCATGGAGTGATGGACCTGGATGCCATGATCTTAGTTTTTTGAATGTTGAGTTTTAAGCCAGATTTTCACTCCCCTCTTTCACTTTCATCNTGCAGTGATTTTGGAGCCCTGCAGATTAAAGTCTCTCACTGTTTCCATTGTTTCCCACTCTATTTGCCATGGAGTGATGGACCTGGATGCTATGATCTTAGTTTTTTGAATGTTGAGTTTTAAGCCAGATTTTCACTCCCCTCTTTCACTTTCATCAAGAGGCTCTTTAGTTCCTCTTCACTTTCTGCCATAATGGTGGTGTCATCGCATATCTGAGGTTATTGATATTTTTCCCGGCAATGTTGATTTCAGTTTGTGCTTCTTACAGCTCAGCATTTCACATGATGTACTCTGCATATAAGTTAAACAAGCAGGGTAACAATATACAGCCTTGACATACTCCTTTCCCAATTTGGAACCAGTCTGTTGTTCCATGTCTGGTTCTAACTGTTGCTTCTTGATCTATATTTGTATCTAATAATGTATTTTCAAAGCATGGGAAGCAATAATATAGGTTGAACTAATCAATTCCATTATCATAGCCTGAGATTTGAATGTGTTTCTTTCAATAAATAATAGAATAAGCACACGAGATAAGTATGTGGAAAATTTAAAGACATTAATAAACAAGTATGTAATGGACATGTTTTTATAATATATATAAGCTTTTCTTCTTGTCTTTCAGTCATTAAGTCATGTCTCACCCTTTGACCCCATGGACTATATAGCCTATCATCCTCCTCTATCCTTGGGATTTCCCAGGCAAGAATACTGGAGTGGGTTGCCATCTCCTCCTCCAGGATTGAGCCCTTGTCTCCTGCATTGGCAGGTGGATTTTTACCATTCTGTCACCAGGGAAGCCCATACAGAAGCTTACTTGTATATATTATATAAACTTAAGACTATATATTATATGAAAATGAAAGTTGCTCAGTCATGTCCAACTCTTTGCGACCCCATGGACTATACATTCCATGGAATTCTCCAGGCCAGAATATTGGAGTGGGTAGCTTTTCTCTTCTCCAGGGGACCTTCCCAACCCAGGGATCAAACCCAAGTCTCTCACACTGAAGGCTGATTCTTTACTATCTGAGCCACAAGGGAAGCTGAAGAATACTGGAATGGGTAGCCTATCCCTTCTCCAGCAGATCTTCCTGACCCAGGAATCGAACCAAGATCTCCTGCTTTGCAGGAGGATTCTTTATCAACTGCGCTGTGTAGATATACACACATGTGGTGTGGTGGTTTAGTCACTAAGTCATGTCCAACTTTTTGTGACCCCATGCACTGTAGCCTTCTGGCTCCCTTGTCCAAAATATACACATAAACACACAAAAAAATGTGTGTCAGTTACATAACCAACAGCAAAACATGTCATCTTTCCAGGGACACTTGGAAAATTTATCAGATTTTGCCAAATCTCAAATTTCAGAATTTGTAAAATCCCCATTTCCAGTCTCAAAATTGACCACATGATGCTGCATATGGCAGGCTTTGACAAATCTTTTGAAATTCAAATATTACATACTGATTTCTAGTATTGAAACTGAACAAAAAATTAAACAAAAACATATACTGAAATTTAAAATTAAGCAATACTCTTCTTTAAAATCTATTGGTTAAAGAAATAAATCATAATAACTTTTATAAAATACTTTAGTTGAAGAATAATGAAATGATACCATTTCAAAACTTGTGAGATGCAGCAACTCAGGGCTAGGAGAAAAATTATAGCCTTAAATGTGTTAAAAGAAAGATTAAAAGTNCAGCTTCTTAAAAATCTATTGGTTAAAGAAATAAATCATAATAACTTTTATAAAATACTTTAGTTGAAGAATAATGAAATGATACCATTTCAAAACTTGTGAGATGCAGCAACTCAGGGCTAGGAGAAAAATTATAGCCTTAAATGTGTTAAAAGAAAGATTAAAAGTAAGTATTGATCCATTAATTCCATACATTAGAAAAAGAACAGTGAATCCAATTTAAAGAAATTAGAAGGAAGAATTGATACTTTTGAACTGTCATGTTAGAAAAGACTCTTGAGAGTCCCTTGGACTACAAGAAGATCCAACCAGTCAATCCTAAAGGAAATCAGTCCTGAATATTCATTGGAAGGACTAATGCTGAAGCTGAAACTCCAATATTTGGCCACCTAATGTGAAGAACTGACTCATTGGAAAAGACCTTAATGCTGGAAAAGATTGAAGGCAGGAAAAGAAGGGGACAACAGAGGATGAGACGGTTGAATGGCATCACTGACTTGATGGACATGGGTTTGAGCAAGCCTTGGGAGTTGATGATGGCCAGGGAAGCCTGGTGTGCTGCAGTCCATGGGGTTGCAAAGAGTAGGACATGACTGAGTGACTGAACTGAACTAAGAAGAAAGAATAATAAAGGTAGTGGCAAAAGCTCAATAAAAAAATAATAATAAACATAATGGCAAAAGATCAATAAAATAATAATAAGACCTAACAATAGAGAAGATCAACAAAACTGATAATTAATTCTTTATCAGTTCAGTTCAGTCACTCAGTTGTGTCTGACTCTTTGTGACCCCATGAATCGCAGCATGCCAGGCCTCCCTGTTCATCACCACCTCTTGGAGTTCACTCAGACTCACGTCTATTGAATCAGTGATGCCATCCAATGTAATAAAATTAGAGTTCTAGCAAGCTAGGTAGAGGGAGGTAAAGAAAGAGAGGGAGAGAGGAGAGGTATACAATTTCAACATCAATATTAGCAATGAAAAATATCAATTAGAAATTCCACAAACTTTCTAATGATTATTAGAGAATATTATGGAAAACTTTGTGGTATTAAAATCGAAAATTTATTAATGAGATAATTCTTAGAAAAATAACCAAAACAAAATAATAAATAGCAAACCTACTAAAGAAACTATACATAATTTTAATACTTGCCACAAAGAAAACTTTTAGGTTCAAGTGACTTTCCTGGTGCAGTATTTCTGCCAGTAAATTTCAGGAAGAAATATCAGTTCCATACAATATTTTCCAAAAAAAGAAAAAAGCAGAAACACCAAGATTTCCATATAACCTTGATAATGAAAGCTGAAACAGACGTTCAAAAAAGGGAAAATTATACATACTAAACTTTTCTTGAACATATATGTAACATTTTAACAGTATTTTTAACACAATATTAGAAAAATGAACATGTGGCATATGAAAAGATATTATATCCAGGAATGTAAGCTTTTGAAAATTAATTTGATAGATTCAGGACATCAAGAGAGTAATAGGTCCAGAACAGTCATTTGATAATTTCTTAACCTAATCATGATAATAACTTTAAGGAGTAGAAAAGAATTAATGTGATATAGAATGTACAGAAAATAAAGGCAAAAATTAAAGCAAAAATCTTATTTAAGTGTGGAATATTGACATTAAATTAAGCAATAAATGGAGGAATATAGTATATTCTTGGATTGAAAATCTCCATATTACACAAATGCCAATTCTTCTTAAAGTGATTCATAGATTTAGTGCAATCCTAACCAACACTTCGCGAGAAACGTNAATCTTATTTAAGTGTGGAATATTGACATTAAATTAAGCAATAAATGGAGGAATATTGTATATTCTTGGATTGAAAATCTCCATATTACACAAATGCCAATTCTTCTTAAAGTGATTCATAGATTTAGTGCAATCCTAACCAACACTTCATGAGAAACGTTGGGATGGAAGAAGCACAAGCTGGAATCCAGACTGCCAGGAGAAATATCAATAACCTCAGATATGCAGATGACACCACCCTTATGACAGAAAGTGAAAGTGAAGTCGCTCAATCGTGTCTGACTCTTTGCCACCCCATGGGCTGTACCTTACCAGACTCCTCTGTCCATGGGATTTTCCAGGCAATAGTCCTGGAGTGGACTGCCATTTCCTTCTCCAGGGGATCTTCTCAACCCAGGGATCGAACCTGGGTCTCCCACATTGTAGACAGATGCATTACCATCTGAGCCACCAGGGAAATCTCTTGATGAAAGTGAAAGAAGAGAGTGAAAAAGGTGGCTTCAAGCTCAACATTCAGAAAACTAGGATCATGGCGTTTGGTCCCATCACTTCATGGGAATTAGATGGGGAAACAATGGAAACAGTGTCTGACTTTATTTTTGGGGTCTCCAAAATCACTGCAGATGGTGATTGCAGCCATGAAATTAAAAGACGCTTATTCCTTGGAAGGACAGTTATGACCAACCTAGATAACATATTCAAAAGCAGAGGCATTACTTTGCTGACAAATGTCCATCTAGTCACGACTATGGTTTTTCCAGCGATCATGTATGGATGTGAGAGCTGGACTGTGAAGAAATCTGAGCGCCGAAGAGTTGATGCTCTTGAACTGTGGTGTTGGAGAAGACTCATGAGAGTCCCTTGGACTGCAAGGAGGGCCAAACAGTCCATTCTGAAGGAGATCAGCCCTGGGTGTTAATTGGAGGGAGTGATGCTGAAGCTGAAACTCCAGTTCTTTGGCCACCTCTTACGAAGAGTTTACTCATTGGAAAAGACCCTGATGCTGGGAGGGATTGGGGGCAGGAGGAGAAGGGGACAACAGAGGATGAGATGGATGGCATCACCAACTCTATGGACATGAGTTTGGGTGAACTCCAGGAGTTGGTGATGGACAGGGAGTCCTGGTGTGCTGCGATTCATGGTGTCGCAGAGAGTGGGACACAACTGAGTGACCGAACTGAACTTAATTGAACTGACTGAACCAACACGTCAACATTTTTTATTTTGGTAAAACTGATGGGATGAGATTAGTTTAGAATTTATACGGTGATACATGTGCAAATAGCCAATGCAAACTGGACAGAGATCAAAGCTATAAGAGCTAATATAAGTTATCAAGACTTAGAAGTTTTGTTAATCAAAAAGTATTTATTCATTCAAGGAGAGAAAAAGAGACCAATTCACTGGAAAAGCTACCCAGAATAAAGAACCATACAAACATTAGATTTATGACAAGGGCAGAATTTCAGGGCATCAGGCAAAGGACAGTCTTTTTCCATATTGATGCTGAGACAGGTGAAAAAGTATATGAAAAGTCTTCTAAAATAATTAAAAGAGAACACATTCATGGTCTTTGGATATACATGTATTTCTTAAATAGGACAAAAATATCCCAGTGAATATTAAGAAAAGAAAAGCCATATTACACTTAATAAAGATAAATTTTTTTCACCAGAAGTCAACATAATGTAATGAAAAAATCCAGAGATCCAGAAATATTATACAGTTTTACAACTTAAAATTTGAGCTCTTGTCTAGAATATATAATAGTCTCTTACAAGCCAAGAAGAAAGAAAAAATTGGGCAACATACTTGGATGAGATACAAAAAGGAGTCTAGCCAAATGGTCAAAACAACATGAAAAGAATGTCAACTTAAATAGTCTTCAAGTGAATGTAAATTAAATCCATGAGCCCCAGTTGCACATCTGCTATAATGGCTAAAACTGAGTGATATTGCTCAGGATTGGAAAGGTTGATGGGTAATAGACATTCCCATGCATTGCTGGTGGGAGTACATATTAATACAACCACTTTGGAGAACTGTTTGATATTATCTGATAAAGCTGAACCTAGCCAAACCCCATGACTAAATACTAACATATCCAGGTGACTAGCCATCAGAAGGCATGCATGTGTTCATTAAAATGAAAAAAGAGTATTGCTACTGCTGCTTCTGCTGCTGCTAAGTTGCGTCAGTCGTGTCCGACTCTGCGACCCCAGAGACGGCAGCCCACCGGGTTCTCCCATCCCTGGGATTCTCCAGGCAAGAACACTGGAGTGGGTTGCCATTTCCTTCTCCAATGCATGAAAGTGAAAAGTGAAAGTGAAATCTCTCAGTCGTGTCCGACTCTTAGTGACCCCATGGACTCAGTCTATCAGGCTCCTCCGTCCATGGGATGTTCCAGGCAAGAGTACTGGAGTGGGGTGCCAGAGTGTTACTAGCATTAATAGTGATAGAAACTGCGATCTACCCCAACATTCACTAAAGGCAAGATGTATAAATACACTGAGGCATATTAATACAAGGGAATACTGTATAACAATGGATGTCAGTGAACTATTTCTCCACCAATAGAAAGGTCACATCTCACAAAAGGAACATGCAGTGAAAGAAGACTGAGACAAACACAAAAGTTTGAACACACAAAATTGTTCAGACTGTATTATTCTATTTAAATAAAATTCAGGCTTTGGCAGGATAAATCTCTTGTATTGCATGCTCAGTCACTTCAGACACGTCTGTCTCTTGTGATCCCGTGGACGGTGGCCTGCCAAGCTCTTCTGTTCATGACATTTTCCCGGCAAGAATACTGGAGTGGGTTGCCGTTTCCTCCTCCAAGGGATCTTCCTGACCCAAGGATTGAACCAGAGTCTCCTTTGCCTCCTGCACTGCAGGCAGATTCTTTTCTGCTGAGCCACCAGGAATCAGGAAAGAAGTTACTGCACTGGGGAGGGGTCATGTCTTAGAGGGGTACTAGGCGTTTTTGACTTGATAGTGCACTGTTTCTTGGCTGCTGAATTAGGTGGATGTGTTCACTCTATGCTCATTCATTGAACGGTACCTTTACAATGTGTGTGTTTCTATGTAATTGTTGCACTTGAACATAGACATTTGTTAATAATTTTGGAAATGCCTGTACTTTGGAATCTTTAGAGTTACGGAGAATTGTGGTGGGGTGGAATCTCTGTTATTGTTTTAAACAAAGAAAAACAAAAAAAGCAAGATGGTACAATAAAATCATGGATTTTGGCAATAGGCAGTTTTGAGTTTGAATCTTGTTTCCTGCTCATTAGCCTTATGTCCTTGAATATATTACTTAATATATCTAATCTTAAGCTTCTAAAAAAAATGACCTTATATATATATATATATATATATATATATATAGACTTAGAGTCTTTTTTTCCCTTCTGTTTAGCACTGCTTAAAGAATAAAGTCACTGTCATCCCAGGATGGCCTACTGCCAATAGATGTGGCTTGGGTGGTTTCTGTATCTCTGCTTTACTCATTCGGCTAAAGCCAATTTTGAAAAAATATAAAGTATTTCTTACACCCAATCCATAACTACTTTCCTTTGCAACACTTGCTCTTTCACAGCTAGCCTCCTAGACACGCAAAAACATAGCAACAGTACAAAGACTAATCGTGTTCCTCTACAGAAGCCTCACTCAGGAAACTCACTTCTCTCCTCTGTGCCAAAATCGAATATCTCCACAGCCCTCCCAGCTTTGCCTTTTAGCTGACTCAGAACACCTGGTTGCCAATTGCTAGCTGACGATAATTAACTCTCAATTATCACCAGTTACATTTTCACCTGTTCAATTTGCAAATTTCTTAATTTTTGGCTTGTCCTATTAACAAGTTCTGATCTCTCTTGTCTTCGGTACACCTGCTCTCTGTGTGTGTACGTGTGTGTGGAAGAGGAGAGGGCTCCCACTGTGGAATTCCCCCTTCAGCTACCATCCTGTCCATTCTCATCCATCTGCTGTCAGACAGGTACATGCTCTGCAAAGAGATATTTGGAGAGACCCAGGTTCTTAGTCTCAGTATCTTATGGACTGTCCTGCTTTCCTGGAATTGTTTCTACGGATTTTCTCACTAAAAGTGTTCAACAATCACTAGGCAACCCTTTTATTTCTGTAAATGAGCTTTCTTAAAAGATAACCAAAATAAGAGCTAAACAATATAATAAAAAGTGAATTTTTAATCATGTAGGAGTCTCTCAGATTAGATAATGGATTAAGAATAGACCAGGATATAAAATGAAGTTAAAGGAGATATGGAGTAAGATTTTAAAGGGGAACAGAAAAAATTATTCTAGTGAAATTTGTTTGTGGTTATATTTGAAGAAGTGTTTCTCTGGAGGCTCAGATGGTAAAGAATCTGAGACATGTCTGCAGTGTGGGAGACCCTGGTTCGAGCGCTGGGTCAGGAAGATCTGGAGAAGGGAATGACTACCCACTCCAGCATTCTTGCCTGAAGAATTCCATGGACAGAGGAGCCTGGTGGGTTACAGACATGGGGTCACAAAGAGTCTGACAAGACTGAGCGACTAACACTTTCACTTTCATATTTGAACACATGTCAGTTAAACTGAATATGTCTATTAAATGTCTGATTGGTAGTGTTGGAATTAACATAAATTAAAGTGGAATTCTCTAAATAATATAACATCACAAACAAGGCAATATCACAAGATATTAAACCTAGAATTAAGTGGACATGTGACATTGATTTATGCATTAAATAACATGAACATAGCTCATATATACAGAGACGGCAATGGCAACCCACTCCAGTACTCTTGCCTGAAAAATCCCATGGATGGAGGAGCCTGGTGGGCTGCAGTCCGTGGGGTCGTTAGGGGTCTGACATGACTGAGTGACTTCACTTTCACTTTTCAGTTTCATGCATTGGAGAAAGAAATGGCAACCCACTCCAGTGTTCTTGCCTGGAGAATCCCAGGGACAGGGGAGCCTGGTGAGCTGCCGTCTATGGGGTCACACAGAGTCGGACACAACTGAAGTGACTTAGGAGCAGCAGCAGCAGCAGCAGCAGCAGCTCATATACAGTTTTAAAATGATATAAAAGGCACAGCACATAGAAAGTAATTTACTTGAATCATGTTCTTTCCTTCACTTTCTATTTAAAAGTGGTTATTTAAATTTTATTTTTTTAATTTATTTAACTGGAGGATGACTTAAAAGAAAAGCTTTAATAAAAAAGAACATATAGCTTTTTTCCTGTGACATGATACTTTATTTGTTCATTTTTTATTTTTAGCAACATTTGTTTTACATCATTGTAGTTATAGATTATAATAAATATTATGCTTTTAATTTAACAGTATGTTAAAAATTTTTCTATGTTTCCATAGTTTTCATAACTGTAAAAAATGCAGATTAGTTTTCAATATGATATTTTATAATTGCTAAATCATCTACTTTGGGGGGAGATTTGTTGCATCTATTTTTAAAATTATTGTGAGTAAGACTACAATGGATATTTTTGTCTCTTTATTACTTTTAATATATTTGAAGGGAATTATATGTTAAAAGGTATGATTCAGTTCTTATATGTCTTGATATATTGCCAAATTGCCTTTATTTGGCAATTTTCTTTTCAATTTTTGCTTTCCACTTCCAAATCTGCAGTACTATTATTCTGTGCTTAGTCGCTCAGTCATGTGTGACTCTTTGCAACACCATGGGCTGTAGCCTGACAGGCTCCTCTGTTCATAGGGATTCNGGCAATTTTCTTTTCAATTTTTGCTTTCCACTTCCAAATCTGCAGTACTATTATTCTGTGCTTAGTCGCTCAGTCATGTGTGACTCTTTGCAACACCATGGGCTGTAGCCTGACAGGCTCCTCTGTTCATAAGGATTCTAGAGGCAAGAATACTGAAGTGGGTTGCCATGCCCAGGGATTAAACCCAGGTCCCCCACATGGCAGGCGGATTCTTCACCATCTGAGCAATCAAGGAAGAGGTACTATAATTCTAATAGTTTTAGCCCCTTTTATATTTTTGTCAGAAAGACTATATTTTTCCATTTTTAATATTAGAAAAAATTCACACATTATGAAAAAAACTATAAACAGAGGAAATTGCAGAGAAAAACAAAAACAAAATTACCATAATTCTATGACCCAGAAAATTCTTTAATATTTTGAAATCTGTTTCAGTCTTTTATAGGAAAATATTTTAAAAACCCATTATAAAGCTTATATTTTGGGACAGTGAACAGTAACCACTTGATAGTNTATTTATTTATTTATTGGCCACGTTGTGCGGCATGTGGGATCTTACTTCCCTGATCGGGGATTGAACCTGGGTCCCCTGCATTGCAAGCCCAGAGTCCTAACCACCGGACCACCAGGGAAGCCCAGGAAAATATTTTAAAAACCCATTATAAAGCTTATATTTTGGAACAGTGAACAGTAACCACTTGATAGTCTAATTCCCCTAATACATTTTGATTTTTTCAAGTATAAGCATCATATCTTATATTTATTTATTTTTTAAAATATACATTTATTTATTTGAATTGGAGGTTAATTACTTTACAATATTATATTAGGTTTGCCATACATCAACATGAATCCACCACAGGTATAATCTACACAGTGCAGATCATAGTTTTATCATATGAAAAATACCAAAATTTATGAAAAATTGTTGTCCACTTTTTTCTGAGAGCAGAAATTCACATTTATTTTAATTCATTGTAGACTTTAATATTCTATTTGTGCTTTCTCTCAAATATGAATTATTTATGCTTTTATTCATTCACTCAAGGGACATTTATTAAGTGGTTAGTAAAACACAAAGACAGGCCTGGTCATTTTGTGAAGAGGGATTGTAGGCTAGTCAGAAAAGTCTTTACTGCAAAATAAAAACTTTATCTGAATCTTGAATGACAAGTAGGTCTCGAAGAGGCTTCAGCAGGCAAGAGAAAGAACAGTATTTCAAGAAGGCATGATACGATGAAGACTCAAGCGCACAAGATGATATGATGCTGACAGTAGCCTGGTAGGAGAAAGTAGTCTTAAGAAAGGAGCTGGAGAAATCAAGAGGGGCCATAGCCAGGTGGGCATGATGTGTCATGAGAAAAATAGTTACCTGAGACCCTGTAAAGCAGGTATTGATGTAGTAATAGAAAAATAACTATAAGCAATTAAATAAGCTAGATATTTATTACATAAAATCTCAGACTTCCTATATTCCCAAAAATGTTTCATCTAAACTAGTCTAAACAACTATGTATGAGAATCACTTCTTAAACATCAATACTACATAGTCATTGTTTCAAATACATGCTAAGCAATGGAAACAGAATGTTTCACGGACATCTCTCTCATGGTAAATATGTGAAAAAGCAGTTTTTTGCTTCATCTTAACTGAAGTGTAGGCTCCAGGTCTCTCTTGTTGTTCAGTCACTAAGTCATGTCCAACTCTTTGCGATCCCGTGGACAGCAGTAGCATACCAGGCTTCTCTGTCCTTCATCATCTCCTGGAGTTTGTTCAAACTCATGTCCATTGAGTCAATGATGCCATCCAACCATTTCATCCTCTGTCACTCTCTTCTCCTCCTGCTCTTATTCTTTCCCAGCATCAGGGTCTTTCCCAATGAATCGGCTCTTCACATCAGGTGACCAAAGTGTTGGAGCTTAAGCTTCAGCATCAGCCTTTTCAATGAATATTCAGGGTTGATTTCCTTTAGGATTGACAGGTTTGATCTCCTTGCTGTCCAAGCAACTCTCAAGAGTCTTCTCCAGCACCACAGTTCAAAACCACCAGGTCTCTGAACAACAATAAATACTATCACATCTCTTAAACAGCAGGCTCTAACTGTGAGCATACAATGCTAGAAGACAACCTAGTCCCATACAGATGATTTAACCTTGAAACTAATACTCTGATTATTTTTAAAATGGCAGTAAAATTTAGAAAAATGAAGACTATATTACTTAGGGATGATAGCTAACTTGAGCACCCATGGGTGGTCAGAGACTAAAAATATACTCAGTATGTGGACAGCAGATGCAGATGCTGCTGCTGCTGCTGCTAAGTCACATCAGTCATGTCTGACTCTGTGCGACCCCAGAGACAGCAGACCACTGGGCTCCCCCATCCCTGGGATTCACCAGGCAAGATCACTGGAGTGGGTTGCCATCTCCATCTCCAATGCATGAAAGTGAAAAGTGCAAGTGAAGTCGCTCAGTCCTGTCCGACCTCCTGTCCGACCTTTATGGATTGCAGCCCATGGATTACAGCCTACCAGGCTCCTCCATCCATGGGATTTTCCAGGCAAGAGTACTGGAGTGAGTTGCCATTGCCTTTTCTGAGATGCAGATGACACTACCCTTATGACAGAAGGTGAAGGGGAACTAAAGAGCCTCTTGATGAAAGTGAAAGTGGAGAGTGAAAAATTGGCTTAAAGCTCAACATTCAGAAAACTAAGATCATGAAATCTGGTCCCATCACTTCATGGGAAATAGATGGGGAAACTGGAAACAGTGTCCGACTTTATTTTTTAGGGCTCCAAAATTACTGCTGATGGTGATTGCAGTCATTTAATTAAAAGATGCTTATTCCTTGGAAGGAAAGTTATGACCAACCGAGATAACATATTGAAAAGCAGAGACATTACTTTGCCAACAAAGGTTCATCTAGTCAAGGTTATGGTTTTTCCAGTGGTCATGTATGGATGTGAGAGTTGGACTGTGAAGAAAGCTGAGCACTGAAGAATTGATGCTTTTGAACTGTGGTGTTGAAGACTCTTGAGAGTCCCTTGGACTGCAAGGAGATCAAACCAGTTCATCATAAAGAAGATCAGTCCTGGGTGTTCATTGGAAGGACTGATGCTGAAGCTGAAACTCCAATACTTTGGCCACCTCATGCAAAGAGTTGACTCATTGGAAAAGATTCTGTTGCTGGGAGGGATTGGGGGCAGGAGGAGAAGGGGACGGTAGAGGCTGAGACAGCTGGATGGCATCACTGACTCAATGGACATGAGTTTGGGTGAACTCCAGGAGTTGGTGATGGACAGGGAGGCTTGGCGTACTGTGATTCATGGGATCTCAAAAAGTCGGACATGACTGAGTGACTGAACTGAACTGATGTGGACAGCAACTTTAAGTGAAATAGGTTTTTGAACCAAAGGATGTGACTCCGAGCACATATACAGATAATGTCATTTGACCCCAAACAAGCTTTAATACTGAGTCTGTATGTGTGAGACTCATATATAGTTAACTTGTGGCTGATTCATGTCAATGTATGGCAAAACCAATACAGTATTGTAAAGTAGAATCAAGTAAAAACAAGATTAAAAAAAACATATAACTCATTATAGTGAAACAGAGTTTATTCCATTTGTATGTAAAAATTTTGTGAGTATTACAAATGGCACGTCTAAGGCTCAGTGGTAAAAACCCACCTGCCAATGCAGGAGATGCCNATGATAACTAACTTGAGCACCCATGGGTGGTCAGAGACTAAAAATATACTCAGTATGTGGATAGCAGATGCAGATGCTGCTGCTGCTGCTGCTGCGTCACATCAGTCATGTCCGACTCTGTGCGACCCCAGAGACAGCAGACCAGTAGGCTCCCCCATCTCTGGGATTCTCCAGGCAAGAACACTGGAGTGGGTTGCCATTTCCATCTCCAATGCATGAAAGTGAAAAGTGAAAGTGAAGTCGCTCAGTCCTGTCCGACCTCCTGTCCGACCTTTATGGATTGCAGCCCATGGATTGCAGCCTACCAAGCTCCTCCATCCATGGGATTTTCCAGGCAAGAGTACTGAAGTGGGTTGCCATTGCCTTCTCTGAGATGCAGATGACACCACCCTTATGACAGAAAGTGAAGGGGAACTAAAGAGCCTCTTGATGAAAGTGAAAGTGGAGAGTGAAAAATTGGCTTAAAGCTCAACATTCAGAAAACAAAGACCATGAAGTCTGGTCCCATCACTTCATGGGAAATAGATGGGGAAACAGTGGAAACAGTGTCCGACTTTATTTTTGGGGGCTCCAAAATTACTGCTGATGGTGATTGCAGTCATTAAATTAAAAGATGCTTATTCCTTGGAAGGAAAGTTATGACCAACCGAGATAACATATTGAAAAGCAGAGACATTACTTTGCCAACAAAGGTTCATCTAGTCAAGGCTATTGTTTTTCCAGTGGTCATGTATGGATGTGAGATTTGGACTGTGAAGAAAGCTGAGCACTGAAGAATTGATGCTTTTGAACTGCGGTGTTGAAGACTCTTGAGAGTCCCTTGGACTGCAAGGAGATCAAACCAGTCCATCATAAAGAAGATCAGTCCTGGGTGTTCATTGGAAGGACTGATGCTGAAGCTGAAATTCCAATACTTTGGCCACCTCATGCAAAGAGTTGACTCATTGGAAAAGATTCTGTTGCTGGGAGGGATTGGGAGCAGGAGGAGAAGGGGACGATAGAGGCTGAGACAGCTGGATGGCATCACTGACTCGATGGACATGAGTTTGGGTGAACTCCAGGCGTTGGTGATGGACAGGGAGGCTTGGCGTGCTGCGATTCATGGGATCTCAAAAAGTCGGACACGACTGAGTGACTGAACTGAACTGATGTGGACAGCAACTTTAAGTGAACTAGGTTTTTGAACCAAAGGATATGACTCCGAGCACATATACAGATAATGTCATTTGACCCCAAACAAGCTTTAATACTGAGTCTGTATGTGTGAGACTCATATATAGTTTACTTGTGGCTGATTCATGTCAATGTATGGCAAAACCAATACAGTATTGTAAAGTAGAATCAAGTAAAAATAAGATTAAAAAAAAAACCCATATAACTCAATATAATGAAACAGAGTTTATTCCATTTGTATGTAAAAATTTTGTGAGTATTACAAATGGCATGTCTGAGGCTCAGTGGTAAAAACCCACCTGCCAATGCAGGAGATGCAGGTTCCATCCCTGGGTTGAGAAGATCTCCTGCAGAAGGAAATGGCAACCCATTCCCGTATCTTGCCTGGGAAATCCCATGGAAAGAGGAGCTGGTGGGCTACAATCCATGGGGTCTCAAAGAGTCAGTTATGACTTAGCAATTGAGCAAGAGCGTGAAGGCCTCTGTAAGGGTTCTCCAACAATATTTGACTCATTTTATTTTAGCTGCCAGGGCATGTCTTGTACTAGTCACTATAATGCTACTACTTTCTCATCCTTCAGATTTTTTTTAAGGAAATCTGTGTAGGATAGAGAAGAATTTAGAATAATTACTAATTTCTTGATTTTGACTTCCAAGCCTAAGATCTGAAAATCTGCATTAGTAATTGATTTAACTTATTTTCCATTCTGTTTTTTCCTGATTTCTATATGTTCATTCTCATTGCAGAATTGTAGTCTCTGGATTTGCATATACACTTGTGCCCCACTTAAGTTTTTTGTTATATATCTTAAGATATAGTATAGCATAGTGAAGTCACTCAGTCGTGTCAACTCTTTGCGACCCCATGGACTGTACCCTACCAGGCTCCTCTGTCCATGGGACTTTCCAGGCAAGAGTACTGGAATGGGTTGCCATTTCCTTCTCCAGGGGATCTTTCTGACCCAGTAATAGAA
>SJYW01035264.1:22296-33043 GCA_006410735.1 Raphicerus campestris | reverse complement strand
AAATCAAATAACATCTTTACAATCTTCAAAGGAAACAATAACTCAATTTAGAAAATTTTCATCAAAAAATATTTCAAAAATAATAATGACTTTTAAATAATCTTTTAAAAATTAAGACCTTATTTTTTAAAGAAGTTTTAGATTCACAGCAAGATTAATGGGGAGATAGAGATTTCTCATATATTCTCACCCCTTCTCCCCAGCTTCCCCATTCCCAACATCCCCCACCAGAGTGGTACATTTGTTACAATTGTACATTTCCCCTACTATGGTTTACTTTCAATGTTGTATAGTCTATGAGTTTGGACAAACATATAATAACATATATCTATCCTTATGGTATCATACAGGGTATTTTCAACGTTCTAAAATTCTACTTTGTTTTCCCTGTTCATCCCTCCCTCCACCCCAGCCTCTGGCAGACACTATCTTTTCATGTTTCTGTAGTTTTCTTTTCCTCCTTTCTAGAATGTTATATAGTTGTTAGCATACTATATGTAACCTTTTTAGATTTGTTTCTTTCACTTAATAATATGCATTTAAGATTCATCCATGTCTTTTCATGGCTTGGTCATTCATTTATGTTTAGTGTTGAATAATATTCCATTGTCAGTTAGTCTTTGACCTATTTTTTAATTGGATTGTTTTAATAGTGTTGAGTTAGTGTTCTTTGTATATTTTGGTTAACAGTCTTTTATCACTTAAGCTTTTTGCAGATATTTTCTTTTTAATAATAATTACACATTTTATTCTCAATATTACATACTTTTATAAATTATTTTGTCTTGATAAATAGAAAAAATTAAAATAAAAAATAAACATTTTCTATTTGGTATTTTCAGAGTTGAAATATGCACATTAGATTTTGACCTATTAGGTTTATCAACATATGTCCAAGCTATTTCCTCTGGCATTTTATACAGACAGCATGCTTCCCTGGTGACTCAGATCATAAAGAATACCTGCAGTGCAAGAGACCCGGCTTCAGTCCCTGGGTTGGGAAGATCCCCTAGAGGAAGGAATGACTCTCCACTCCAGTATTCTTGCCAGAAAAATTTCATGGACAGAGGAGTCTGATGGGTTACAGTCCATGGAGTCACAAAGAGTTGGACCCAATTGAGGAACTAACACTTTATAAAGACATCAAGATCATTTACAAAAATCAAATTTCATTCCCTTAGCCCTAACCAATCTGTTAAAACATCAATGTTTGTAATGTCTAAATGGCAGCCTGAGTTTTCAATGGAAATATAAATAGGCCTTGATTTGATTTAACAAAATGATAGTGTTTAGCAAAATCTTACATTTATGTATCCTAAATCCAGTATCTAGTGTTTGCAGAAAACCCTCTATAGAGAACGTATTTTATTTCATTTCACACTGTGTTAATTGTGTAATACACTGTAACCATTACCTTTTACCAACTACAATTACTCTTCTAATGAAAACTGATGAATTTAACAAGAAATTATTAGATCTGTTTGATCTAAGCATGAACAAATGGTTGATGGGAAATGATTCTTAATGAATATTTCATTCCCTTTACCACTCCCTCCTTCAATTTTATAATTGAATTACATGCTTCAATTTAGTTAAATAAAGAAATAATCATTTAAGACACTTAGTGTACAGAATATCATAATACATAAAATTAGCTATAAGGAATTTTCTGTTTCAGACCAGAAAATGTATTGCCTGCCATTTGCTTTTTTTTTTTTTTAACATCTAGTTTATGAAAGCAAATCTAGTTTTTCTCATAAATATTTTCCCTAAGTTTTCTGCCTCTTAAATATCTTCAAAATAATATATTCATGTGTTCTCTTCTCTCTTTTTTGCTGTCAGCAAAAACCACCATTATTTCTGGCATCCCAATTTGCTGCTTCTCTTTTTCTCTCTCCCATTTTTTTCTTCCAATTTCCTATCAGGAACTTCTTTTAAAGACGCTTAAATCTTGACTTAAATCTTTCACAGATCTCCCGTTGCCTTTAGAATAAGGTGCTAATGCCTGAATAGTATAAGAATTCCTCTGGGGTTTGCTTCCTATCTATTTCTTAGTGCCATCTTGCACGTGGCACTAGTGCTCGAGTAATATGAAGAGTTTGCTGTTCTTCAAACATTTCATGATATGCTTGTAGGCTCACCTCTAAATATTTTAATTTTTTCTGCTTGAATTGTTGTTCTTAGACTTTCTCTGCCCACCCATCTCAACACCATTAGTAAATTTCCATTCATCGTTCAAGAAGCAAATTTAAACTTTTTCTCTCAGTAGAAGGGCAAGATGTTAAAGTGTGTCATTAAGCATAAATTTTATCCTAAGAATACTGTAAAATAACCTATTCTTTGAATCCATCCTCCATATCAATTTCTAATTTTATTTCTACCATGTTTACAAAACAGCCTTCAAAATACTTGTAATAAAGAGTACTACAGATCAGTACTCCAACCATATCCTCTCTGCCTGGTTTCTTTACTGGATACCAGAAATTCAGAGAATTAATAAAACTCTAGGAGCAGCCCTCTCAACCTGTTATGGAGGAAATCTGATGTGTAAATGTTACAGTTCCTTTGCCCCTAGGTTGGGGTCTGGATGAGGTATTCCTCAAAGGAGTTAAGGTCCTATAACTCACAGTGGTAACTTACCAGATAATTCATCCTTTATGGGTTCTTTCCTTCCCTCTTAAATTTGCCTTGATTAATTTTTTTGGGAAAATATCCAAAATAAGGTACTTGTACTAAAATCTTTGTTCAACTGTCAACTTCTGGGAGAACACATATTGAGAAAGACATTGGTAAATACCATTTTCTCATTGAATTGTTTTTACATGTTGTAATCTATTAATGTTAGGCTTAGATAATCAGAATGTTTTAGGAGTTTCAAAGTAAATAATTACAGCTTCTATGCAAGTATACCAACTTATGTATAGTTCATAAATACGGATACAAATTTAGAGCATGTTTTGCATTGGGCAAAATGTTTGTTGTGGTTTTTACGTAAGATCTTAAACAAGAATGAACTCTTTACCCAGCCCAGTAAATTCCATTCAAGCTCAACTGAGGGCAGTTTGAAAACTAAACGATAGAACAAAGTAAACCAAGGATGATGATATAAAATCCATCACAATCTATGGGAGTCTGGCATTATCTGATGTATGGGATTCTTTTTTTAGCATTGGAAAAAAATTCCTGAGTCAATTTTAGCTCCAAAATATTGCTTGAAAGTGAAGTTGCTCAGTCGTGTCCGACTCTTTGTGGCCCGTGGACTGTAGCCCACCAAGCTCCTCTGTCCATGCGAATCTCCAGGCAAGAATACTGGAGTGGGTTGCCATTTCCTTCTCCAGGGGATCTTCCTGACCCAGGGATCAAACCCAGGTCTCCCACATTGCAGGCAGATGCTTTAACCTCTGCAACACCACTGCTTAGATCTCCATGTATTCTTTCAATCTTACAACATAATGTTAGGCTTTGGCAAAATTTTAGATCTGATTTTCATATTTCTGCCATTGTATTTGAAGACAAAATTATTATAAATTAATATAGCAAATCAAAATATAAAAGAAAATAAAAATTATACTGCTCATTACTTCTCCTCAAAAGATATCACTATTTAAAATATGGCATAGTTTCTGTNTGTATTTGAAGACAAAATTATTATAAATTAATATAGCAAATCAAAATATAAAAGAAAATAAAAATTATACTGCTCGTTACTTTTCCCCTAAAGATATCACTATTTAAAATATGGCATAGTTTCTGTACAAATGTTCATATAGCATTATATAAATGTAGGCTAACACTGTTTATATCTTTTTGTGAACTTCCATTCTCAGTAAATAGTCTGAATTTTTCAGTGCTGTTAAATATTTTTCTACAAAACTATTTTTGCTGGCTATAGGAGATTTAACTTAAGGTGCTTAATTTTTGGTTTGATTGGATATTTAAGTGACACATTTACAAAGCCTTAAAGTCAAATTTTGTAAACTGACAGTTGTTATAGGGCTTACCCATAGTAGTCACATTCTGGCTCATAGAATCTTGGGAAATTCTATCATCTGGCATCAGAGAATCAAGTAATTCAATTTTTAAAACTACTTCAAATGTCTCTACATAAGCTTGGTTGTTAAAGACACCTCTAATATATAAGAGTCTCATGTTAGANTGAGAATTTTCTCAGGAGAAATCCCTAATTGTGGAAATCTGGATGAAAAGTTTGGGTTTTAAAATATGCTGCAAAATTGTCTTTGAAAATGGATATATTTATTTGCATATAGTTCTACCAATGTATTTGGAATTTTGATGATTAAAAGGCATTTAAAAACATTTCTTATAACTGCATACAGCTATTCCTAGCTTCCATGTCTTAATTTTCTCTTATTTCATAAAAGAGCAGAAAGTCATGAGTTATCAACACAAGGATGTCAAAAGGTGCCAAGATGTTCTTAATTAGGCCAGTTGATTTTGTTTCCATTTTTGTTTTATTTCTGAAAACTTTGAGATTTTTTTCAAGTTATCCAAACTCATTTGCTGAATTTAGTGATCCAAATGTATCTCCTAAGTTTGCTTGCTTTTGATTGAGAAACTGGAAAGTGAAAGTCATTCAGTGGTGTCCAACTCTTTGTAACCCCATGGACTGTAGCCTGCCAGGTTCCTCTATCCATGGAATTCTCCCGTCAAGAATATTTGAGTGGGTTACCATTCCCTACTGCAGGGGATCTTCCTAACCCAAGGATCAAACCCAGGTCACCTGCATTGCAGGCAAATCTTTTCCTATCTGAGTTGTCAGGGAAGTCCTTACTTGTTTTTGTATAATATTAAATTCATATTTCATTTAATGTCAAGGAGTTACTAGCATTCTAGTTCTGTGACTCATTTTCTGTTTTGCTTTTCATTATTTTATTATTTAGCATGCATACTAGAGAATTGATAAACAGAATTCTATGTATATCATAAGTATCACTTGGTTGATTTACAATACGTAAAATTCCCATTGATCACATGGGCCACAGCCTTGTCTAACTCAATGAAACTGAGTCATGCTGTGTGGGACCACCCAAGACAGACGGGTCATAATAGAGAGTTCCACTGGAAAAGGGAATGGCAAACCACTTCAGTATTCTTTCCTTGAGAACCTCATGAACAGTATAAAAAGTCAAAAAGATAGGACACTGAAAGATGAATTCCCCAGGTCAGTAGGAGCCCAGTATGCTACCAGAGATCAGTAGAGAAATAACTCCAGAAAGAATGAAGGGATGGAGCCAAAGCAAAAACAACACACAATTGTGGATGGGACTGGAGATGGAAGTCAAGTCCCATTCTATAAAGAGCAAAATTGTGTAGGCACCTGGAATGTTAGGTCCATGAATCAAGGCAAATTGGGAGTGGTCAAACAGGAGATGGCAAGAGTGAACATTGACATTCTAAGAATCAGAGAACTAAGATGGGCTGGAATGGGTGAATTTAACTCAGATGACCATTATATCTACTAGTGTGGGCAGGAACCACTTAGAAGAAATGGAGTAGCCATCATAGTCAACAGAAGAGTCTGAAATGCAGTACTTGGATGCAATTTCAAAAATGACAGAATGATCTCTATTAGTTTCCAAGGCAAACCATTCAATATTACAGTAATCCAAGTCTACGCCCAGACCAATAATGCTGAAGAAGCTGAGTTGAACTGTTTTATGAAGACTTACAAGACCTTTTAGAACTAACATCCAAAAAAAAAAAAAATGTCCTTTTCATCATAGAGAACTGGAATGCAAAATAGGAAGTAAAGAAACACCTGGAGTAACAGACAAATTTGGCCTTGGAGTATGGAATGAAGAAGGGCAAAGACTAATAGAGTTCTGCCAAGAGAATGCACTGGTCATAGCAAACACCCGCTTGCAACAACATAAGAGAAGACTCTACACACAGACATCATCAGATGGTCAACACTGAAGTCAGATTGATTATATTCTCTGCAGCCAAAGATGGAGAAGCTCTATACAGTCAGCAAAAACAAGACTGGGAGCTGACTGTGACTCAAATCATGAACTCCTTATTGTCAATTTCAGACTTAAATTGAAGAAAGTAGGGAAAACCGCTAGATCATTCAGGTATGACCTAAATCGAGTCCCTTATGATTATACAGTGGAAGTAAGAAATAGATTTAAGGGACTAGATCTGATAGACAAAGTGCCTAATGAACTGTGGACAGAGGTTTGTGGCATTATACAGGAGATAGGAATCGAGACCATCCTCAAGAAAAAGAAATGCAAAAAAGAAAATGGCTGTCTGAGGAGGACTTACAAATAGCTGTGAAGAGAAGAGAAGCAAAAAGCAAAGGAGTAAAGGAAAGATATACCCATTTGAATTCAGAGTTCCAAAGAATAGAGAGGAGAGATAAGAAAGCCTTCCTCAATGATCAGTGCAAAGAAATAAAGGAATACAATAGAATGGGAAATACTAGAGATCTCTACAAGAAAATTAGAGATATCAAGGGAACATTTCATGCAAAGATGGGCTCGATAAAGGACAGAAATGGTATGGACCTAACAGAAGCAGAAGATATTAAGAAGAGGTGGCAAGAATACACAGAAGAACTNATGCTGGGAATGATTGAGTGCAGGAGTAGGAGGGGATGACAGAGGATGAGATGGTTGGATGGCATCACTGACTCAATGGAAATGGGTTTGGGTAGACTGTGGCAGTTGGTGATGGACAGGGAGGCCTGGCGTGTTGCAGTTCATGGGGTCTCAGAGTCAGACACAACTGAATAACTGAACTGAAAATTCCCAATAGTAAGAGGAGAATGAAATTTCATCTTTGATAAGGTTAGATGCTTATCAAGAATTAATATTAAAATTTTCTTTCCAAATATAATTAAGCATTTGTCCAATTATCTTTCATTAATCTGCTATAGAAATGAGACTGCAAATTGTAGATGGAATTGCAATGCTTTACAAATCAAAGAAGAGGATAAAATAAAGCAATAAAATAGGATGGAGGCTTTTTTCATTTGGGCACTCATGGACTACTTACTGCTTTTTCAATATTGCTAGTGAAGAGAAAAATTTCAATAGCTTAAAATCAACCTGGTGTTTGAAATAAAAAAGTTTTCATAATTTTGGCTACTTTTCATTCTAAAAGGGAGTTCTATGACAGGTTGCTTATTACTGCCTTGTCTGACAGCCTGGAGAAACTACTCAAGCAGGCAGCATGAGTGAAGGGCTAATTATGGCAAGGAGGGAAGAAAGGGGATAGAAATTCATGAGCTTTCATCTCTCCAGTGCCATTACTCCCTTTCTCCAGCTTAAGATGAAGTCTTGTAAAGATACCCAATTCTTTTTTGACCAGAAGTGCTCAGAGAAATGCATAAAACTGTGGACTTGGACATATCAGTGATTGAAACTCATCTGTCTCTTCCTAGCTAATTAAGTTTTTTTTTTTTAATCACTTGATTCAATTGTGTCCAACTCTTTGTGACCCCCTGGACTGTAGCCCATCAGGCTCCTCTGTCTTTGGAATTCTACAGTAAGAATACTGGAATGGGTTGTCATTTCCTTCTCCAAGGGATCTTTTTGACCCAAGGATCAAACCAGTGTCTTTAATATCTCTTGCATTGGCAGACAGGTTCTGTACCATTAGTGCCACCTGGGAAGACCATTTCTTTCTTTCTTTCTTTCTTTTTGTTTTTGTAAAATTGAAGTGTCATTTATCTACAGTGTTAGTTTAGATGTGCAGCACAGTGATTCAGCATTTTTATCCGTTTTACTCCATTTCAAGTTATTACAATATAATGGCTATAATCCTGTGTTGTGTCCTCATTGCTTATCAATTTTATACATAGTAGTTTGTATCTCTCAAGCCCTCTCTTGCCTCCTCTCACCATCCCTCTCTTATTATCTGCTGGTTCATTTTCTCTATTGGTGAGTCTTTCTGTTTTACTATATACATTAACTTGCTTTATTTTTTAGATTCCACATTAAATTGATAATATCATATCATATTTGTCTTTCTCCGAATTATTTCAGTAAGCATAATACTCTCTAGGTCCATCCGTATTGCTGTGGATGGCAGAATTTTATTCTTTTATTTCTGAGTAATACTGTAGTGTGTGTGTATGTGTGTGTGTGTGTGTATGTGTGTGTGTCAAATCTTTATCCACTCATCTCTTGATAGACACTTGGGTTGTTTCCATATCCTGGATATTGTAAATAGCACTATTGTGAACATTGGAGTGAATGCATCTTTTCAGATCAGTGTTTTTGGCTTTTTGGGGATATATACTCCAAAAATGTAGAAGGAGAATCACTAGATCATAGGCTAGTTCTATTTCAGAGTTTTAAGGAAACTCAAACTGTATTCCATACAGACTACATCAATTTTTTTCCACCAACAGTGTAAAAAGGTTGCCATTTCTCTACATATTCACCAATATTTGTTATTTGTAGACTTTTGATGGTGGCCATTCTAACAGTTATGAGGTGATATTTCATTATTTTGATTATATTTGTCTAATAATTAGTGGGTGAGCATCTTTCCATTAACCTCTTATTGGTCATATCACTTGTAAAAAATAAATCTCCCATTCCATATGTTGTCTTTTGGTTTTGTTCATGGTTTCCTTTATTGTGCAAAAGCTTTTAAATTTGTTAGGTCTCATTTGCTTATTTTTGCTATTTCCTCACTAATTCATTCTTCTGCTTCAGATATTCTGAAACTGATTCCTTCCAGAGTATTTTTCATCTCAGTAATTGTGTTGTCTCTGTATGATTATCGTTTAATTCTTCTCAGTCTTTGTTAATTGATTCTTGGATTTTGTCCATTTTGTTTTCAAGGTTTTTGGTCATCTTCACTCTCATCATTTCAAATGCTTTTTCAGGTAGTTTGCCTATTTCCTCTTCATTTATTTCAACCTCTGTGTTTGTAGTTTGTTCTTTCATTTGTATAGTATTTCTTTGCCTTTTCATTATTTTTTTTTAACTTATTGTTTTTGAGATCTCCTTTGCTCAGGCTTCAAGGTTGAATTCTTTCTTCCTTTTGGTTTCTGCCTTCCTAAGGTTTGTCCAGTGGTGTGTGTAAGCTTCACATAGGGTGAGATTTGGGCTGAGTTTGTTTGTTTTTCCTCTGTGGGCAATGCTGAGTGAGGTGGTAATCCTGTCTGATGATGATTGGGTTTGTACTTTTGTTTAACCCACTCCAGTATTCTTGCCTGGGAAATCCCATGGACAGAGGAACCTGGTGGGCTACGGTCCATGGGGTCACAAAGACTTCACTTTCACTTTGTTTGTTGTTTAGATGAGGCATCCTGCCCAGGGTGCTTCTGGTGATTGGGTGATTCCAGGTCTTGTATTCAAGTGGCTTCCTTTGTGTGAGTTCTCACTCTCTGATACTCCAGAGGGTTAGTTCTCTGGTAGTCTAGGGTGCTGGAGCCAGTGCTCCCACTCCAAAGGCTCAGGGCTTGATCTCTGATCAGGAGCGAAGATTCCACAAGTGGTTTGTTATGGCACTAAGTGAGAGTAAAACAAATACTAAAAAACAAGAAACCAAAGAGGAACCTCAGACAGGAGACAGTTATAAAATCAGGCAAATAACAATTAAAATTATGGAATATATACATATATACCCATAAGCAAAGTCTGAACAGTCCAACAAAACTAAAGTACAGTAGACTGACTTGGCAAACAAAGGCAATCAAAATTTATATTTGCTAGTTAAGAGCAAATCTAACTGAAGCACAAACTAGAAAATAAAAGTAAAGGAAGGTGCCAAGTGGGGAACAAAGCAGTGTAGACAAAACTAATAAATATGTTGATAGGAAAGGAAAAAAAGAAAGAAAGAAAGAATAGATATGCAAAGTTAAGTAGAGGCAGATAAAAATTTATATACATTAAAGATTACTGCAAGGGGAAAAGAACAGTGGGAAAAGCAAACTAAGGAATAAATGTATAAGAAAGAATAATAGGTTTAAAAAGTTGAAAATTAAAATTAAAAAAGAGAAAAGAAAAAAATAAAACTCCACAGAACTGCAAAATCCCAATATAATAAGCTAAAAAATAAAAATATAAAAAAGAGAGAGAGAAAAAAGTAAACCTCCACAGAATTGCAAAAGCCCAACGTAGAGGCAGAGGTTTGTAACAACAATAAACAGTGTGACTGAATATATACATATACGTATACACCCATAAACAAAATCAAATCAGCACAACAAAAGTAAAGTACAATAGATTGACACGGCAAACAAAGGAAACCAAAAATTACATCTGCCAGGTGAGAACAAAATTAACTAAAGCACAAACTGGAAAACAAAACTTAAACAAGGTGCCAACTGCAGAATAAAGCAATGAAAAGAAAACTAACAAGTATGTTGGGAGGAAAAGAAAGAAAGAAAGAAAGAATAGATATGCAAAGTTAAGTAGTGGTAGATAAAGATTTTATACATTAAAGAATAACTGCAAGGGGAAAAGAACAGTGAGAAAAGCAAACTAAGGAATAAATGTATAAATAAGAACAATAGGTTTAAAAAGTTAAAAATTAAAATTAAAAAAGAAAAAAATAAAAGGAAAACTCCACAGAACTGCAAAATCCCAATGTAGAGGCAGAGGTTTATAACAACAATAAAAATATGAGACAACATAAGAGACACAGAGGTATAGAACGGACTTTTGGCTTCTGAGGGAGAGGGAGAGGGTGGGATGATTTGGGAGAATGGCACTGAAACATGTATACTATCATATAAGAAATGAAGCGCCAGTCTATGTTCAAT
>SJYW01035264.1:0-22141 GCA_006410735.1 Raphicerus campestris | reverse complement strand
GATACAGGTTGCTTGGGGCATTGGGAGATCGTGTACACCTGTGGCTGATTCATGTCAATGTACGGCAAAACCAATACAGTATTGTAAAATAGAATAAAGTATTAAATTAAAAAAAATGTGACTTAGGGAAAAAAAAAAAGCTCAAAAGCTTAATTAGATTTCAAAGTGCCAATAAAATCAACAATTACAACAGAGCAGGGAACAAAAGGACAAAAATATAAAAAAAAAATCCAAAAGAATCTACAGAAGAAGTAAAAACATCAGAATAATAAGTATTTTTCTTGAGTCAGTGTTGTCAGAGTCCTTTCCGCAGCTGGGAGTCACAGTCCACCTCACCTCCTGAGTATGCCCTCCAACCTTGCTGATCTCTGGACCTGCTGTGGGGGCAGCTCAGATTCTAAGCTTGTCCTACTCCTGTGTGTTCTTACCTCCAATGTCCACAGCTATCAGAACTAGTGCGTTTTCTTTTGTAGGAGCGCTCAGTGTCCTTTTATATGTTCCACAGACACAGAGTCTGCCTAGTGATCATGTGGATTTAATCTGCAGCTCGTACAGCTGGTGGGAAGGTTTTGGGTCTTCTTCCTTAGCCACACTGCCCCTGGGTTTCAATTGTGGCTTTATTTACACCTCTGCACGTGGGTCGTCCACTGGGGTTTGCTCCTGAGGCTGCCCTGGAAGACCTGGGTCTGCTCCTGTGAGGGCCAGGCGTGGAGGTGGGGCAGCTGCTTGGGTCACAGGGCTTCTGGCTGCACCAAGTTCTCAGGGGTGTTGGCAGCTAGGGCAGCAGGAAATATAGTGCTCTAGAAGGGTTTGGAACCAGTATTGGCCAATATGCTCCAGTGTTCTTGCCTGGAGAGCCCCCTTTCCTAACAGAGAAGTCTGNGTTCTCAGGGGTGTTGGCAGCTAGGGCAGCAGGAAATATAGTGCTCTAGAAGGGTTTGGAACCAGTATTGGCCAATATGCTCCAGTGTTCTTGCCTGGAGAGCCCCCTTTCCTAACAGAGAAGTCTGGCAGTCTAGTCTACAGGGTCACAGAATTGGACACAACCAAAGTGACCCTGTGTTAATGGACGCGAAACTTTTTTTGCCTGTGGCAGCTCTGCCCCAGTGAGAATGGAGCGTGAAGGTGGCTCAGCTGCTTGGCTTGTGGGGACCCTGGTGGTGCCAATTGTGCAGGGACAGGACTGCCTCTGCCCCAAGAGTTATGGTCCTATCAGAGTCTTTTTTCAAGACTCTTGTGGCTGGTAACCAGAAGGCCTCTTTGGCCAGTCTTTCTCCATAGCTCTGCCCATTCGGGCACTTAGAGGGCTCCCTCACCTGGAATCCTTCTCTGTTGTTCNGCTTAGTCTATCTTTTTAAAAATGGATTCTATCTTTGTGATTTGTCTTCTTACTTATTTATACCTTCATCCTATACTTACAAGTGGGAATCAGCACACCTCTTTGCCAGCCTTCTTACAACCATCGCACAGAGCCTCAGACAACTTTATATAGGCTTTTCTTACCAGAACAAACAAATCAGTTGATTCATCTGGTACACTAGACCCTTGGTAGACTGAATTTAGACACAGACAGGCTGATTTCTATGAGTGGAAGCTAAAAACCTCAGGGGACTGAGAAGTAGCCATAGAATGCTAGTTTGGGGAATTAACCCAACAATTAAACAACTGTCAATAATGAACTTTTATACATCTCAAAATTTCCTGGAACCAGTGTTTCATGAGATGTCAAAATACTGATGAGTGTATGTTGGTTTTGTAGGTTTTTGTGTTTGGAAGCCCCTGTAGCTGTAGCTTTTTCTACTTTCAAAGAGCTCCTTATTTTTAAACAGTAGATAATCATACTTAAGGGAGCAAAATATATAGTCTTTGTCATAAGTCTGTAATTTTATTTTAAAACTTAAGAAATTGGAAGTATTTAGAAATGAACTTTGCAANCTGTAGCTGTAGCTTTTTCTACTTTCAAAGAGCTCCTTATTTTTAAACAGTAGATAATCATACTTAAGGGAGCAAAATATATAGTCTTTGTCATAAGTCTGTAATTTTATTTTAAAACTTAAGAAATTGGAAGTATTTAGAAATGAACTTTGCAAGCTTTCCCATGTTTGCCTTGGGAAAGGCGATAGTGTAAAGGAGGCTTTTTTTTTTTATTAAACTTTTTTTTTTGGTCACTTCTGTAGAGTATTATCTTTAAATATCAGTTTTTTTATGATCTAGAGGGATAGAAAAAGTTATTAATATATGTTGAGCTAAGAATCACTGAATCATGAGAATTTAGTAAAGATGCTTCTTGGCCAAGCAACTGTAGCATCTCATAAATACAGTGAAGTAAACAAATATTTGCAAGGATATGCTTATTTACACTCACTACCCTATGGTTTGGCTTCCGCGAGGCTCAGTGGATAAAGAATTCACCTGCAATGGAGGAGACACAGGAGATGTGTCTGTGAGCCCTGGGTTGGGCAGATCCCCTGGAGGAGGACATGGCAACCCACTCCAGTATTCTTGCCTTGAGAGTCCCATGGACAGAGAGGCCTGGCGGGCCACAGTCCACGGAGTCACAGTTGGACACGACTGTGCACATGACACCTCTACCAAACACTACCACCCTATGGTTTAAAAGGCAATGCTTATGAGAAGGTGGCAGTCATTACAAGAGTAGAATGGGAAAATATATGAAACAAAAACAACATTTAAAAAACTTGCAGTTATTGTCTTTTAAGCTATCAACATGACCTATATGGGTATCATACTACAAAATGTCCAAAGTTATTATCAATTACTGATCAGAATAAATAGCCAATTATTATTTTCTTATCATTGTGTACCTACAGTGTGAAATTCAATCACTGTAAAGCTGAAGGACAACTTTGTGGTCTCCCTGTGACTAGCAATCCAGTTTCTAGGATGCATTTGGAGGGGTTGAAGTGTGGATAAAAAGGGAAAAAGAGTATCTCATCCAGGTGGCTATTTCTTCATCTACTCTGGCTTTCTATACCCAAATTGAAATAGGTCAATATGTACCTTCCTATCTTGTAAAAGCCAGGATAGGAAGACCTAGTTGCCTTTCTAAGTCAACCTTTGTTAGGTATCATTTTAAAGACTTCTATTGGAGAAATTTCTTAACTTTCTCCGTAACATTTCTGTGTCAGCAGTCTTTAAGTAACTTTTTCTCTTTCCACATTTAAAGGTTGTGGTTCCTTACCTAATTCAGGTTTATAGCAAATGTGGAGTGAAATAGTATGATGTCATCTCTGGATTTGATATTGTGTTGATATTAACATAATTATGTTTCTTATGGGCACATTGATACCATAGTGAATGGTAAATAAAAGACTTTGCCAAAGAACAGCAGATTATAAAAATGGCTAGTATTTATTGAGAACTTCAATATACTAGCAATAGTTCTAAATAATTTATAAAGTATAATATTTATTTTCAAACTAATCCTGTGGAATAGTTACTCATAATGTCTTACATTTGCAGCTGCTAACACTGAGCGTTTAGGCAACTTGCCAAAAGTAACAGAATTGGAAGCCAGGTAGTCTGATATCAATGCCTATGTACCACCTACTTAGTTTCTTTTTAGATTATGTTTCTGAGCTTACTGTATTTGTCACAAAAGTGATATTGTTTATTAAATTCAACTTCCATAGTCACATCTTCCAAACTCTGCTCCCTGGAATAAAATTTCCATGTGGTACTAATTCCTGGGGTGGTGGGGGGAGTGCACTGAGGGGCTGGGGAGGGAGGTCCTTGCCTGAATATGTTTGGAAAGTGGTGGGTTAATTAATCAAATGGGTTTCTTTTCCTAGGCCCTCTCAGGGCTTTTATCATGTTAATATACACATAGTGCCCCTGAAACTAGGAGAGTATGCAGTGTTTTCCTTTCTTAGTCACACTTTGGGAGAGAATTATTTTCCTACTGATTAGAATCTGTAGACCTGCATTGTGTAATATGATAGCCACTAGCCAATCGTGGCTATTAAAATGAAAGTTAGTTCAATTAAGAATTCAATTAAGTAACGCAATTTAGTTGCATTACTTACATGCTAAGCGTTTAATAATCACATGTGGCTAATGGCTACTACCGTACATGGTGCAGACTGGATATTCACAGATATTGCTGTTAGCATTGCTATTGACTTCCACGCCTGCATTTGGGCCTAGAGAGAAATAATGCTTTGTAGCTTACTGAACTATATGAATAGACAACTGACACTGAAGGTGAATCTTGAGATAGAAACAATGCCTTTTCACTGATTTCATTTAGTTTTTCCTGCTAAAATGAATCTTTTGATTAAAATATAATTGTATTTATAAATCACTAATTCTTTATATCTATGGCAAAATTCAAAAGATTTATAGGACTTGGAGTTCAGTATTTAAATAGATGTAAACCACAAAATAGAGGAAAGCAAGCGTGAAGAAAGGATAGATTAGTAATTGATCTTGAGAGCAAGAACTCGGATGCAGGGATTCCCCTTTCTGTGTGCTGGATACATAAATAAAATATAACTGTAGGATGCAACTGGCATAGTTAATGCTCTATACTCCAAAGAAACAACAGTTGTGATACCTAGCTTGAAAAAGCTAATCATTTAAAAACAGATTCTCCCTTCAAACGGCATTAATGGGGGAAAGATATTAAAATACTAGACCTAGGGCTACTTTTTGATACTTAGCCAGGAATTCTAACAGCAATGACCTTTAGGAATCAGGCAGGTTGAGGTAAATACATAAATAAAGAGGGAAATGGTGGTTGAGTAGGGCAGGGGCTGACAGGGTGAGTATGATACGAGTAAAATACTTCTGATGCTGTTTGCTAGTATGGGGCACCTGAATCATAATTGTTTTAGAATAAATGGAAATCAAAGTTCCACATTCATTAAAGTAAATAGGGAAATGATTTAAACAAAGGGAACAAAGAATATATTAATACTGCCATGCCTTGGAGAACTAAAAGCAAGACATCAACACCATTGGGAGGTGTCTGCTCTGAATTGCCAGTACACCATCTCAGAGGTAGACTCAGTTTGGGAACTTCCTTAATTGAATATCTGGCTCTATTTTGTTTCATGTTAAACATTATTCACATTAGTGAAACTCTAAATTGTTGTGAAGACTGAGATTTCAGAGGTATTTATAAAATTGTAGTCAACTTGAAAATAGAGACAGTGCCTTATTTTAAAATAATCATTTGTATCAAAATAATACATGTATAATTTATAATGTATATATCTATAAATACACACATACAGATACATATGTCTATTTTCCTTTATAGGACAATATATTATTTGATTCAGTCATCAATATTTCCTAGACCCCCTTCCCAAATTTGCAATTTCCTGTGGCTAAGTAATATGCTTCTACTGATACTACTTATGCATCAATTTGCAAAATTGACTTCCTGTTAGATAAGGTAAGATAACCCTCTTGCATCCAGTTATTTAAATCGATATTCACCATTCACATCGTATAGCTATATAAGTATGATTCCTGCCAAAATATTAATACATATCAAGTGCATTTCTGCTTTTTTGTTCTTTTCCTGTAATGATTGCTTTTTTCTTTGCTTAGGTTTGTATGTCATCATCACTTATTTTTACCACATTTTCAATCCATATTGTAAATATTTTATGTAAATCCAAATGCATTAAAATCCTACCCCCTGCCTTACCCCACACCCACTTCCTTGGAGACATCTTCCTGGAATCCTCCCATTTATCTACTCCAGGCTGGACTGGATGTTCTCTAGTCATTCTGGGATTTCCTTATTCTGTTTCCCCGGTCACAGCATGTGTGTTCCGTGTCTGGTTTTCAGTTTTCCTCCTTACTGCTGTATGCCCTCATCCTGCACAGGCTGCTCATCTTTCTACAGTTCCTAGAGAAAGAAGATATGGAATTTTGTGTGTGCGTGTATATGTGCTTAGTTGCCTCAGTCGTGTCCGACGCTCTGTGGCCCCAGGGACCAGAGCCCGCCAGGCTCTATCCATGGGATTTCCCAGTCAACAATACTGGAGTGTGTCGGCATGCTCTTCTCCAGGGGATCTTTCTGACTAGGGATTGAGCNCATCCTGCACAGGCTGCTCATCTTTCTACAGTTCCTAGAGAAAGAAGATATGGAATTTTGTGTGTGCGTGTATATGTGCTTGGTTGCCTCAGTCGTGTCCGACTCTCTGTGGCCCCAGGGACCAGAGCCCGCCAGGCTCTATCCATGGGATTTCCCAGTCAACAATACTGGAGTGTGTTGGCATGCTCTTCTCCAGGGGATCTTTCTGACTAGGGATTGAGCCTGTGTCTTCCTGCATCTGCTGCATTGCCGGCAGATTCTTTACTACGAGCCACAGGGGAAGCCCTTAGAAATCTATATTACACCATTTATTGAGAATTTTAGTTTTTCATTAATGTTTCACAATTTTACTCAAATCTTGTACATTGTTTATCACATGTATTGCTTTGTTTTTAACAATATATTTTAAGTGGTATGTTAATTAAAATTTATTTTTCTAAATATTGCTTGACAGTATTTAGAAATACTATTGACTTTTTAAAAACTGAATCTGAATTCAGTGGCTTTTAAAATTTTATTATTAATACTAATAATTCAACTAGAGCTTTTGAGGGGATTTAAAATATAGTTTATATTGTCTGTAGATAACAGTAATTTTATTTCTTCCTTTCCAACTCTGTAAACTTTTTCTTTTCATTTGCTATACTATATATTTCAGTTATAAATCAATCCTCTCATGTTTAACTCTATACCTCACCCATCTACTGATCTTTCAGTGTTTCCAACATGAATTAACTGCCTTTTACAGTGGAGGGTATGGAAATATAGATAATATTGAATAAAACTGATGACAGTGGAATGGAATGGAATTGGATGTATAAAACAGATAAATTAATGTGTTTAATAGAACAAATTTCACTGGAATTCAACTGTGTCTTTGTTATTTTTGTGTTTTCACTACCTAACCCAGTGCTTGCTATCTATCAGATAATTATTTTGTTGACTAAATAGTTCTTAAAAATAACTCTTTGAAAGAGTTATTTTAAAAATGTTCTGGATATTTTAAAAAGAATAAAATTAATTAAAATTATGTATTAAATAAGTGCTTGTAATTATCCTACATAGCAGATATTGTAAGGTTAACTTCAGAGACTTTTAAAATTATAACTTTTTCACTGGGTACAGTATATTTTCACTAGCATGAACAGAATTTCATTGAGAAAGAATTCTGGACTCTGAAAAAATGAATGTAGGCAAATCCTGGAAAGAACTGATGTAGGCAGATATTTGGCAGTTTAATGAAGCAAAAATACATTCTACCAACAGTCATGTGAGTCCTACATAGCAGAGTTGCAGAGGGACTACATATGGAAAAAGTGGAGCCAGAAATATAAAAAAATCAGAACTCTTAACAGTGAGCAGGATAACCTCAATATAACCTCACAGTCCAAGAACAAAGTTCATCAAGATTTCATGTTTTAGTTTATCTGTTATAAAATTTGTAATTGAGGCTATTTACATTACTCTTTTAATGTAATTGTTTCCTTAGATATCATTGAAATATGGATATTAAAATACCCTCAGTCCTGGGATTGGGTAACATTCTGTCTACTTTGTGACCCCATAGACTATACAGTCCATGGAATTCTCCAGGCCAGAATAATGGAGTGGGTAGTTTTTCCCTTCTCCAGGGTATCTTCCCCAACCCAGGGATTGAACCCAGGTCTTCTGTCTTGCAGGCAGATTTGTTACATGCTGAGTCATTGGAGAATTACATAGTAAAAGATAGCAGCTATGATTTTAACTGCCTGCCTGCTTTTCACTTGAGCTTTCTTTCTTACCTTCAGTTTGCCTCTAACATACCCTTTTGCCATACAGAGTTCTAAAATTCCATCAATATTTCAGGTATTTTTTCAACTATGGGTAGCTTTTGCCTTCCTGTGCATATAATCATAGCTGGTTATTTCCTGCTATTTCTCTCTTTTCTGTTTTTTTGGTGGAGAGACAATATGTTCTTGGATTGGAAGAATCACGCAGCAATGGGGGAGAGTCAATGTATAAGGTTTTGGTGAAGGGGGAGTTCAATATCATGAAGCACTCATTTTACAAAAGGGTTCTTGTTAGTCATGAGGGTCTGATGTCACCATGAAGGGATTTAGTGCTTCTCTAGATATGAGGAGATGCAAGAATTGAAATAATAAAATCTGTTCCTAAAAGCATCCGACTATCTAAAGACCTGTCCTACCAGATTCCCTGGAGCAGAGTGCCTCACTCCACCCTGAACTCCCTCGGGGGTTGTTGAAGGTCAACAGCTATAGTAACATGGGGTTCAGTGTCCATGAGGCAGATGGCAAGTATCTCTGTTGTTCAGTCATTGGCAATAGTCTTGATAAGTGCCAATTTGTTGTTGACAAAAACTTTCAAAGGGAAAGCCTGGGGACCCCAAGTGAAAGTCACTCAGTTGTGTCTGACTCTTTGTGATCCCATGGCCTATACAGTCCGTGGAATTTTCCAAGACAGAATACTGGAGTGGGTAGCCGCTCCCTTCTCCAGGGGATCTTCCCAACCCAGGGGTTCAACCCAGGTCTCCTGCATTGCAGGCAGATTCCTTACTATCCGAGCCACTAGGGAAGCCCTGGGGACCCAAGGAAGCGAAGATTCTGCTTCCAGGTTGCCTTTGAACTCAATACTACAACATCAACTCTTCTTTGGGTCTCTAGCCTGCTGGCCTGTCTTGCAAATTTTGGTGTAGGCATACCCCACTGTTGTGTGAGCCAATTCCTTGAAATAAATATTTCTTTATTCACATTGGTTCTGCTTCTCTGCACAACCTGATATACAGCTGGAAAAAGACAACATTGAGAAAGTGATGTTTTGGTTGGAGTTTTGAAAGAGGGGTAGGGATTAGTATGTGAAAAGAAAGGAAGTAGAAAATATTCTGGCAGAAGTGAAAACATGCCCCAGTGCCTTTGGGTGGGAAGACACACAGTATCTTTAAAGAATGCAGAGGGAAGTGAGGGGAGTGCCTTGAAATGGGTTGGGTAAGACAAATAAGGTCAGATCATAATGAACCCGGTCATTTCACTGACAGAAAATTCATGGAAAACCATCTTTATTTATGTTTGACTATAATTATTAATATTTTCTGCTGCTGTTAGGTCCATACCATTTCTGTCCTTTATCAAGCCCATCTTTGCATGAAATGTTCCCTTGGTATCTCTAATTTTCTTGAAGAGATCTCTAGTCTTTCCCATTCTGTTGTTTCCCTCTATTTCTTTGCATTGATCGCTGAGGAAGACTTCATCTCTTCTTGCTATTCTTTGGAACTCTGCATTCAGATGCTTATATCTTTCCTTTTCTCCTTTGCTTTTCACTTCTCTTCTTTTCACAGCTATTTTTAAGGCCTCCCCAAACAGCCATTTTGCTTTTTCTGCCTAGTCAAGGCTATAGTTTTTCCAGTGGTCTTGTATGGATGTGAGAGTTGGACTGTGAAGAAGGCTGAGCGCCAAAGAATTGATGCTTTTGAACTGTGGTGTTGGAGAAGACTCTTGAGAATCCCTTGGACTGCAAGGAAATCCAACCAATCCATCCTAAAGGAGATCAGCCCTGGGATTTCTTTGGAAGGAATGATGCTAAAGCTGAAACTCCAGTTCTTTGGCCACCTCATGCGAGACTCTGATGCTGGGAGGGATTGGGGGCAGGAGGAAAAGGGGACAACAGAGGATGAGATGGCTGGATGTCATCACCGACTAGATGGACATGAGTTTGGGTGAACTCCAGGAGTTGGTGATGGACAGGGAGGCCTGGTGTGCTGCAATTCATGGGGTTGCAAAGAGTCGGACATGACTGAGCGACTGAACTGAAGTGAACTGATAATTATTAAAGTACTTTATAAAATTAGATCTACACAGCACTGGGATTAGCCATAATTTAAATCATCTGTGCCCTTCTCTTCTCTCCTTTAATGAGACGATCAAGAGGGAATACCTGCTTTTTTACTACCCAAACACAAGCATATTCTGGAAAAAGTAATGAATGCAAGTCCCATGTGGCTGAAATAGATTTTTGAAACTGTATGAAAAGACCAAATATCTGCTACATTGAATCAAAACATCAGTAAAACATTAGCAGAGCTTGAGTGAACCTGACAAAAGTTCACAAAACAATTCACTTCAGATAATGAGAAAGAAGTTCAAGTGTGAGGGAAGCAGAACGAGATTCAGATTATTTAATATTCCTTAGTTATTGTATTTAAAAAATACAATCTGGCCTTCTCCTAAAATGTCAGTGCACATTTTTCGAAATTTCACTGCACATCTAGTCATTACATTGCTTCTTTAAACCATTTAATGCTATTGTGCCTGTTCTCAGGATTTTCAGATATTTCTGAAGCTACAAATGTAGCGATGTTAAAGAATTAGGAAAAAGCTAAAGTGTAAA
Source organism: Raphicerus campestris (assembly GCA_006410735.1). Lineage (NCBI taxonomy): Eukaryota > Metazoa > Chordata > Mammalia > Artiodactyla > Bovidae > Raphicerus > Raphicerus campestris. The sequence goes on along the minus strand of SJYW01035264.1, from coordinate 11,688 downwards.
AAAGAGAACAAGAAATAGTTTTATTATAGCTACTTTGGGCTTCCCTGGTGGCTCAGTCAGTAAAGAATCTGCTTGCAATGCAGGAGAACTGGATTTGATCCCTAGGTTGGGAAGATCCCCTGGAAAAGAAAATGACAACCCGCTCCAGTATTCTTGCTGAGGAAATCTCATGCACAGAGGAGCCTGGCAGACTACAGTCCATGGGGTCACATGAGCTGGACATGACTTAGCAACTAAACCACCACTATAGATATTTTTACAATAATCAAAGACTTAAAAATGATAATGTTTTAAAGGAAGGAATATCATAGCAAATAAATATGATAGCAAATNCATGTGTGTACACATGTGCTCAGTCCCATCTATGCGACCCCACGGACCACAGCATGCCAGCCTCCTCTGTCCATGGGGATTCTCCAGCAAATATACTGGAGTGGGCTGCCATTTCCTTCTCCAAGGGACTTTTAAAATTATAACTTTTTCACTGGGTACAGTATATTTTCACTAGCATGAACAGAATTTCATTGAGAAAGAATTCTGGACTCTGAAAAAATGAATGTAGGCAAATCCTGGAAAGAATTGATGTAGGCAGATATTTGGCAGTTTAATGAAGCAAAAATACATTCTACCAACAGTCATGTGAATCCTACATAGCAGAGCTGCAGAGGGACTATATATGGAAAAAGTGGAGCCAGAAATATAAAAAAATCAGAACTCTTAACAGTGAGCAGGATAACCTCAATATAACCTCACAGTCCAAGAACAAAGTTCATCAAGATTTCATGTTTTAGTTTATCTGTTATAAAATTTGTAATTGAGGCTATTTACATTACTCTTTTAATGTAATTGTTTCCTTAGATATCATTGAAATATGGATATTAAAATACCCTCAGTCCTGGGATTGGGTAACATTCTGTCTACTTTGTGACCCCATAGACTATACAGTCCATGGAATTCTCCAGGCCAGAATAATGGAGTGGGTAGTTTTTCCCTTCTCCAGGGTATCTTCCCCAACCCAGGGATTGAACCCAGGTCTTCTGTCTTGCAGGCAGATTTGTTACATGCTGAGTCATTGGAGAATTACATAGTAAAAGATAGCAGCTATGATTTTAACTGCCTGCCTGCTTTTCACTTGAGCTTTCTTTCTTACCTTCAGTTTGCCTCTAACATACACTTTTGCCATACAGAGTTCTAAAATTCCATCAATATTCCAGGTATTTTTTCAACTATGGGTAGCTTTTGCCTTCCTGTGCATATAATCATAGCTGGTTATTTCCTGCTATTTCTCTCTTTTCTGTTTTTTTGGTGGAGAGACAATATGTTCTTGGATTGGAAGAATCACGCAGCAATGGGGGAGAGTCAATGTATAAGGTTTTGGTGAAGGGGGAGTTCAATATCATGAAGCACTCATTTTACAAAAGGGTTCTTGTTAGTCATGAGGGTCTGATGTCACCATGAAGGGATTTAGTGCTTCTCTAGATATGAGGAGATGCAAGAATTGAAATAATAAAATCTGTTCCTAAAAGCATCCGACTATCTAAAGACCTGTCCTACCAGATTCCCTGGAGCAGAGTGCCTCACTCCACCCTGAACTCCCTCGGGGGTTGTTGAAGGTCAACAGCTATAGTAACATGGGGTTCAGTGTCCATGAGGCAGATGGCAAGTATCTCTGTTGTTCAGTCATTGGCAATAGTCTTGATAAGTGCCAATTTGTTGTTGACAAAAACTTTCAAAGGGAAAGCCTGGGGACCCCAAGTGAAAGTCACTCAGTTGTGTCTGACTCTTTGTGATCCCATGGCCTATACAGTCCGTGGAATTTTCCAAGACAGAATACTGGAGTGGGTAGCCGCTCCCTTCTCCAGGGGATCTTCCCAACCCAGGGGTTCAACCCAGGTCTCCTGCATTGCAGGCAGATTCCTTACTATCCGAGCCACTAGGGAAGCCCTGGGGACCCAAGGAAGCGAAGATTCTGCTTCCAGGTTGCCTTTGAACTCAATACTACAACATCAACTCTTCTTTGGGTCTCTAGCCTGCTGGCCTGTCTTGCAAATTTTGGTGTAGGCATACCCCACTGTTGTGTGAGCCAATTCCTTGAAATAAATATTTCTTTATTCACATTGGTTCTGCTTCTCTGCACAACCTGATATACAGCTGGAAAAAGACAACATTGAGAAAGTGATGTTTTGGTTGGAGTTTTGAAAGAGGGGTAGGGATTAGTATGTGAAAAGAAAGGAAGTAGAAAACATTCTGGCAGAAGTGAAAACATGCCCCAGTGCCTTCGGGTGGGAAGACACACAGTATCTTTAAAGAATGCAGAGGGAAGTGAGGGGAGTGCCTTGAAATGGGTTGGGTAAGACAAATAAGGTCAGATCATAATGAACCCGGTCATTTCACTGACAGAAAATTCATGGAAAACCATCTTTATTTATGTTTGACTATAATTATTAATATTTTCTGCTGCTGTTAGGTCCATACCATTTCTGTCCTTTATCAAGCCCATCTTTGCATGAAATGTTCCCTTGGTATCTCTAATTTTCTTGAAGAGATCTCTAGTCTTTCCCATTCTGTTGTTTCCCTCTATTTCTTTGCATTGATCGCTGAGGAAGACTTCATCTCTTCTTGCTATTCTTTGGAACTCTGCATTCAGATGCTTATATCTTTCCTTTTCTCCTTTGCTTTTCACTTCTCTTCTTTTCACAGCTATTTTTAAGGCCTCCCCAAACAGCCATTTTGCTTTTTCTGCCTAGTCAAGGCTATAGTTTTTCCAGTGGTCTTGTATGGATGTGAGAGTTGGACTGTGAAGAAGGCTGAGCGCCAAAGAATTGATGCTTTTGAACTGTGGTGTTGGAGAAGACTCTTGAGAATCCCTTGGACTGCAAGGAAATCCAACCAATCCATCCTAAAGGAGATCAGCCCTGGGATTTCTTTGGAAGGAATGATGCTAAAGCTGAAACTCCAGTTCTTTGGCCACCTCATGCGAGACTCTGATGCTGGGAGGGATTGGGGGCAGGAGGAAAAGGGGACAACAGAGGATGAGATGGCTGGATGGCATCACCGACTCGATGGACATGAGTTTGGGTGAAGTCCGGGAGTTGGTGATGGACAGGGAGGCCTGGTGTGCTGCAATTCATGGGGTTGCAAAGAGTCGGACATGACTGAGGGACTGAACTGAAGTGAACTGATAATTATTAAACTACTTTATAAAATTAGATCTACACAGCACTGGGATTAGCCATAATTTAAATCATCTGTGCCCTTCTCTTCTCTCCTTTAATGAGACGATCAAGAGGGAATACCTGCTTTTTTACTACCCAAACACAAGCATATTCTGGAAAAAGTAATGAATGCAAGTCCCATGTGGCTGAAATAGATTTTTGAAACTGTATGAAAAGACCAAATATCTGCTACATTGAATCAAAACATCAGTAAAACATTAGCAGAGCTTGAGTGAACCTGACAAAAGTTCACAAAACAATTCACTTCAGATAATGAGAAAGAAGTTCAAGTGTGAGGGAAGCAGAACGAGATTCAGATTATTTAATATTCCTTAGTTATTGTATTTAAAAAATACAATCTGGCCTTCTCCTAAAATGTCAGTGCACATTTTTCGAAATTTCACTGCACATCTAGTCATTACATTGCTTCTTTAAACCATTTAATGCTATTGTGCCTGTTCTCAGGATTTTCAGATATTTCTGAAGCTACAAATGTAGCGATGTTAAAGAATTAGGAAAAAGCTAAAGTGTAAAAAAGAGAACAAGAAATAGTTTTATTATAGCTACTTTGGGCTTCCCTGGTGGCTCAGTCAGTAAAGAATCTGCTTGCAATGCAGGAGAACTGGATTTGATCCCTAGGTTGGGAAGATCCCCTGGAAAAGAAAATGACAACCCGCTCCAGTATTCTTGCTGAGGAAATCTCATGCACAGAGGAGCCTGGCAGACTACAGTCCATGGGGTCACATGAGCTGGACATGACTTAGCAACTAAACCACCACTATAGATATTTTTACAATAATCAAAGACTTAAAAATGATAATGTTTTAAAGGAAGGAATATCATAGCAAATAAATATGATAGCAAATGAATATGATAGCAAATAAGAACACACGAGATGAGATGAGGTGTTTTCTACTCTTAAGTCAGTGTTTCATATTAAGAAGCTGGATGTGATGGTGGGAGAATGAATTTTTATGATATAAGGAGAACATAAGCTACTTGTAAAGTAAGAACTTAGTGAATAACCTTACAGGGAGTGCATTAACTTATGTGCATTGTAGAGAAGCCTGAGCAAGCTGGGGTGACAGCAATACAGACAAGATGACAATGGCAAGGACCACCTTTGATCAAGTAGCCAATGCCTAGGGAGCAGGTTATTGTTCTTGTTCAGTCACTAAGTCAGGTCCTACTCTGTGTGATCCAATGGACTGTAGCCCACAAGGCTCCTCTGTCCATGGGATTTCCCAGGGAAGAATACTGAAGTAGGTCCATTTCCATCTCCAGGGAATCTTCTTAGTCCAGGGACTAAACCCATGTTTCCTGTTTTGGCAGATAAATTCATTACCAGTGAGCCAGATGTAGCTGAACAAATCTGAGTGATGAATGAATTGAGTCTGTTACAAATGGGTATCAGTTTTCACTCAGCTGTAAATTAAGCCAAGGAGTTAATTTAATTATGATATTATCCATTTTTTCCTCCAGATTTATCTGGGTCTAATTGGCAGACAATATTCTGTAAGTTTAAAATGTAAAACTCCAAGAGTATATATAAATGATTACCTCAGTGAAGTTAGTTACCACATCCATCATCCCATAGTTACTTTATTTTTGCTATAAGGATACTTAAATTCTATTCTCTTAGCAAATTTCAAGTATACAATAAAGTGTTCATATTTATAATTACCATACTGTACATTACATATCCAGACTTTATTAAACTTGTAATTGAAAGTTTGCAAGTTTTGACTCATATCTCTCCATTTTCCTTACCCTACAGCCCCTTAAAATGACCAGTCTATTCTTTGCTCTTATGAGTTCAACTTTTAAAATTTCCACATATAAGTGAAATTATACAATATTTGTCTTTCTGTATCTGATTTATTTTGGTTACAATAATGTTCTCACATTCATCCATGTAATTGCAATTGGCAAGATTTCCTTACTTATCACAGCTAAAAAATATTCTATTGTATATATCTTTATCTATGTTTGTGTCTATACATAATATTGTTTGTATCTGTTCATCTCTCCATGGATATTTAGATTGTTTGTATGTCTTGGCTATTGTGAATAGTCCTGCAATGAATGTGGGGGTGCAGGTATCTCTTTAAGATGGTTATTTTGTCTCCTTTGAGTATATACCAAGAAGTAGAATTGCTGAATCATATATGGTAATTCTAGCACTTTTAATTTTCTGAGGAACTTCCATATTGTTTGCTATAGTGGCTATGCATATTTATATTTCCACCAATAGCACACATGGCTTCTCTTTTTTTCTGCATCCTCACAAACACTTTAAAACATGGGAGGTGATAGCTATTGTGATTTTGATCTTAATTTTCCTGATGCTTAGTGATATTGAACACCATTTCATGTACTTGTTAGCTATTTCTGTGTCTTTTGAAAAATGTCTATTCAGGTTATTAGATTTCTTTTTAATGTTGATTTTTTTTTTCTTTTTGCTATTGAGTTGTATGAGATCCTTATATATTTTGGATTTTAGTTCCATATCATATATATGGTTTTCAAGCATTCTCTCCCATTCCATAGGTTACTATTTCATTTTGTTGACTATTTCTTTTGCTGTGCAGAAGCTTTTTAGTTTGATATAGCCCTTCGTGATTTTGCTTTTATAATTTGTGCTTTTGGTGTTGTATATAAATCAACATTGTGAAGACTGATGTTAGAGCTTTCCCCCTATGTTTTCTTTTAGGAATTTTAGAGTTTTAGGTCTTATATTCCATTTCAAGTTTATTCCATTTTGAGGCCTTTTTCTGAGTGGTGTAAGATAGGGTTTGATTTTATTCTTTTGCAAATTGTGACTATCCACTATTCCCAGCATGATTTTTTGAAGAGACCATAATTTCCCCATTGTGTATTCTTGGCTGCATTGTTAGGAAAAGGGGCTGAACGTATATTCATGGGCTTATTTCTAGGCTCCTTATTCTCTTCTATTTGTCTGTGTGTCTGTTTTTATGCCAGCACCATACTGTCTTGATTATTATAGCTTTGTAGTTTAGTTTGAAATCAGTGTGATGCCTCCAACTTTTTTTTTTTTCATGATTGCTTTGAGTATTCAAAGATTTTGCAGTTCCATATGTATTTCATGATAGTTTGTTAGTGAAAAATGCCACTGAAAATTTGATAAGAGATTCAATTGTATCTATAGATTGCTTTGGGTATGATGAACATTTTAACAATATTCAGATCTCTGAACATGGAATATCTTTTCATTTATTTTTGTTTTCTTCAATTTCTTTCATAAATTTCTTATAGTTTTCAGTGTACTGATTTTAATGTCCTTGGTTAAATTTATTTTTAAGTATTTTATTGTATTGCTATTGTAAGTGAAATTAATTTTTCTTCTTCAGATGGTTTCTTATCAGCGTATAGAAATACAACTGATTTCTGTGTGTTGATTTAGCATCCTGCAAATTTACCAAATTGTTTATCAATTCTAACAGTTTGTTGGTGATCTATGTTATACACAGAGAACACTAAAGACCACCAGTAAACTGTGATTTTTTTTATCCTCCTTTCTATTAACATGCATTTTGATTTGCATCCATTGTACTATTTTTATATCCCAGGCGTAAATCCCACTTGGTCATAATATATGATGTTTTTGATGTACTATTGAATTTAGTTTGCTAGTATCAAGAATTTTTTGCATCTATGTTTATCACAGAAATTTGCCTTAATCCTCTTAAGTTGTTTTTTATCTGTCTTTGTTATCAAGGTGATGCTGGCCTGGCAAAATAAACTTGAGAACATTCTTTCTTTCTTTCTGAAAGAGTTTGAGAAAGATTGGTATGAATTCTTCTTTAAATATTGGTAGAATTTACCAACTAAGCCATATTGTCTTGAGTTTTTCTTGGTTGCAATATTTTTGATTACTTATTCACTCTCCTTATTCATTAATGATCTGTTCTGACTTTCTCTTTCTTCATGATTCAATATTAATAGGCTTCTTTTACACTGTACAGTTTATTAGCACATAATTTCTTATAGTAATCTTTTATGATCCTTTGTATTTTTGTGGCATCAGCAATATCTTCTGTTTAATTTATAATTTGATTTATTTGAATGTTTTTTCCTTGGTTAGTCTAGCTAAAAGGTTGTTGGTTTTGTTCATCTTTTCAATAAACCAACTCAGTTTTATTGATTCTTCTTTTCTGGTCTATATTTCATTTATTTCTGCTCTACTATTTATTTCTTTCCTTCTGCTAACTTTGTATTTAGTTTGTTCTTTTTCTAGTTCTTTGAGGTGTAAAGTTAGGTTGTTTATATAAGAAATTCCTCTTTGCTATGCATTCTGAAGCTTAACTATCCAAAAGATTTGAGAAAAAGGTGCATAAGAACACAGTGGTTAGTGTTGAAGAGTAACAGTAAAATTGAGAGTAGGCTTACCCTTATTACTGTGCTACTGTAGTGCTCCCCATCTTTTAGGGTGGGAAATCATGGTTTTTCTCATGATAACTACTGTTTTATTAAAAACTAAGATTCTAGAGAATGTTAAAAAAAAAAGTAAAAGATGCTTACTCCTTGGAAGAAAAGTTATGACCAACCTAGACAGCATATTAAAAAACAGAGACATTATTTTGCCAACAAAGATCTGTCTAAGCAAAGCTATGGCTTTTCAAGTGGTCATGTATGGGTATGAGAGTTGGACTATAAAGAAAACTGAGCACCAAAGAAATGATGCTTTTGAACTGTGGTGTTGAAGACTCTTGAGAGTTCCTTGGACTGCAAGGAGAGCCAACCGGTCTATCCTAAAGGAAATCTGTCCTGAATATTCATTGGAAGGATTGATGCTGAAGCTGAAACTCCAGTACTCTGGCCACCTGATGTTATGAACTGACTCATTTGAAAAGACCCTGATGCTGGGTAAGATTGAAGGCAGGAGGAGAAAGGGATAACAGAGGATGGGATGGTTGGATGGTATCACCGACTCAATGGTCAGGAGTTTAAGTAAAGGCCAGGAGATGGACAGAGAGGTCTGGCATGCTGCAGTACATGGGGTCACAAAGAGTTGGATATGACAGAGCAACTGAACTGAACTGAACTGAGGGAATATTGGCATGCAAACACAAATACTGCTATTCTTGGCACTATAACTTTAATATTCATTTTAAATTGTGGAAGCAGAATATAGATTATCCAGCAAGTGCTCAATACTTAATACAAATTATCTCATTTAATCCTTACAAACAACTTTGTGAAGTGTACATTAACTACATCATTTCATAAAGCTAAATAAAACAGGAGGGAAAATTTGTTTGAGAGGATAGATACAAAGGAGAAGGACTTGAATTCAAATTCAGTCTGTTCACCCCTCAAAATTGCTTACCTTCCAGTACAATGATTTGAGGTAAAATAAAAGGAGGATAATATCTAGTCCAAGAGTATCCCATTACTAGCGTTCTACTCCAGAATAAATCCAAATTAATATATAAATGTTACATATTCTGACAAACTGAAAATAATGCTTATGCTTCTGACACTAAATTTCCTTTGGAAATTCAACTTTACCTTGATGATCTACCTCATGTTCTTCGCTGGGCCACTGACCAGTTTGGTCTTGCATGTGTGTGTGCTCAATTGATTCAGTCAAGTTCGACCCTTTGTGACCCCATGAACTGTAGCCCATCAAATTCTTCTGTCCATGGGATTCTCCAAGCAAGAATACTGGAATGGGGTGCCATGCCCTCCTCCAGGGGATCTTCCCAACCTGGGCACTGAACTGACATCTGCCTGCATCTCCTGCATTGCAGGCAGATTTGTAACCCTTAAGCCACTGCTAAATTCTCACATTTTCATTTTCTCAAACAACTATGTGCCTTTTAAAGTCAGTTAATATTGTGATAATCAATTGTCTTTTTATCTTCTTCTTCTTTTTTATTTTTTAGTTTGTTGTTGCTCTAGATGATTAAGAAGAGGATAGATAAGATGATTTAAGAGATACTGAATGTCCATGCTACTGTAGTTAATTGTCACATCTTTAAATTCTTGTTTGGAGCCACTGCAACATGGTTCACTGGAATGAACAAGGTTCTCTGAAACCTTGCTTTCAACATCTGGCTTCTTTCTGGCAGGAGAATATAAGAACATCTCATTGGCTTCTTGTTCTCATAGTATTTCTGTGCTGTTAATCAGATACTAACTTTAAGCTCAGTTGTCAGATGATTTATAAGTTACAGTGCACAAGTTTTATCAGATGTACTGACAATGACCAAAATATCACTTATAGAAATAAAAGTAATGTAACTTCTAGGCAGGTGATTTGCAATATTTTTCAANAGATACTAACTTTAAGCTCAATTGTCAGATGATTTATAAGTTACTGTCACAAGTTTTATCAGATGTACTGACAATGACCAAAATATCACTTATAGAAATAAAAGTAATGTAACTTCTAGGCTGGTGATTTGCAATATTTTTCAGAGCCAAGGAATTGGATTACTTCAGTAAGGAACGGTTATTCTGGAGTCCCTTATATTTAATATTGTTCATTGATCCTTTATTTCCATATCTACTTCCAGGTTGCATTGCAAAATAAGTTCTTTTATTAGAATGCATACTCACAGGTATTAAGAAAATGTGAAATTAGATCACCAATGATGTGACCAAGTTAAATGTTAGAACAAGTTCCCAGAGTTAAAAACTTATATCTTTAGGAAATAAATCTTTGTTTCTTCAACCCTGAAACCACTTCTGGGTTTTGGTCTATTTTAGTCAAACACTGTATACCCCCTCATCACCAATTATGTGTTAACTGTGTAGTAACCACATATATAATTTCAATTAAAGCCAAGATTCTTAGCTTTCAATCTGGTTTTCCTGTTAGTTTTTAGTATTGTTTCTTCTCCAGAGGCAAGAGCAAAGGTATAAGTAGCGATTTGAGTAAAACTCACCGATACAAACTGTCATTATTTTTCCTCCTTTTGTGCTGTATAGCCAAGGGCTTGGGAAGTGAGCAACATGAGCTTTAGGGGTGGGTTTTCTTGCCAGAGGCATTTGCCATGCAACTATCAATAGATACAAATACTGAACTCTTGTTTTCTTACTAAAATTTCCTTTCTTCATTGAGAAATGAATAAGCCTCATCTATTGATTAAGTGTTTTATAAATCAAACAGTTACTGAGATGCAATTTGATTTTTAAAATTAAGCTATAGGGTGAGAGTGGGGCTTTGATTAGACGTCATGAAACAATGAATGAGCTACAGTGTTGAAAGGGAACAGGGATGATTTTTGCTTTTCTTGAATCACCAGCCTTTGGTATTGAATATAAGATATCATACCCACAGAAGATTAGTGAATGAATGGAAATTTTAAAATTATAGTAGTGCTTTGCTGCATGATCAGCTTTTAAAAATGTGTTTTGTTCAAATAGCTTTGCTTCCTGAAAATGACAAAAATGAAAAAAAGTAACTCTTCCTTAATTTCAAGTGTTATCTCAAGCAACAATAGTTCAACGATTTTGTTCTTCTTTCTAAGCCCAGAGTAAATGATTGATGATGTTTGCTTCACAGTCACACCGGTAAAGTCTTATTGTGAAATGATCTCTTCATTTTTCATGATAGATTACTTTGAATAAAATCATAGGCAATAGCCAATATTTACTAGCATTTTCCAGATATATCTAAATTACAACAAACAGGAGGCATCTCTATCTTTAAATTGCTATATTTCCATGACAGAAATTTGTTTTCCTCTTTCTTACAGCCCTTACTCGAATTAGGGATAATGATGTTATTGTAAAATTGTGTGGATTAGTTGTGCAAATGTGTGTGCTAAGTCTCTTCAGTTGTGTCTGACTTTTTGCAATGCCATGGGCTGTAGCCTGTCAGTCTCTGTCCATGGGATTCTTCAGGCAAGAATACTAGAATGGATTGCCAAACACCCTCCAGGGGATCTTCCCTACCCAGGGATTGAACCCACGTCTCCTCTGTCTCCTACAATGACAGGCAGTTTCTGTACCACTAGTGAAACTTGGGAAGCCCAGATTTTATACAAATGCAATCAATCTTTAGGGACTTCCCTGGTGGTTCAGAGGGTGAAGAATCTGCCTGCAATACAGGAGACCTGGGTTTGATCCCTGTGTTTGGAAGATTCCCCTAAAGAAGGGAACATCTCATCTACCCTCTACAATATCCTTGCTTGGAGAATTCCATGAACAGAAACTATAGTCTACAGGGTTGCAAAGAGACATGACTGAGTGACTAACACACTTTTAACCAATCTTTGGAAAGCAGATATGAAATAGACTTTTGCTATAAGAATTCATAATAACTTTATTATATTTAGCCAGATACATACATTTACATGTGCATGTTTATTGTATGGAAGTATATACAGTTGAAAGTGATTTTGAAGCCCTAAAACAAACCAAACTGATCACTCGGATCACAGCCTGGTCTAACTCAATGAAACTATGAGCCATATCATGAAGGGCCATCCAAGATGGATGG
>SJYW01035263.1:326768-345642 GCA_006410735.1 Raphicerus campestris | reverse complement strand
AAGGCAAGAATACTGAAGTGGTTTGCCATTCCCTTCTCCAGCGCAGAGGCCATGCTAATCTTCTCTGTATCATTCCAAGTTTAGTATGTGTGCTGCCAAAGTGAGCACAAACCTGGCCAACAACATACAGTTATTACTTAACCTTCTTTCTCATTATTTCCTTTTTTGTTTCTTTTTGCACAAGCTCTCCACTTCATCTAAGTAATTACTAATACTAACTGCTCACAAAAGGCATGCTTGTGAAATCTCAATGTAAAATTCAGTCTTGTGTGAGTACTAAATCCTTCAGTCCTGTTCAGCTCTTTGAGACCCTGTGGAGTATAGCCTACCAAGCCTCTTCTGTCCATGCAATTCTCCAGGCAAGAATGCTGGAGTAGGTTGCCATGTCCTCTTCCAGGGGATCTTCCCAACCCAGGGATTGAATTCACGTCTCCTATATCTCTGAAGGTGGGTTCTTTACCGCTAGCACCAACTGGGAATCCCACAACCTTGTGTTTCTCACACTATATATAGTTGGGTGTGGATGGGGCAGATTCTCCGCATCTTCCAGCTTTGCCACCTGGATGAATGGCCTCCCCGGTGGCTCAGACAGTAAAGAATCCTTCTGCAATGTGAGAGACCAGGGTTTGATCCTTGGGAAGAAATGGCAAGGAGGAAGAAATGGCAAGGAGGAAGACATGGCAATCTACTCTAGTATTCTTTCCTAGAGAATCCCATGGACAAAGGAGCCTCGAGGGCCCTAGTCCATGGGTTCACAAAAAGTCAAATGTGACTGAGCAACTAATACTCTTTCCACTAGCCTCTTATCTTGGTCCATGAATGAAACACATCACTTCCAGATAGGTCTGTTTATTGGAACTAGTTTGATGACCCAAGTTTAAATTCAAGGGTGTCTGGGTAATTTAGGGGAATGCATTAGCCTGTTGTAGCCATGCATTCAGGGAAACAAACTCAGTCAGAAGGACAATGCAGATAGTGGAGTGCACTTTATTACACGGGTGGGCCCAAGGCAGAGTCTCCTCTTAGCCAAGGACCCCGACCAGTTTTTGTGAAAACCTTACATACCCTAAGTGTACTTGCTCAAACCTGCCTCCTCAAATTCCTTGAAACTAGTCTGAACAAAGGAAGAGAAAGATACAATCAAAGTTAACCCATCTTTCATATGCCTTAAGCCTAGGTAGTTAACAGTGGACAATTATCAATAGGCCTGTGGTCAAAATCCACTAAGCATAATAGAATTTATGATTCTATTTGGTTACACAGATAATTAGGGTATTATTTTAGGCAATGGAGAATCTAGGTATGGGCCCTGGGGCTTTTCCATCTGGGGGGCCTGGTTTTCCAGTTGGTATGTTATTTCCATAGACACTGGGCATATAGCTCAGAGTCCAGTCAGGCCCAAAATGCAGTACTGCTTTCAAAATGGAGCCTGTTATGTCTGTTTCCTCCTTCAAGCCCTCTGTACCACATTATTTGCAAATCAGTTTACTCTTTCAAAACTGCTTTCACATCCATGATTAAATGTTAATTTCAACTTTCTCTGAGAAGTGAGGCATCAAAGTCATAAGTCAATCTGGCTTTATGACTGAGAATTATTGAACAATAATTAATATCAAGACTGCAAAGAACAAAGAGCTGGGTGGATCTTAGGAACTGCAATTTGGGAAACACAGAGTCAGGTAAAACAAACAAAAAAAAATTTCAGGAAAGAGAAAAGAGTTAGGAGCTTATAAAAGCAAAGATTTTATATAGAGTTGTTACAGTCTTGCAAGAATTATGCTTGGCTCTGATACAAAAAGGAAATATTTCCTTAAGGGATAAACTGTCACAAGTTATTTAGAATAAGGGACTGGTAGGTATCTTGAGTTTCCAGGACATGTGCAGCTGTTTGGATGTCTACATTACGACAATGTGTGTGTGCTTGCTTGGTCATGTTCAACTCTTTGTTATCCCATGGATTGTAGCCCACCAGTCTCCTCTGTCCATGGGATTTCCCAGACAAGAATACTGGAGTGGGTTGCTGTTTCACATCAGGGATTGAAACCATGTTTCTTGCATCTCCTGCATTAGCAGGAAGATTCTTTACCACTGCACCATATGGGAAACCCCTGCATTAAGATAATAAGTGGTCAAAAAATCAGATTGTATCTGGGTTGAGGTGAGCATAAGTCACACTTCTTCTGTGGCTTCCTAATTGCCTTCTACTGAGCTCTCGTAGTAATAGCTACTCCATTGAGATTTTCCTTGCACAGAATACCCTCATCAATATACACCTGGTTTTCATAGCACTAATTTTTGTAGTATTTTATTTCACACACACAAATTGCTTTCTTATTCTCCAAATGATATCACTGGGCCCAAATATTCTTGCAGTGATAAAGATAGATAACTACAAGAAAGACAGATCATTACAACAGAGTTACAAATATGAAGTGATCCAATAGCAGAATCCCCCTGCCTAGTCAGTGGGCTAGAAAGGATCTCCTGAAACAAGAAATATTCAGGCTGATATGTTAGCAATGGGTAGGAATGATCCATGTGGAGAGAGGAGACTGGGACAGTCAGAGCAGAGATCAGAGAAGGCAAGGAGAAAGGAGCATTAACAGTAAGTCTTCTACAAACAAACACATTCAAAGATGTCAACACGCACTCGCATGTCAAATCACATACGTTAGTTCACGTCTGGCATACATGATCACATATGTGCATCCTCTACAAGTAGTTGTTCTTTGGGGTTGTTTACTGTACAGTACTGTGTAGAGTATAGTAACACAATATCTTTATTTCAAGCCCAGGATGTCTGGAAGTAAGTGTAAAAGCACCAGTTACATAGCTGGTACTACTGTACCTTTTAAGGTACTGTACTATAAGATTAAACATGTTTTCTTTATTTTTTGTGGGTTTTTTTTGTGTGTGTGTATTATTTGTATGAAAAGTATTATAAACCTATTACAGTACAGTACTATATAGCCAAGTGTTTTAGTTGGGTATCTAGGCTGGCTTTGTTAGACTTACACAAAAAAACTGGACTTAGAAACAAGATCTCAGAATCAAACTCATTCATATGTAGGGGACTTGCACTATAGTGAAAAAAGGTCAGGAGGGCTGCAAGCTGAATGCAGAGGAGACAACAGTGGGAAGGGAAGATGAGCAGACTGGAGCCAGGCCACACGAAGGACTTTGAATTCATCCCGGAGACCAAAGATTCAAGTTAACTACTGCCAGGAATTCCCCTGCCTTCTTTCAATGTACTGCCTGCTGCCAGGACTTACTAACATGTTTGGCCTGAAGGCAGACAGCAGCTCTCTGCAAGCAGGTTCTCCAGCTGATTCTATAAAGGTGATCAGAGGGCCAAAGGGCTTGACTCTCCTGCAGTTTTAACCTTGAAAAACTAGAGGCAAGTGTACTTATCCATTAGACTGAGTTACAGGACTACAGAATCCAGGGGTTCTATCCAGAACAGATTTCTGCTTTGGAGACAAATGTACCTTCAAATACAAATATCTTTGTCAGGGTGAAAAATAAAAGAAAAAATTGTATTTTTCTCAACAAAATGAGCTGTTCTGGAAAAGTTGCACTGTCTAAGGGCACACTTATTTCTTCTCCAGCTTGTGATTTAGCAATCATGTGATTAGGCATTGCTTATTTTACAGGACATCAGTTTGTAATTACTACAACCATTAGCTCTTTTGCCCTGATGATGGACTAGGTAACACTTGCAATTGATAGTCTCTGAATCTTTATTTTCTTTGCAGAGGCACTATGTAATCTCCAAAATCCAGACAGTCTGTGTTTGCTAAATAAAGTACAGAATTGATCACCCTCTTAAACTCTCATGCCTTTTGCAATTTGTGTACTAACATTGCTCTGTTCATTTTGCCCTCATCTGTCACATTTAATTTCTAGTCTTTATCCTCTCTTCATATAGATCCTGGATATTTGAAAGGAAATCATTAATGAAAGATTTATGTATAGTGTGATATCATTGGCTCTCCTCCTATAAAGTTTCATTCATATTATTTTGGGAATAAAATATCTTTTTCTTATTGCATAATAATAATTGCTTTATTATATAAATAATAATTGCTTACTACCTTTGGTTCTGCCTGGCATACCCATACACTGCCTGGTGAAAGCGAGCATAACACCCATTCATATCCCACTCATTGGGAGCATCCACAAGCCTTATTCTCAGGATTTTCTATTTGAACACCATTTTCCATCCTGTCCTGTCTCACAGTAAATTATCAGGCCTAGAGTGATGACCCTGACTTTTTTATTTTGTCTCTGATCTCTGTGGGGACTAATTTCTGGATCTTCCTTAAGCACGTCAATTCAAATTATTTGGGAGATGACACCCAGAAGAGGCGACTGCTTCAGGGAAAACTTTTGCTGAAGTAGACTACATCAAGTCTCCTATATCTGAATGAGTTATATTATGAGTGTGCTTTCATAAGTTCTATTTGTTCATAAGTCCAACAAAATTAGCCTAGGTACCCAACAAACACAATCAGCTATATAGTACAGTACTGTAATAGGTTTCTAGTACTTTTCACACATATAAAAAACAAACACAAAAGAATAAAGAAAATGTTTTAAATCTTATAGTGCAGTACCTTGAAAAGAACAGTGGTATGGTATACAACAGCTGGCATAAAGGGGCTGGCATCAGGTGAACAGGCAAGAAGAATTACTGACTGGAAGACAGAAGGGAGGTGAGAGATGGTAGAGCTGAAAGATCATCAGTGATGGGAGATGGAGGGCAAGCTGTAATTTCACTCACATCTGACTCTGATGGCACAGACTGTGGTTGCTTACTGGATTCAATATACCCTCTTGTAAAAATAATCCAGTGATGTCTGAGTAGAACTGTATCAGCTATATCACCACTGCTTTTAAACCTGCTTCTGGACATCCTGGGCTTGAAGTAAAGATACTGAACTTCTGTACTGTATATAGTATTGTATAATAAAGTGCATAAAAACACAACTACTTGTGGAGAACACGTGACAATGAACATGAGACAAGTGAACTAGTTTATGTGATTGGACATGTGAACCCATGTTCACATCTTTGAAAATGCACAACTTGAAGATTTGTATGTAGGAGACTTACTGTATTTTCTGTTAAGGAAAATAATAATAGAAAAAATTAATAATAATAAAGCATGGTTTCTTTAGTCCTTTGCTCTGTTTTGCATTTAATGCTCATTTTCTTAATGTGTTCATTCAATCCTTCTCTCCACCAAAGCAGTTCTAGGCAAGCTAAGTATGCTGGAAGACATATTTAGCTTAGAACATAGTTAACTCTAGCAAGTTCCTCCTTTGCCCTTTGAGAAATATGCCTTGTCTCTAGATCTCTGGCCTCGATTGCATCTTCCAGTGTGCAGAGCTTCTCCCTAGGAATTGAATTATTTGTTGCTCTCTTTTGTTTTGTTTTTTGCATACTGACTCCATGTATTCGGTCTCCTTCGACATAAAGGTATAGGTGTGCAAGTGTGCTAAGTGGCTTCAGTCATGTCCAACTCTGTGCAAAACTATGGACTATAGCCCAACAGGCTTCTCGTACATGGGATTTTCCAGGCAAGCATATTGGAGTAGGTTGCCATGCCCTCCTCCAGAGGATCTTCTCAACCCAGGAATCGAACCTGCATCTCTTACATGCCCTGCATTGGTAGGTGGGTTCTTTATCACTAGCGCCACTTGAGAAGCCCCAAAAGTACACATACCCACCTATTTTTCCTCCTCTCAGTAAATATACCTTCTTGTATTAATTGCAGTTCACCATGAATTACGTTTTTTAGCAATTTCTCCTGTGTTGTTGAAATACCCTCCTTCCCTCTTGTGAACATTTGGGAGATCTGTTTTGTCACTGAGTTCAAGGCCTGCAGTATCATGTACCAGCATGTGGGGAAGAAAGATACAGAGACCTAACATCACTTCCCAGAATCAACTCAAAGTGGCCAGTGCCTGTTTGGACACACAGCCAGATGGTTTGGAGGATATAAATGCATGTAAATCTATGCATTCAATCACAGTATACATTTTCTAAGTGGTGATTTTCAAAATTAGCTGGTTCCACATTACAAACTCTTGTGCAGATGTTTGTGGCAGACAGTTGAAGCAGCTGTTCACCCACAACACAGTCTCAGGAATATCTGACCCTTACTTTAAAGGCTAAACATCAACCTTACAGCTGTTGATGTAGGTCAAAATAATAAAGACAGGTGTTCAACTTAGCCCATTTCTATAAACACTACTTTTGCCCATTTCTATAAAATATCAACATTTTAAAGTGAACTGTAGTCTTTAGCTATTCGTGGCACTAAATATGTGGGAGATCTGAAAGAAATTAAAAATGGTTACATCTTCTTGGAGCTCAATTGTTTTAGCATGAGGAGACATGACCTAACTCACATTTCCAGATCATCACTGTCATTATCACCACCATCATCACCATCATCATCAACACAATCACTACTATCACTGTCATCATCAACACCATCATCACAATTGTTATCACCAACATCACCATCACATCAACATCATCTCCGCCATCATCAGTCCCCTCCTCCTTATGCCCCTCTGCCTCATCCCCTCCTCCTCAACCTCATAACATCCATCTTCATAATGAGTTCTAGCTGCTCCAGAACTATGCTAAGTGTTGGGAATAATGGTCCGTGAGAGTGCTTGACCTCAGCAGAAGGACCAAGAAAGTCCTCTCTGAAGTGGTAGCATTTAAGCCAAGTCTGACCTGTAAGAAGGAGTAATCATGGAGCAAAAAATGGAAAAGCAGACCCAGAGACAGAACAGACTAGTTGAAATCATTACATTAAGAGGAGCTCATTAAAACTGCATTTGTTAGAGGAGTCAGGTAAAAAGCAGCCAGATCCTTCAGGTTCTTGATGGCCATGGTGAATTCTGAGAGAACTGGAGAGCTGTCAAAAGATGTCAAGTGGAGATCCCCCATTTAAAAACAACATTCTGGCTACAGTATGGAGAATACTTTGGCAGGAAGCAAGAATAATTATCAGAAAATAGAGAAGAAACCATTATCAATCAAAAAGGAATCATGACATCTCTCAGTTCTTCCCTCTGTATAAGAGTGCTCAGGGGTTTCCCGTGGCTCAGTGATAAACAATCTGCCTGCCAATGCAGGAGACAGTGGTTTGATCCCTGAACTGGTAAGATCCACATACCAAGAAGCAACTAAGCCCATGTGCCATAGCTATAGAGCCTGTGCTCTAGAGCCTGGGAGCCACAACTACTGAGCCCACATACCAAAACTACTTAAGCATGGTTGCCCTAGAACTTGAGCTCCACCGCAAGCGAAATCCCAGCAATGAGAAGCCCACACGCTGCATCTAGAGAGTAGCCTTTGCTTTCTGCAAGTAAAGAAAAGCCCTCACAGCAGTAAAGACCCAGCACAGCCAAAAATAAATAAAATTATATATAAAAAAGAATATTCAGACACAACTTGCTTTGTGTATTTCCAAAGGTATTAATGTGTCCCAGGTGTTTTTTGAAGATGACTTCAGTCATTCATTCACTCATTCAACTTTCCCTTTGTTGTGCACTGACTCCATGTAAGGCATTGGGGTTCATGGAGAGAAAGGACAACCCTAGCTTCCAAGGAGCCCTCTGGGAGAGGCAGGCAAATGAACTAAAGTCAGATGGAATGGGCAGTAAACAAGAGTTACGCTGAAAAGGACGCCTAACCCGGGTATCAGCTTCCCTGGTGGTTCAGCTAGTAGAGAATCTGCTTGCAGTGCAGGAGATCTGGGTTTGATCTCTGGGTTGGGAAGATACCCTGGAGAAGGGAAAGGGTCCCCACTGCAGTATTCTGTTCTGGAGAATTCCATGGACTATAGTCTGTGGGGTCGCAAAGAGTTGGACATGACCGAGCAACTTTCACTTTTCCACTTTCAACCCAGGTACAGCTCCAGAAAGATAGAATTCTAGGTGCATAGAATTAAAGAAAGAATAAAAAATAGCCAGAAGTCATTGACTATTTTCTGTAAGTTGTTAGTTAGGGGCTTAGGAGACTTGAAGACAAAGCTCCCAAACACTATTTTTATAAATTGTATCATCTTTTGGGATGTTTAAAAAGAGATATATTTTTATCTGTGTTCCATAGAGTTTTATTATATAATTGCCTACACATGTACTTGCTGGAGGTTCCTGCATGCTCTTTTAATCAGGCCTCATTTTTGTTTTTACTCAAATGCATTTTTCACTCCCCTGCAGTGCCTCCTCTTTCTTGTATTTAGCTCTGTCTTTTTAATACCTTTTATTAGTCAGACAACATGAGATTGAATTAGACAAAACCTCAACTCTAATGGTTTAATAAAAGATGAAACATGATTGATTTATACNTGTGGGGTCGCAAAGAGTTGGACATGACCGAGCAACTTTCACTTTTCCACTTTCAACCCAGGTACAGCTCCAGAAAGATAGAATTCTAGGTGCATAGAATTAAAGAAAGAATAAAAAATAGCCAGAAGTCATTGACTATTTTCTGTAAGTTGTTAGTTAGGGGCTTAGGAGACTTGAAGACAAAGCTCCCAAACACTATTTTTATAAATTGTATCATCTTTTGGGATGTTTAAAAAGAGATATATTTTTATCTGTGTTCCATAGAGTTTTATTATATAATTGCCTACACATGTACTTGCTGGAGGTTCCTGCATGCTCTTTTAATCAGGCCTCATTTTTGTTTTTACTCAAATGCATTTTTCACTCCCCTGCAGTGCCTCCTCTTTCTTGTATTTAGCTCTGTCTTTTTAATACCTTTTATTAGTCAGACAACATGAGATTGAATTAGACAAAACCTCAACTCTAATGGTTTAATAAAAGATGAAACATGATTGATTTATACAGCTGATAATTTCAAACTATACCAGTTCCAGGTAACCCTGGATACATAAATTAGAATGTGACCTGGAGTAGTGATGTGGATGGAACTAGAGTCTGTTATACAGAATAAAGTAAGCCATAAAGAGAAAAACAAATATGGTATATTAACACATACATGTGGAATCTAGAACAGTGGCACAAATGAACCTATTTGCAAGGCAGAAAGAGAGATGCAGAGGTAGAGAAAGGACATGTGGNTCCACCCCGTATCATCTCTATGGATCATGGCTTTTTGAGCCAGATAATCCCTTGCTGTATTTGGCCATCCTATGCATTACAGGATATGTAGCAGCAGCATCTTTAACTATTAGATGCTGGTGGCATCTCTATCCCAAGCTCAGATAGCTGATACTGAGAATCTGATAGAAATTCTTTTACTTAAAAAATTGCATAACTTACAAATATATATTCAGTTCAGTGCAGTTCAGTCACTCAGTCGTGTCTGACTCTGCGATCCCATGGAATGCAGCATGACAGGCATCTTTGTACATCACCAACTCCAGGACCTTACTTAAATTCATGTCCATAGAGTTGGTAATGCCATCCTACCATACCATCCTCTACTGTGCTCTTCTCCTCTCACCTTGAATCTTTCCCAGCATTAGGGTATTTCCCAATGAGTCAGTTCTTCCCATCAGGTGGCAAAAATATTGGAGTTTCAGCTTCAACGTTAATTCTTCAAACAAATATTTAAGACTCATCTCCTTTAGGATGTACTGGTTGGATCTCCTTGCCATCCAAGGGACTCTCAAGTGTCTTCTCTAACACCATAGTTCAAAAGCATCAATTCTTCTGCACTCAACTTTCTTTATAGTCCAACTCTCACATCTGTACATGACCACTGGAAAAACCATAGCCATGACTAGATGGACCTTTGTTGGCAAATTAATGTCTCTGCTTTTAATATGGTGTCTAGGTTGGTCATAACTTTTCTCCCAAGGAGCAAGCGTCTTTTATTTATTTATTTATTTATTTATCTATTTATTTATTTGCGTCTTTTAATTTCATGGCTACAGTCACCATCTCCAGTGATTTTGGAGCCCAAAAAGATAAAGTCTCTTACTGTTTCCACTGTTTTCCCATCTATTTGCCTTGAAGTGATGGGACTGGATGCCATGATCTTAGTTTTCTGAATGCTGAGTTTTAAGCCGACTTCTTCACTCTTCTCTTTCACTTTCATCAAGAGACTCTTTAGTTCTTTGCTTTTTGCCATAAGGGTGGTGGCATCTGCATTTCTAAGGTTATTGATTTTCTCTTGGCAATCTTGATTCCAACTTGTGCTTCATCCAGACAGGCATTTCACATGATGTACTCTGCATATATGTTAAATATGCAGGTGACAGTATACAGTCTTGATGTACTCCTTTCCCTGTTTGGAAACAGTCTGTTATTCCATGTCTGGTTCTAACTGTTGCTTCCTGACCTGCACACAGTTTTCTTAGGAGGCAGGTCAGGTGGTCTGGTATTTCCATTTCTTTCAGAATTTTCCACAGTTTGTTGTGATCCACACAGTCAATAAAGCAGAAGTAGGTGTTTTTTTTTGGAACCCTCTTGCTTTTTCAATGATCCAATGTATGTTGGCAATTTGATCTCTGCTTCCTTTGCCTTTTCTAAATCCAGCTTGAACATCTGGAAGTTCATTGTTGAAGCCTGGTTTGGAGAATTTTGAGCATTACTTTACTTGCATGTGAGATGAGTGCAATGGTGTGGTAGTTTGAGCATTCTTTGGCATTGCCTTTCTTTGGGATTGGAATGAAAATTGATGTTTTCCTGTCCTGTGGCCACTGATGAGTTTTCCTAATTTGTTGGCATATTGAATGCAGCTCTTGCACAGCATCATCTTTTAGGATTTGAAATAGCTCAACTGGAATTCCATCACCTCCACTGACTTTGTTCGTAGTGATGCTTCATAAGGCCCACTTGACTTCACATTCTGGGATATATTAAAATCACACAAAGGAGTTTTAGTTTTCTTATTTTTAGAAATTAAAACCCTGTTATACCCTCTTCTCTGTTTCTCCCAGACAAGTAAGTAAGTCACCAATCTACCTTTTTTTATTGCTACACAGTCCTCCATGGTACAGAGATATTTTTAGTGATACAGCCTTTTTAGCCATAAACACCTTTTATACATTCACTGTTTCTATTTAGGGCCAAACACATAATCCTGCAATAAGTACCTTTGTAGTTGTACCCAGCCATGCTGCCACTTTGATTTCTATGGTTTACCTTTCCTGGAGTGATTTCTCTATGGTAAGTATGTTTATGTTTGATGGAAATGGATAGTGATAAATTGATTTCCTAAGAAACTGAAATGATACACCTTTTCTCCAGCAGTGTTTGAAGACCCACACTTCTTCCTGCCTCCTCACCAATCAACAACTTCTCAAGCCTCTACTATTTTTCCAATCTAATAGGTCTAAATTGTTGTCCCATTCTTACCATAATTTTCATTCCCCTGACTAGCAGGGAGGTTGAAGACTCAACTGGAAAAATGTGACATCAGATAACTGCAGGGCTCCACATGCATGCAAAGAACACTCTAGGCTAGCTTCCCCTGAACCAAAAAAAAAAAGTTATATAGATTTAGATATTTTGTTCAGCATCATTCAGAGAAAAAAGGCTTACAATCAAATTGTTCTTTAAGTGTATCTCATATTTGGTATTTGTGGGTATTTGTGTTTTGAGGGTGTGTGCCCACTAAACAGGAATTTGAAAATGTGTCCACTGGTGGAGAATACATTTCTGATGCTGCATTAAATATTTTCAGTTTTTAGGAATGTGCCATGATGGGAAATGTGATCAATTGCAAAGTGAGTGGCTGCTGGTTTTAGGGTAAGGGAAAATGAAATGTTCTGGGAGGGAGAGTGAAGTCAATGTATTTCGGGACCCAGATGAGCTGTCAGTCTGAAGCTGCTGTAGTGTCTTTAAAGCATCAGCAGCAACGTAGCTCCACAGAGGATGGGCTGGAGAAACTAGGTTTATACTGTAGTGAGAGGATGGAGGGGAAATTCAGTGTTAGAAATAAAGGAAAAGATTTATATATTTACCCTGAAATTTCATTATCAAACAAAACAGAAAAGAATACTCATTTCACTTTGAATTTTTTCAAAAATATGGTATTCATTACAAAAGAACACATGTTCATGAGAGAGCATTTGGAAAATAATTTTTAATAGGCATCTAGCAGTGGTGGCCTGGAGATTGTACTTTCCAAACAAGTTTGATTGGAAGTTAGTGAACATGTCTCCCAGATTCTAAGATTGGGCTGATTGTCAGTCTCAGTTTTTAGTATGACTTTCAAAGTATTCTGGAGCTTTTAAAATCCAGAAGTTGGGGCAGATCATTTGGAATCTCCTGAATCTGAGGCTCTACATTTAAACTTAAAATTCTTATATTGTTTTCATGTGCTATTTTCCTATTGATTTATTTCTCAAAAGAAATTTGTAGTGACAACAAACTATTCTTATATAATAAACGGAAAACAGAATTTCCAGAGCTAGCCACATACGTACATACAGGTTAATGATTACCTTTATTTCTAGCTCTGTCTGAAGCCAGGTTTAAGTAATTTACTAGGTAGTATTGGTCCACTTTAGGTTTGAGAGATTCCCATCTATAGTTACTGATTTGTTTAGTCCCTCAGTTGTGTCTGATTCTTTGCAACCCCATGGACTATAGCTCCTCTGTCCATAGGCTCTCCCCAGGCAAGAATGCTGGAGTGCATTGCCCTTTTCCTCCTCTAACCATCTGTAGTTACTCAGGTAAACCTAATTTCAATACAGACAAATGCCAAGTAGGACAAGCAGGTGATGTAAAGGGGTAAAGAATAATTAAATGTTTCAATAACCTGTGTTAACACAAAGTTAATCATCATAAAGTAATAAAAATAGAAATTGAGACTACAAGTATCCCACGCCTCTAGGTCATCAAAGAGCCCCAGGCTGGGCTCCCTCTGTTCTTTAGTAATTTCCCACTAGCTATCTATTTTACACATGATAGTGTATATATGTCAATACTTTCTCAATTTATCCCACCCTCACATCTTCCCACTGTGGCCACAAGTCTGTTCTCTACTAGGTTCATCAATACCAATAAATGATTATTTAGTAGAACTGGTTTGACATTGATTGAGAACTCTCAGCTAAAAGGCTGATAGACATGGAATTTTATATATTTTTTTAATTGGACTATGATTGATTTACAATGTTGTATTAGTTTCTGGTGTACAGCAAAGGGAATTGGTTATACATACCCATACAAATATATTCTTTTTAATATTCTTTTCCATTATGGCTTATTACAGGACATTGGATATAGTTCTCTGTGCTTCATGGTAGACTTTGTTGTTTATCTATTTTATATACAGTAATTTATCTCCTGACCCCAAGCTCTTAACTTATTTGGCTCCCACCCCCTTTCCCCTTTGGTAACAATCAGTTTGCTATGTCTGTGAGTGTTTCTATTTTGTAAGTAAGTGCACTTGTGTCATATTTTAGATTACACATATAATGATATCATACGATATTTGTCTTTCTCTGACTTCACTTAGTATGGCAGTCTCTAGGTCCATCCATGTTGCCATAAATGGCTCTATTTCATTCTTCGTTATAGCTGAGTAATATTCTATTGCATATATGTACCACTTCTTTATTCAATCCTCTGTCGATGGACGTTTAGGTTGCTTCCATATCTTAGCTATTGTAAATAGTGCTGCAGTGAACATTGGGGTGCATCTAACTTTTCAAAATATTATTTTCTCTGGATGTGGAATGTGTGGATTTTCCCTGGAGTGGGATAATATTGCAGTTCTATTTTCAGTTTTTTGAGGAACCTCCATACCTTAGTGGCTGTACAAATTTACATTTTCACCAACAATGTAGGAGGAGGGGACTTTTTTCTCAACACCTTCTCCGTCATTTATTATTTGAATATTTTTTAATGATGACTGTTGTGATATGATGCCACATTGTAGTTTTGACTTGAATTTCTCTAATAATTAATGATATATAGCATTTTTTTAAATGTCTGTTGGCCATCTGTGTGTCTTCTTCAGAGAAATGTTTATTTAGGTCTTATGCCATTTCTTGATTGGGTTGTTTGTGCTTTTTTTTGTGTGTTTGAGTTGAATGAGCTGTTTGTATATTTTGGAAAATAAGCCCTTGTTTGTTGTATCATTTACAAATATTTTCTCTCAGTCTGAATGATGTGCTATTTTATTAACTGCTTTGCAACAACCTCCCTGTGTAGTTGGAATTTCCCATGTAATACAAGTCCATGGAGTAGGTGATCAGACAATAAAAGCACTACTTCCTCCTGAATCACCAAACCTTGCTTGGTAGAACTGTAGTCCCTTGCATCTTTATGCTGCTTCTCTAAAACCTCAGTCACTCAAAATTATTCTTCAGTAAACATTAACTGAGCATCTAATATATGACCAACAGTGCATGGATGCTACAAGATATAAATATGAAAATGGATGTGACTATGTTTCTTCTGTGGCAGAGACCATGATTCTATAAACAAATGGTTCTGTAAGCCTGTGTGTTGTTATTGATGCACAAAACATGAAGGAGAGTCACTGTATCTGCCTAGATAAATCATAAACACCTTCCTTGGGGTGGCGCTTGGTGTGGGCACTGAAGTCCTCATTAAAGTCAGGAATTTACAAAACAGACATCTCAGTTCCATAATTCTTAGCACCTCTAGCTCCATGACTTTAACCTAAGGCTATAAAGAAGTCCCAGAACAAAACTACATAGACTCAGGACAGTACCTAACCTTATCAATCTTATAAGCAACTGTGAACAAGGTCGTTCCACAAGTGTAAGAGTCTTTGGTGTCCCATGAACCATGCCATTCAGCAACATATCTCCTACATCAATTAAGCTGTCCAAGGGGATCAGGAAGAGCAAAGGAGCGGGAGGCAGAATTTCCACCCACAGAAGAATGTGGCACCAGTGGGACTAGACTCTGTGAAAAAGATGCACCCAGTCCTTGGTGGAGACTGGAGAATCTCCACCAAGAGATGTTGTAGAATGTTGTGTGTAGAAATAACACGATATTCACTACACCCTTAGGTCACAAGCAAAGGACAAGCTAAATCAGGTACTCCAACCCCCGCCTTGTCATTGAGATTTAACTGGACAAAGTTTGTAAAGGCAGTGATGATAGTTTAGACAGAAAAACATTACCTCATCCTTTCACTGTCTCCTTTAAAATTCTGCCTTCTATTGCTCACATCGAACACCAAAATAAGGGAGAAAATTTGTGTGAGTGTTTACAGAGACAGAGAAAAGAGAGATTTGAGGTAAGTTATAGGAGCAGAGAGGGAAGGATAAAACATCTGTGTTAGGATCTGGAAGTCCATTTGGGGAAATGTAGAGTCTGGAAAGAAAAAAAAAAAAAGAGCTGTAAATGGATATATTCATTGACATTCATTAAACTTTTTGCTTTTAATTTTTTTAATTGCTCATCTGATATGTATTAAGCATTAAGATGGATATTGAGAATGCAGGATGAGCAAAACCAGCCAGTCCTGATTCCATGTAACTCTTAGTTTCTTATGAAGTTTCTCAGTTGCGTCCAACTCCTAGGGACACCATGGACTGCAGCCTACCAGGCTTCTCCATCCATGGGATTTTCCAGGCAGGAGTACTGGAGTGGGTTGCCATTGCCTTCTCCAAAAAGGGTATAATGTAAACCAGTTCAAATCAATTGGGTCCAAGATGGCAAGTCAAATTCAAGTACTTAATCCCCAATCTATAAGCCAACAGACACACCCAGAGGTGGCAGGACAGCTCCAAGACAAGGTCAAAAGAGGGAGGAGTGGGTGTTTCCCCAATGGTAGGGATGATCCTCCCACTCCCATGTAATTCATTATAAGCCCTTGTATTCTGGAAGCAATTCTGCTTTATTTTGTAGAACTGAGCTCACTTCCTGGGTAGTCTGGGAGTCCAGAGAGAGTGAATGGGAGACTGTATAGGTGTCAGTTACGGGAGACAGGGCTCTAGAAATTGAATTTCTAGGCTTGGTGTATATGTCAATTCCAAATGGAATCTTCTCCCATAGGAAGAGATGAAGCAAAGTCAGAGAAAATGAAACTGGAATAAAGGGGGCAGAAGGAGTGAGCATATCTGTGTTAGATGGAAGACAGGACCTAGAGCACATTCATGACAGCTCATTGGATCTCTGAGGTTTGTTGGTCTGGGTAAAAGAGGAGCCAGTTTAGATAAATATTAACCACCAGGGATTGGAGAGTGCATGAGTTACTTGCTTTATGGAATCTATGGTCTGATAAGTGGGGCAGTCCTATAAACTGACAACCTTAAAAGAATGCGTTGCATGTGATAAATGAGAGAGCCTACAGGTTGATCATGAACCAGTTAGAGGGGCAGGAAAGAGGACTTCCTGGAGGAGACTTCAATGGAGAGAGATGTGAACTGAGCTTTTCAAAATGGAAAGGTGTCATTTCATAAAAAGCAGTTACAATGAAATACAAGGTGCTCATAGTTCTATGACTTTGAAAGTTCCTAAAGAGATCCTAGAGAAATCCTTCGAGTGGGGAAAAACACAAGCCTGCAGTGTATAAAATACACTTTCATTACAGCTTTAAGTAGGATAGTTAGGAAATGAATGAAAATAGTAACAAAACCATTCATTCAGTACCAGGGTTTCCAGGAGCAGGTATTAAGAAATTGAACCAGTATCATGATTACCAATATGGAATGGAAGAAGGAAGATTTTTCACCATCTGAGGCACCAGGGAAGCCCACAGTAGTATACACATTCTGCCAATACATATCCCTGGTGGCTCAGATGGTGAAGAATCTTCCTTCAATGTTGGAGACCTGAGGTCAATCCCTGGGTAGGGAAGCTTCCCTGGAGAAAGAAATGGCTACCTACTCCAGTATTCTTTCCTGGAAAATTCCATGGACAGAGGAGGTTGCCGGGCTTTAGTCCATGGATGGGGTCTTAAAGAGTCAGACATGACTGAGTGACTAACACATATATAACTGAATCACTTTACTGTACACCAGAAACTAACATTAGCTTATAAATAAACTACACTTCAATAATAACAAGAAAGATGATTTCTCCTGCCTGGGCCTCATATCTCCATAAAGAAAATGAGATGAGACCATTTGCAATCTCCATGCCCACTTGAATGTTTTATATTCTAAAATTTTTGCATAGAGAAAATAAGGAGACAGGTTCAAAACTAAGAATCTGGCTGCCTTAACTCAAATTTATTTAGAGAAGTAGACGACACTGGGACTGTAAACCTCCTCTAGAGGGTAAATAGTTCTGGCTGGGCCTCTTGCCCCACCCCACTCCCTGTGGGTGGGACAGCTTAGGGTTTTGTACAGGAGAAAGACCATCAGCTACACCAGTCAGAGCCTTAAGATCCAAATTTGGAAGTTACCTTCTTACTGATTTCACTAAGTGAGGTGATTGTAAATAACTTTGCATATGACATTACTAAAACCCAGTATTGTAAGATCATCCATTTGTATTGTATTATGCCCCTAAATTTATGGTAACTAATATGAACATTAAAGCTTGAATGGTTTTAACTTTTTTTCCAACACAGCCTCCAGCTCTTCATGGGGGCACTTGGCAAAAGATAGCTATGGCCTCCTTCAGTATTTATTGTTTCTCTTCCTGCCTCTTCTTACTGGAGAACACAAAGAAGTCTGGAAGAGTGAAAAGACAGGGCAAGTGGGTCTTGGATGGATAGTGGTTAAGGGCTGAGTACTGACTCACTGACTCATGAGATGAGGTCTAAGAACACTTCTAGGGGAGGCACTTGAGGGGAGGAGAGGGAGGCTTGTAGAAAAATGCTGTGGAGCTACTCAACATGTGACAATTCCTTTGCTCTGTTTTCCCTGAGTTTCCTCATGTACTTCTGAGGTAAGCACAGATAGCCAGGAGACTTGACCAAAGCTGCTCACACTGATAGCACACTCCACGGTGCTGTTATATGGCACCCTACTGTTCACACACGTTCCCTATACTCAGGGTTCTCTACTTTGTCTGCTATTTCCATGTAACATTACATCTCATTTAATTCAGACTGATTGTGCTGTGCTGTGCTTAGTTGCTCAGCTGTGTCTAACTTTTGGTGATCCCATGGACTATAACCCCCCTGGCTCTTCTGTTCATGGGGATACTCCAGGAAAGAATACTGGAGTAGGTTGCCATGCCTTCCTCCAGGGGATCTTCCCAACCCAGGTATCAAATCCAGCTCTCCCGCATTGCAGGTGGATTCTTTACTGTCTAAGCCACCAAGGAAGTCCTCAGACTGTTTATCAGCTGCTAACTTATAATTGACATGGAACATGATGCCCTTTGTTTACCATTACCTTAGGTAGTTAAAAAATATAGATGTGTGTTCACACATACATCACATGAATGTCAACAACTCAGACACATATAATATATTTCCCTTAAAGTTTTATCCACAAGAGTTCACATACTGTTTCCATATAGTTCCTCATAAAGAGGGTAATTAGAGAGTGAAAAAGAAATATATAATTGTAGCTTTTAGAATTCATATACTATTCATTTTCCAAATGTGTTGATCATCTAGCAGATGATCCTTTGATTTGTTTTATCCCCAAGAGATTGAAACTATATTTAATTAGAAAAGTGGATGTGAACATATGAGTAGTGTTTTCTGAAATGGGAAATATATTTGTGATTGATATATGCATGGATGCATGCAAAGTCTTTTCAGTAGTGTCTGACTCTGCAATCCCATGGACTGTAGCCTGCCAGGCTCCTCTGATTATCTCAGCAAGAATATTGGAGTGGGTTGCCATGCCCTTCTCTAGAGGAGTTTCCCAACACAGGGATCAAACCTGTGTCTCTTACGTCTCCTGCATTGGCAGGTGGGTTCTACTGCTAGCACCACCTGGGAAGACCTTTTGATATATAATTTGCATATAATAAATTTG
>SJYW01035263.1:270287-303985 GCA_006410735.1 Raphicerus campestris | reverse complement strand
TCATGTCTCAGGAGGGGAAAGGCAGAGAAGAATATTTTTAGGAGTTAAAGACCTGGGCTGCAGTTTCTGAGGAATGATCTTGCAAGACAGAGGAAATGGTTGGAGTGGCCAGAGTTTGTACCCAAGACCTCTGAATCTGGTGGCTCTGGAGCGAGTCTTGATGGATGAACTGTTAGACTTCATTAGATAATTATTTTACATGGTGCATGGTTTTATCTCAAAAAACAAGCATTTCTTAGGCAAGGGGTCAGTCTCTTTTACTTCTTCTCAGTATTGTGTGATATACATAAAATTAAGTTGGCTTTAGTTCTGAATAGACAATCTGCTTTATTTCTGACTAGATGTTATTTTCATTTATTCTCTTATTTTTTAAAATAAATTTTACCATATGTAGTTTTTATCATAAATTTTGCATAAGTGTAGCCCTGCCTTTTCAGAACCACAATAAGACTGATCATCAGTTTAGGAAAATTCATTTCCATTGTGTCTCAGATATAATGCTAGTCCCACGCATAAATTCTTTCTTCTTTAAGAATAGGTTTTTTTTAAATTAGGTTCTATTCTCTACACTCCATATTTATAAGGCTTTTTCCTTATCACTTTTCTGTATAATTTTTCTAAAAGAAGTGAGATATTTTTAAAAATTAAAATAGACATTTAATCATATGTGTACAAGAAAGGATCAGAGGACACAGGCTCAAAAGTATTTACAAAGTCTGTTTTTCTGGAAATTGGGTCAAATAGGTGAATTTTTAAAAATCTATTATTCTCATTTTCCCCATATCTTTAAGGAATAGGTATAATTTTTGCCATAGGTGAAAATCTCATTTTGATTTTGCTGTTGTTTAGTCACTAAGTCATATCTGACTCTGCCACCCTATGGACAAGACTCCTCTATCCATGGGATTTCTCAGACAACCCAAGTGGGTTGCCCTTTCTTTCTCCAGTGGATCTTCCTGATCCAGAGATTAAATTCACATCTCCTACACTGGAAGGTGGATTCCTTACCACTGAGCCACCAGGGAAGTACCATTTTAATTTTACAGAAAAATACAATAGAAGATATGTGCAAGCTTCCAGGGTCTCATTTTCTGTTCTTTGCTTTTGTAATATCCATGTCCCCTGTGGGAGATGGGCTGGTGGAACTGAGCAAGGCTGGTCGATTTAATAACAAATAGCCCCAGGCAGCAAGCACCATCATCAACATCTCAATGAACCAACTTTTCCACATCAACTCTTCGCACTGCCTGAGTCATGAGCCTTCTTTGAATAACTTTCCTTCCGGTAGTTCATTGCACAGGTGAAGCCAGAGGTTCACTCTCCATGATCCTCTTGGGAAATGAGTGTTTCCTCTTTCAGGAGTGAATGCAATGTCCCATCAGGCAAAATGCCTGCATCAGTTTGTCAGTTTTATGCACACAATCCATTTTGATATTTTCAGCTTAAGAGGTCTAAACAGAAAAGTGAAACCTGGATATTTCTAATTTGTATTCAC
Source organism: Raphicerus campestris (assembly GCA_006410735.1). Classification (NCBI taxonomy): domain Eukaryota; kingdom Metazoa; phylum Chordata; class Mammalia; order Artiodactyla; family Bovidae; genus Raphicerus; species Raphicerus campestris. The sequence continues at coordinate 302,490 of SJYW01035263.1, read as the reverse complement.
TAGACATGATAAAAAGTCGTGGATATCGAAAAGGAAGGAGGATATTCATTTTCCATGGTTGGAAAAGCTGACTCCATGAGCTCACTTAACATTTGTCAATCCAGCATCAATAAATCTGCAACAGAAACGTTCCCGGATAGGGAGAGTCAAAGAAGACCTCACAGGCCTTGGTTCTTGGTAAAGACGCAAAGAAGAATCTAAGTTCTTAACTCCTGGCAAAAACAAGTTTATTAAAGAAAGAATAGAAAGAAAACCTCAAAGGAGAGGTGAGCCATGCCAAGAGAGGCACTGACACTGGAATGATGAGGTGCAGGGGTTTTCAAGACAGGGCTTTTACATAGTTGGGCATGGACTGATCGTTTTGATTGACAGTTGTAAGTTGCATAGTAACAGGCTCTATTGTGCATGTCTTTCCTATAATTCAATCTGTTATAATCAGATGTATGTATGTATAGAATATTTATGAACCCTTAATAAGCTCCTAGCTGCCTAAGACACTTGAAGACTCAGCTCTGCATCAAGGTCACATGTACCAGAGTTGGAAAAGCCCCTGTGGTTAGTCTGTATCACTGTGCATCTAGGACGCATGCTCCAGAGTTGGCAAAGTCTCTGGTTATTTTGTAACATATCTGTGAGCTTTCCTGGGTCACACTGGGGCATGTCTGGAGTGGGGTTTTGAGATAACCTTGAATCTTTTTCAGCTAGGCCATTTTCTTTGCTCATGCCTAACCTCCCACCTAACATAAACAGAAGTGACTATCTTTCCCTAATGAATTTTTTTAAAAAAATTTATTTACTTATTTATTTGGCTGTCCCAGGTCTTAGCTGCAGTATGCAAGATCTAGTTCCCTGGCCAGGGATCAAACCCAGGCCCTTTTCATTGGGAGTATGAAGCCATGAGACCAGTAGAGAAGTCCTGTTCTTCATGAATTTATAATTCTATGGGTGTTAACTGTGGGTGATATAAATGCTTGTAGATGAAATATAAATGAAAGTTCCCCTCTCTAAGCCTTAGCAGTATGGATAAATATATTTTAACCAAATGATAGAGTCAAGAATGTCACATGATTTGAAAACTATCTTTAGTAAAACCATTATGAAATATGATAAAATTATAATTCTTTGAAGATGTCAAAATTAAAGATAATCTATTTTTATTAAAATATATGACCAGCAGACATATATCAAATATATATAACATGTATATATATTTTTAGCTTGTTTGCAATGCTTTCTTTAATTGTCTTGTTGGTAGATATCAATCAGGACATGTGCATATACAAAAAAATATATATATTATATGTATATACAAATATATATTTTATATATATAATATACAAAATATATAAAATATGTACGCACTCAATATCAATATGTAGCACTTCCTTTTTGAAATATGTTCTGACAGATGTTGATCTGTAGAAATCTAAACCTTAATATCATTAATGAGAATCACCTAAGTCCTACTGAAAGCAGTATGTCTTAGCATAAATTCAACAAAAATCTGTTGAAAAAGTATTCACTACCATTCCAGAATGTAGGCTCTCATTCTGATTCTTTAGTCATTTGATTAAAGACTAAAAAACCATTTGATTATTTAAACATTGTTATCTCAGTAAATTTGGGCACATCTTTTAGCTTCTCTACCATGACTGACTGCAGTGATTAAAGTTAGAAGGAAACTGTTGTCCACTGGTCATGATAGCACACTGACTGGATATCTCTGCCTTCACTTGGCTGTCAATTTAAACTGTTTTCAGCCTTCCAGATCCACCTTAATTTTGACTTTATAGGGAGCCCATCCTACCTGTCCTCTGCCTAACTCTGTCTACACTCCACTGCTCAACAGTGGACTTGATGCTAAGTAAGCATGCACGACACTGCCAAGAAATGATTGACCATATTTTACTTTCCTATATCTATTCAATCATTCCTTAATAATTATTTACAACCACACCTACTGTATGACAACCAGTCTCTTCGAGCAGCTCAAGACACAGCAGAAAATAATCAGAGAACCTGAGTTATAAAAAGATACAGAAGACAGATACTGAAACAGTAACACACAAGTAAGTTTTATTCATTACAGCTTTGTGGTTATGAAGGTACTATAATTGTTTGCAATGCCTCATTTTAATTGTCTTGTTGGTGGATATCAATCAGGACATATGCAGCTGTAATTCCACTATAAATCATATTTTATGCCTTCATTCTTCTATGGTTCTCTGGATATTTCATCCTTTGGGATTTCCTCTTACATCAGTGGTAAACTCTTATCAGATTCAATTGTAGAATTTTTTTTTTTTCTCTAACTGGATCTCATCTATTCTCACATTTCCAAACGTACATCTCCAAATGGACACAGATCCTAACCTCTAGATCCTAGGTCCACCTGCCTTCTCATTTCCCTTGCACCAACTGCACCTGCCCCAAACAAAACAACTTTATCTCCAAATTTACTTCATCCTCAGCTTTCAAAATCTTAATGAATGACACTTCAGTCCTTCCAACAGTNTCTCTAACTGGATCTCATCTATTCTCACATTTCCAAACGTACATCTCCAAATGGACACAGATCCTAACCTCTAGATCCTAGATCCACCTGCCTTCTCATTTCCCTTGCACCAACTGCACATGCCCCAAACAAAACAACTTTATCTCCAAATTTACTCCATCCTCAGCTTTCAAAATCTTAACGAATGACACTTCAGTCCTTCCAACAGTCTACAGACCTTAGATGCATCCTTGCAACTTTTCTTCTGTTCACAGGAGACATAATCTGATTTAAGCCTTGAAAAGACGACTCTGACTTCTATGTTGAGAAGAGAGTGCAGAAAGATAGAGAGTTAAGGCAGAGACACTGTCAGGGTAAGGGTGTTACTGGCTTAGAGCACAGAGTGGTGATCTTGGGGTGGTGAAAATGGGATTTTATATACACTTTTGAAGGTAGAGCTGATGAATTGTTATAAGATGTGAATAACCTTTTTTAAAAATGTATTTTATTGACATGTAGGTGATTTACAATGTTGTGTTAGTATTTACTGTGCAGCAAATTGATTTAGTTATAGAAATAAACATTCTTTTTCATATTCTTTTTCATTATGGTTTATCACAGGATACTGAATATAGTTTCCTGTGCTATAAAGTGGGCTTCCCTATAGCTCAGTTGGTAAAGAGTCTGTCTTCAATTAGGAGACCTGGGTTCAATTCCTGGGTCAGGAAGACCCCCTGGAGAAGGACATGGCAACCCACTCCAGTATTTCTGCCTGGGGAAACCCATGGATGGAGGATCCCGGAAGGTTACAGTCTATTGGGTCACAAGAGTCCGACATGACTGAGCAACTAAGCACACAAACACACAAGTTCTATACAGTAGGACTTTGTTGTTTATCCATTTTATATATAATAGTTTGCATCTGGTAATCCTAAATCCCAGTCTTTCCCTTTCTAATTACTGGAGTTCAAAGAACAAAACAACATTTAATTGTACAACCCAGGTGAGCCAGGATTTGATCCTTCATCAGTATGTCTCCTAAGATTATATTCTTTAATTCCTTAATTATAGTCAACGACAAACCCATGTGACTCTTCTTAAAATTGATTAGATCCCACCATGACCAATGAAAGGCCCTGAACAAAGCTGAGGCCCAGCCGGGATGAAGCAAAATATGAACTTGAAACCTCCATGATCACAGAGAACCAAGGATTTCTGGTAATATCACTGGATAAGAAGTCATACATGCTGTGCATCTCATCTCCTTGTAGCAATAAGGGAATGGGATGTTTCTGGTGTATCAGTCTCTGAAACTAACCAAAATGCTGGCAGAGGAGAGAACCGTCTTATGTATTAGGATATTTTCTNGAAGCCTGGGCTGTAATGCACTCAAAACCAAAGTCTCCAATCTCACAGGCAGCACTGGAGCTCAGAAAGCCCTTTGAAATAGAGGGGGTTGAACATTATTCCAGTCACCCATAGCCACAGACTTAGGTTGTGGCTTGAGGACGCAGGCTCTAGGATGGAGACATGATCTTGGGCAAGGGATTCTATTCTGTCAGACACAATTCCCAGAAAGGGAGTCAGCCTGAGGCTGTCAGGTGTCAACGTCCACATCAGGTGGGAGAACTAATAAGCTCAGTCCTGAAGCAGGATCTGGGCCAAGTAGATTGGTACCCATCAAAGGTGGATATTGTGACTAAGTCAATATCCTGTTTAGGTAAAGGTCTGATACAGAGTCAGAGGAAAGGAAAAAAGTGATTAGAAATTCAACATGGCCCTTCAGGATAATGATTAGTTTAAGTCAGGAACAAATACACGTACATTTGAAGTGGTGAATGCAGAGAGGATGAAGGAGAAACTTTGATGTTGGGAACTGGAGGTCTGGTTTCCAATTCCAGCTGGTCCCCTGCAGTGTGATCCTATGCATTCTGCTAGCCACTCTGGCTTCAGTTTCTGTTCTAAAAGCCATATGCTAGCATACAATGATTTATGAGGCCCTTGAGTTATAAACATTGCTCCATCTGAACCACAGTAAAATTTTGGCTCTCTCATGTGACTGAAAATTATGAAATTCACCAAACTTTCCAAAGTGCTAACTTTTTTAATATGGCCTTTTAATTGCAAGGAAAAATTAATTTTTGAATGTACTTGCTGCTCAGCTGTGAATCTGAGCAAACATCTCATTTTGATCAAAGAGGCAGCACATTTGTATAATTTTTTTTTTAGACCCCACATGTAAGTGATATCATATGATATTTGTCTTTCTCTATCTGACTTATTTCACTTAACATGATAATCTGCAACACAATATTGTAAATCAACTGCAAGCCAATATAAAATTTAAAAAATAATTTAAAAAAAGATGTAGCACAAGCAGGATATGAAACTCACGGCTCTACACAGCATGCATTTCAATGTGTATTTATCCTCCAGTTACTTGGCATACTAATTGATTTTTTTTCATATGAAAATGCTGTAAATACTGGCTAAATTCCTTGGTTAGCTCATGTTTTAGTCTTTGAAAACTAATTGTTTATTGAAACAAGTAATTGCAACAATAAAATAGCACATTTGATTAGAGGATTGCTGAGAATTAATACAACAACAAAACAGCAACCAAAAATACAGTTTTAACAACTGGCTTCTAAAAATTCATCATAGATATGCAAAATAAAAATGTGCTGGAAAGCCATTTTACCTGTCTGATCAACAGTCAGATCAAAATGATTTATATCACACTGTGTTGCTGAGGATATGAGGAAAGCCAGGTTCTCGGAGATGCTGGTCAGAGTGAAAATTGGTGCAACCTCTAAAGAAATCAATTTGGCAGTATCCATCAAAGTTACAAATGTGCATACTCTGACCCAGCAATTTCACTGCTAGAAATTTGTCTCAGAAATATACTTCACTTGGGAAAACTAATGAAATAAATTAGTTTAGAATCTTTCCTGTAGTAACAAAAGGGTGGAAACAAAGCAAGGGTTCATCAGTAGAAGAGTGAGATACGATTGAACATACAGAGAAGTAAAAAGGAATGAAGAAAAATCTTATGTACAGATATGTGTAGATACCCAAACACATAATTCATCAGAAAAAAAACAAGACAGTGAATATATATATTTTATATATATTTATACATATATATATAGTGAATATAGAGTGTGTTTTTTGGTCATTAAGACGTGTCTAACTCTTGTGACCCTACAGTCCACAGCCCACCCAACTCTTCTGTCCAGAGGATTTCTCAGGCAAAAATATTAGAATGGGTTATCATTTCCTTCCCCAAGGGATCTTCCTCCCCAGGGATTGAATTTGTGTCTCCTGCATTGGCATGTGGCTCTTTACCACTGAGACACCTGGGTAGCCGGTGTATCAAATACTATACTGTAATTTTAAAAAATGTATATATAAAAATTTGTGTAAGTATAGGATATCTCTGAGGCTTCCCTGGTAGCTCAGTTGGTAAAGAACCTGCTTGCAGTGTGGAACATCTGGGTTCTATCCCTGGGTTGGGAAGATCCCCTGGAGGAGGGCATAGCAATCTACTCCAATATTCTTGCCTGGAGAATCTCCATGGACAGAGGAGCCTGGTGGGCTACAGCCCATGGAGTCACAAAGAGTCAGATATGACTGAGCAACTAAGCACAGCACAGAGGATATAGCTAGAAAGATGCAGAAGAAATGGGCACTGTCATTCTGGGGAGAAAAGCTGAATGGCTAAGGATAAAGGATTTGGGAGGAGAATCATAATTAAAAACACAATCAATGTTTAGTCATATAAAGTTTTCGTCTATTTAAGACAAACAAAATTGAAGAGCTTGATAGGTGGTAATTTGAAGATAAGTTGGTTTAATTGGAAAAGGGAAATCGAGGGGGAAAAATGGGCAACCTGGTGTTACGTGCCTGGATGAGACCCAAGTTTTCCTCAGGTCTCAGGATTTTTCCAAGAACTTGGGACTGAAGAGATGAAGATTCCTGGAGAAAGGAAACATGAGAGCTTATCCACCATTTAATTGTTTGAGAAGTGTGATGAACTCAATCTCAGTGTCTTGAAAGAGCTTAGGAATCAACACAGAAAAACATCTGACAGGCCAATGTGCATGTGTGCATGCTCAGCTCTCCAGGTTCACTGACATCTTCAGGCAAGAATACTGGAGTGGATTACCATTTCCTCCTCCAGGGGATCTTCCTAACCCAGGGATCAAACTCCCATCTCCTGTGTCTCCTGCATTGGCAGGTGGATGCTTTACCATTGCACCACCTGGGAAGCCTGCAGGCTACTGAGCTTAAAAGAAAAAATAGTGTAGATAGGAATTAAGGAGATTCTAGATGTAATTGAAAGCAGTCAAGGATGTGATTATTGTTACATCATTTAATCTCCTGGCCCTTAGCTCTTGTTCCAGATTGAATGCAACCAGATATATTTAAAAAATATATCTGGAACCTCACGTTAGAACAATTAAAAATGAATCTCTAGAGAGAGGATGCAGGCATTGATATTTTTACAAACTATCCTGAGTATTAAAAAGTATTCCAGATTGGAACTAGGGTTAAATTTTTTTCTTAATATTATAACTTGTCAGATTGTGATTGGTAAGTATCAAATGACATATAATAGGCTATGACACATTTTTACTCCATAGAGTGTTCTAAGCATAGAAGTGAAAGTGAAGTTGCTCAGTCATGTCCGACTCTTTGCGACCCTGTGGAGGTAGCCTACCAGGCTTCTATGTCCATGGGCTTCTCCAGGCAAGAATACTGGAGTGGGTTACCATTTCCTTCTCCAGGGGGATCTTCCCGACCCAGGGATCGAACCCAGGTCTCTCACATTGGAGGCAGACACTTTAACCTCTGAGCCACCAGGGAAGCCTAAAAGAAGCTTTTAAAGATCTTGCTGTAATGTTCAGTACATAGAAGGTGTTCAACACGTGACGTGTATATATTACATACATTACACATATATTACATGTGTGTTTTAAAAATCTCCTTCGGACAAATGTGAGGAGGTCATAATTACATGTACAGTGATTTTACTATGTGTATATTAGAACCCACTAAGGGCAATTCCCTTGAACTTACTGGAAAGAGCATCAAATTAAAACCAGAGCCATGTGGGATCAGGTGCACTAGTTATCCATATGTGGTCATGGGCACTGGTCAGTTCAACTTTTATTTCCTCTGGCACAAAGTGGCCTGAACAACACTTATCTTGCAAGGTTATTGGGGAAAATAGACAATAAAGTTACTTCTAGAAGAGTTGTAAATAATTGGTANATTGTACAACCCAGGTGAGCCAGGATTTGATCCTTCATCAGTATGTCTCCTAAGATTATATTCTTTAATTCCTTAATTATAGTCAACGACAAACCCATGTGACTCTTCTTAAAATTGATTAGATCCCACCATGACCAATGAAAGGCCCTGAACAAAGCTGAGGCCCAGCCGGGATGAAGCAAAATATGAACTTGAAACCTCCATGATCACAGAGAACCAAGGATTTCTGGTAATATCACTGGATAAGAAGTCATACATGCTGTGCATCTCATCTCCTTGTAGCAATACGGGAATGGGATGTTTCTGGTGTATCAGTCTCTGAAACTAACCAAAATGCTGGCAGAGGAGAGAACCATCTTATGTATTAGGATATTTTCTTTTCTTTCTTTTTTTTTTTTTGTTTGCTAATATCATTTTTTTATTTAATACTTTATTCTATTTTACAATACTGTATTGGTTTTGCCATACATTGACATGAATCAGCCACAGGATATTTTCTAAACCAAGTGCAAGCATACCATAGAGAACTAGCTCAGGCATTTTCTGAGATTACAGAAAACACGGTGAGTTGTTTTCATATGGTCACGGTGAGTCAGTGACCATATGCTCATTAAGTTTCCTCTTTACCAAACAAAACTTTTCTAATCATGAGACACTGAAGCCTTTACTTGCTGCTGTTAACCCCTTTACTCTTAGTACCTGGTCAGTCCCTGGCACACAACACATTCTTAATAAATACTTGATGTTGAATGATTCAATTAATATAATCAGCAAGTATATGCACGTACCAGGGAAACAGTGCTCCAAATTAGACAGGTATGCTGGATTTTGTGATGTTGCCTGGGAAACAGACTCTGGGACAGAGATTAGTGTGTAGGAGGCTTCTATGGAGGTGATTTGGAATAACAATTGGAAGGAAGAGAAGGCAGAATGGTGAGGCAGAGGGAGAAGCCTGGGCTGTAATGCACTCAAAACCAAAGTCTCCAATCTCACAGACAGCACTGGAGCTCAGAAAGCCCTTTGAAATAGAGGGGGTTGAACATTATTCCAGTCACCCATAGCCACAGACTTAGGTTGTGGCTTGAGGACGCAGGCTCTAGGATGGAGACATGATCTTGGGCAAGGGATTCTATTCTGTCAGACACAATTCCCAGAAAGGGAGTCAGCCTGAGGCTGTCAGGTGTCAACGTCCACATCAGGTGGGAGAACTAATAAGCTCAGTCCTGAAGCAGGATCTGGGCCAAGTAGATTGGTACCCATCAAAGGTGGATATTGTGACTAAGTCAATATCCTGTTTAGGTAAAGGTCTGATACAGAGTCAGAGGAAAGGAAAAAAGTGATTAGAAATTCAACATGGCCCTTCAGGATAATGATTAGTTTAAGTCAGGAACAAATACACGTACATTTGAAGTGGTGAATGCAGAGAGGATGAAGGAGAAACTTTGATGTTGGGAACTGGAGGTCTGGTTTCCAATTCCAGCTGGTCCCCTGCAGTGTGATCCTATGCATTCTGCTAGCCACTCTGGCTTCAGTTTCTGTTCTAAAAGCCATATGCTAGCATACAATGATTTATGAGGCCCTTGAGTTATAAACATTGCTCCATCTGAACCACAGTAAAATTTTGGCTCTCTCATGTGACTGAAAATTATGAAATTCACCAAACTTTCCAAAGTGCTAACTTTTTTAATATGGCCTTTTAATTGCAAGGAAAAATTAATTTTTGAATGTACTTGCTGCTCAGCTGTGAATCTGAGCAAACATCTCATTTTGATCAAAGAGGCAGCACATTTGTATAATTTTTTTTTTAGACCCCACATGTAAGTGATATCATATGATATTTGTCTTTCTCTATCTGACTTATTTCACTTAACATGATAATCTGCAACACAATATTGTAAATCAACTGCAAGCCAATATAAAATTTAAAAAATAATTTAAAAAAAGATGTAGCACAAGCAGGATATGAAACTCACGGCTCTACACAGCATGCATTTCAATGTGTATTTATCCTCCAGTTACTTGGCATACTAATTGATTTTTTTTCATATGAAAATGCTGTAAATACTGGCTAAATTCCTTGGTTAGCTCATGTTTTAGTCTTTGAAAACTAATTGTTTATTGAAACAAGTAATTGCAACAATAAAATAGCACATTTGATTAGAGGATTGCTGAGAATTAATACAACAACAAAACAGCAACCAAAAATACAGTTTTAACAACTGGCTTCTAAAAATTCATCATAGATATGCAAAATAAAAATGTGCTGGAAAGCCATTTTACCTGTCTGATCAACAGTCAGATCAAAATGATTTATATCACACTGTGTTGCTGAGGATATGAGGAAAGCCAGGTTCTCCGAGATGCTGGTCAGAGTGAAAATTGGTGCAACCTCTAAAGAAATCAATTTGGCAGTATCCATCAAAGTTACAAATGTGCATACTCTGACCCAGCAATTTCACTGCTAGAAATTTGTCTCAGAAATATACTTCACTTGGGAAAACTAATGAAATAAATTAGTTTAGAATCTTTCCTGTAGTAACAAAAGGGTGGAAACAAAGCAAGGGTTCATCAGTAGAAGAGTGAGATACGATTGAACATACAGAGAAGTAAAAAGGAATGAAGAAAAATCTTATGTACAGATATGTGTAGATACCCAAACACATAATTCATCAGAAAAAAAACAAGACAGTGAATATATATATTTTATATATATTTATACATATATATATAGTGAATATAGAGTGTGTTTTTTGGTCATTAAGACGTGTCTAACTCTTGTGACCCTACAGTCCACAGCCCACCCAACTCTTCTGTCCAGAGGATTTCTCAGGCAAAAATATTAGAATGGGTTATCATTTCCTTCCCCAAGGGATCTTCCTCCCCAGGGATTGAATTTGTGTCTCCTGCATTGGCATGTGGCTCTTTACCACTGAGACACCTGGGTAGCCGGTGTATCAAATACTATACTGTAATTTTAAAAAATGTATATATAAAAATTTGTGTAAGTATAGGATATCTCTGAGGCTTCCCTGGTAGCTCAGTTGGTAAAGAACCTGCTTGCAGTGTGGAACATCTGGGTTCTATCCCTGGGTTGGGAAGATCCCCTGGAGGAGGGCATAGCAATCTACTCCAATATTCTTGCCTGGAGAATCTCCATGGACAGAGGAGCCTGGTGGGCTACAGCCCATGGAGTCACAAAGAGTCAGATATGACTGAGCAACTAAGCACAGCACAGAGGATATAGCTAGAAAGATGCAGAAGAAATGGGCACTGTCATTCTGGGGAGAAAAGCTGAATGGCTAAGGATAAAGGATTTGGGAGGAGAATCATAATTAAAAACACAATCAATGTTTAGTCATATAAAGTTTTCGTCTATTTAAGACAAACAAAATTGAAGAGCTTGATAGGTGGTAATTTGAAGATAAGTTGGTTTAATTGGAAAAGGGAAATCGAGGGGGAAAAATGGGCAACCTGGTGTTACGTGCCTGGATGAGACCCAAGTTTTCCTCAGGTCTCAGGATTTTTCCAAGAACTTGGGACTGAAGAGATGAAGATTCCTGGAGAAAGGAAACATGAGAGCTTATCCACCATTTAATTGTTTGAGAAGTGTGATGAACTCAATCTCAGTGTCTTGAAAGAGCTTAGGAATCAACACAGAAAAACATCTGACAGGCCAATGTGCATGTGTGCATGCTCAGCTCTCCAGGTTCACTGACATCTTCAGGCAAGAATACTGGAGTGGATTACCATTTCCTCCTCCAGGGGATCTTCCTAACCCAGGGATCAAACTCCCATCTCCTGTGTCTCCTGCATTGGCAGGTGGATGCTTTACCATTGCACCACCTGGGAAGCCTGCAGGCTACTGAGCTTAAAAGAAAAAATAGTGTAGATAGGAATTAAGGAGATTCTAGATGTAATTGAAAGCAGTCAAGGATGTGATTATTGTTACATCATTTAATCTCCTGGCCCTTAGCTCTTGTTCCAGATTGAATGCAACCAGATATATTTAAAAAATATATCTGGAACCTCACGTTAGAACAATTAAAAATGAATCTCTAGAGAGAGGATGCAGGCATTGATATTTTTACAAACTATCCTGAGTATTAAAAAGTATTCCAGATTGGAACTAGGGTTAAATTTTTTTCTTAATATTATAACTTGTCAGATTGTGATTGGTAAGTATCAAATGACATATAATAGGCTATGACACATTTTTACTCCATAGAGTGTTCTAAGCATAGAAGTGAAAGTGAAGTTGCTCAGTCATGTCCGACTCTTTGCGACCCTGTGGAGGTAGCCTACCAGGCTTCTATGTCCATGGGCTTCTCCAGGCAAGAATACTGGAGTGGGTTACCATTTCCTTCTCCAGGGGGATCTTCCCGACCCAGGGATCGAACCCAGGTCTCTCACATTGGAGGCAGACACTTTAACCTCTGAGCCACCAGGGAAGCCTAAAAGAAGCTTTTAAAGATCTTGCTGTAATGTTCAGTACATAGAAGGTGTTCAACACGTGACGTGTATATATTACATACATTACACATATATTACATGTGTGTTTTAAAAATCTCCTTCGGACAAATGTGAGGAGGTCATAATTACATGTACAGTGATTTTACTATGTGTATATTAGAACCCACTAAGGGCAATTCCCTTGAACTTACTGGAAAGAGCATCAAATTAAAACCAGAGCCATGTGGGATCAGGTGCACTAGTTATCCATATGTGGTCATGGGCACTGGTCAGTTCAACTTTTATTTCCTCTGGCACAAAGTGGCCTGAACAACACTTATCTTGCAAGGTTATTGGGGAAAATAGACAATAAAGTTACTTCTAGAAGAGTTGTAAATAATTGGTAGTCACTGTGAGGAAATCAGTGTATAATGAGTATGTATTAATAAATAACTCAAAAAGACAAAATAAACACTCTGCAGGGGAGTATACAAAAGCTTGAGGGGAAAAAAAAAGAGGTTTTAAGCAATTATCAAGTGAGAAAACACTCAAAGGAAAAGAAACTGCCAAATTCAAGCTTCCTTATGTGAATAGCGTGGCAAATCTAGATCTTTTGTGCTGAACTCTGTGACCTAGGGAAAATTAGGGAAGGGCTTCTCAGGTATCCACCTGACATGCAGGAGACACTGGAGATTCGGGCTCAGTCCCTGGGTTAAGAAGACCCTCTGGAGCTGGAAATGGTTGCCTACTCCTATATTCTTGCCTGAAAAATCCCATGGACAGAAGAGCCTGGTGGGCTACAGTCCATGGGGTCACAAAGAGTTAGACATGACTGCACACATATGCGTGCAAAATGAAGAAAATGACGGATTGAAATGGCTGAAAGAAAACTAAGTGGATTATCGTGAGTTGTTCTGGAAATAGCCATCATATAGCCTGGGGATTCCAGGTCCTGTCCTTTGAAACTGCTTTTAGGACTTCAATACACTGACTACCGGCCTCTTCCCAGAGGGAGATCAAAAAGAACTGACAGAAGAAACTTGGATGATTCTTGAGACGGTAAAATCCTTGAGAAAAGACTGAACTCTTGTAGATCTGGAACATTTTAATCTTCTACCTCTTATCCCAAATGAAAGGAGAGACAATTAGGGAAATAAAGCTAGATATGAAGTGTAAATTGCTGGTGATAGGTTTGACATTGGACATCACAATTTGATTTCTCAGAATGGTTTAGATGCCCTTGGTTGTAGATGGAGTGTTCCCCATGGGATATGGGAAGAATATATTTGTTCTGACATGTGAATTCTTATCAGAACTGTCTTAGTCTGACAAAGTATGAAATGAGAGATAAAATGTCTAATTAAAATAACAATTTATATACAATACAGAAGCTTTTCCCAAAGTGTCCTCTTTGGAAACATTATTACCAAAAGATCAAAGAAACAACTATAATGTGAAAGTTCCATGACAGAATAAGTTTAGAAAAAGCTTGATAAATATGCCAAAAGGGACTTTTATTTTTAATTACAGGGCATCCAATAAACTTTCACTTGCTAATATGTATTATGAACACTCTCTGACATATATAAATACACAGATTGTATAAGTGTGTACAGCTCATGCATCTCAAAGACCCCGAGAAATATCATAGTAGTTGGTAAGAATAAAGTTGGGTAACAGTAAATGTGGAGTGATACAGAAAATCATATATCTGATGTTAATTTGCCATTTAAAAAGATGCTCAAACTATGGTAATAAAGGAACAGGTGTAGTGTGTGTGTATATAATCTCCATTTTCAGGGCAGATCCAAAAGTACCAGGACACTGTTGCATTGGGGAGGATCATATGTCCTTAGTCTTCAAATCAGACTGCAAAGGAGGGTTTAAGCTTTATTGATGGAGGGCTATAATTTTTCTTACTTAGGAGACCAAGGAAGCAAGTTGCCTCAGACCTATCATTAGCATCCAACTTCTGACAATGAAGTGACTCAACTTTAGGATGAAGCTGAACCCATGGATGGTACCAAGGACTGTAGTAAAAATTCAATTTTCCTGAAAATATCATAGAACTACTAAATCTATGTATTCAGTTCTCTTTTATTTAAACCAAATTGACACAGGGATTGTATTATTACAGACAAAATTGCAGTAACTGACAAACCACAAAAAATTAATAAGATGACAGGCATTAACTCGGAATGTAAGTGTTAACTATATCCAAAATAATCTGAGTTTTAAAAAAAAAAGGAAAATGAAATCATATGGGCCTGTGAGGAAAATATGCTAGCATCTAGAATTCTTTAAATCTAATGATTTAAGCACATTTGGGGAATTTTGCATAAATTCAAAAGGAAAAGACAACAGAAATTATATCCTTAAGGGAATATGCTACCATAAAAACTAGAGACAAAGATGTGTGTGTGTGCATGCTAGGTCACTTCAGTCATGTCTGACTCTCTACAACACTATGGACTGTAGCCCACGAGGCTCTTTTGTCTATGGATTCTCCAGGCAAGAATATTGGAGTGAGTTACCATGCAAGGATCTTGGAGGATCTTAGAGATCTTAAAGGATCTTCCTAGGTTGGGGGATCTTCCCGCTCCAGGGTTTGAACCTGAATCTCTTCTGCATCCCCTGCACTGCAGGCAGATTTTTTACCACTAAGCCACCTGGGAAGCCCAGTGACTAGGATATGGCAGCCCAAAGACAGATAACAGAAAAATCACATATGGAAGCTGCCACTCTGTTTTGAAGGAGTATCGTGTTCTTGACATCAGCTTGGTGTGTCAGTGTTGAGAGGAGCGTTAGATAAGGTTTTGATTTGCTTTGCAAGCAACCTTAAACTCTTGGAAGATATAAGAAAGGATAAAAGGAACTACCACTTATCCACAAGCAGATGCTGCTTTTTAAATCAGAAACAATAGCAGACTCATGAAAGCACTGAGCCTCCTCCATATAAAGGATTCTAACACGTTCATTCAGTGATGACCCCGATAATCATTCCCAGAAAGAAAAATTATGAATGGAGTACATCAGGAAAGTTGGGAGGTATTCCAAAACTAATATGTAACTTTAAAATAGCTCATCAATGACCATAACAATTGAATGGACAAGGATGAATTAAAATATTTGAAATGTTTGCATAAGGAATTCATAGATAAAATCAGACTTTAGCAAGGAACCTACAAGTTTTGTAAAGAAAGACATGTCTTTAAGTATAAATATAAAATCATGGCACAGATTATAAAAATACTACATTAGAAGCTTACAGCCCTAGAATAATTCAGGCTTTCAAAAAGGTGCAAAGGAAAACAAAATAAACCAACACTTTCAATTATATTAAACATATTTTCAGTTACATTAGAAATAATGTGACTTTACTTCTAAGAATCTTTCATAAAGAGGTGATTATAAATGGATAAAGATTTATTTGTATAAGATATTCATTAAGTGTTACTTATAATGATACAATATTAGATAAAATCAAAGATCTAATAATAGAGATTTAGTTAAATTCATTCTAATGAATTTATTATGTTATTACTAAAATTATGATTTAAATAACTTTACATGTGAAACTACTCCTATGATACCATATTAGATAAAAATAACAGGATATAATATATATTCAATATATTCTCGCTTTTGTATATATTTTTATATGTGTGTAGTGTATATGTACAGGTTGTTGTTGTTGTTGTTCAGTCACTGAGTCCAGTTCTTTGTGACCCAATGGACTGCAGCACGCCAGGCTTCTCTGTCTTCTGCTATCTCCCGGAGTTTGCTCAAATTCATGTCCATTGAGATGGTGATGCTATCTAACCATCTTATCCTCTGCCAGGCCCTTCTCTCTTTGCCTTCAATCTTTCCCAGCATCAGAGTCTTTTCCAATGAATTGGCTCATGGCATCAGATGGCCATACAATTTAAGCTTCAGCTTTAGCAACAATTCTTCCATATTTAGGGTTGATTTCCTATAGGATTGACTGGCTTGATCTCCTTGCAGGCCAAGGGACTCTCCAGAGTCTTTTCAACACCACAGTTCAAAAGCATCAATTTTTGGCTTTCAACCAAGTCTCACATCAGTACATGACTGCTGGAAAAATCATAGCTTTGACTGTACAGACCTCTGTCAGCAAAATCTTGTCTCTGCTTTCCAATAGCTTGTCTAGGGTTGTCATAGCTTTCCTTCCAAGGAGCAAGTGTCTTTTAATTTCATGGCTTCAGTCACCGTCTGCTGTGATTTTGAAGCCCAAGAAAAGGAAATCTGTCATTTCCCCCTCTTCTACTTGCCATGAAGTGTGGGACCAGATGCAATGATCTTAGGTTTTCAAAAGTTGAGTTTCAAGCCAGCTTTTTCACTCTTTCACCCTCATCAAGAGCCTCTTCTCTTCTTCACTTGCTGCCATAAGGGTGGTGTCATCTGCATATCTGAGTTTGTTGATATTTCTTTTGCAATCTTGATTCCAGAATGTGATTCATCAAGTCTGGCATTTTGAATGATGTACTCTGCATAGCAATTTAAATAAGTAAGTGACAAGCAAGTCTTGTCCTAATCCTTTTCCAATTTTGAACCAATCAGTTGTTTCATATCCAATTCTAATTGTTTCTTGACCATAATGCAGGTTTCTCAGGAGACAGGTAAGGTAGTCTGATATTCCCATCTCTTTAAGAATTTTCCAGTTTGTTGTGATCCACACAGTCAAAGGCTTTAGAATAGTCAATGAAACAGAAGTAGATTTTTTTTTTTAATCCCTTGCTTTCTCCAGGATCCAACAAATGTTGGCAATTTGATATCTGGTTCCTCTGCCTCTTCGAACCCATCTTGTACATCTGGAAGTTCTCAGTTCACGTACTGCTGAAGCCTAGCTTCAAAGATTTTGAACATAACTTTGCTAACATGTTTAATGAGCACAATTGTATGGTAGTTTGAACATTCTTTAATATTGCCCTTCTTTGGGATTGGAATGAAAACTGACCATTTCCAGTTCTGTGTCCACTGTTGAGTTTTCCAAATTTCCTGACAATTTCAATGCAGCTCTATACAGAATCATCTTTTAGGACTTGAGATAGGTCAGCTGGAATTCTGTTACCTCCACTAGTTTTGTTCACAGTAATATTTCCTAAGGCCCACTTGACTTTACACTCAAGGATGCCTGGCTCTAGACGAGTGACCATACCTACATGGTTATCTGGGTCATTAAGGCCTTTTTTTTTTTTTTAATAGTTTTTCTGTGTATTTCTGCCACTTCTTCCTAACCTCTCTGCTTCTCTCAGGTCCTTACGTTTTCTGTCCTTTATCACTTTTATCCTTGCATGACAAAGTCCCTTGATATTTCGATTTTCTTGAAGAGACCACTAGTCTTTCTTATTCTATTGTTTTCCTCTATTTCTTTACATTGTTCATCTAAGAAGTCCTTCTTATCTCTCCTTGCTTTTCTCTGAAACTCTGTATTAACTATACCTTTCCTTTTCTCCTTTGCTTTTCACGTCTCTTCTTTTCTCAGCTATTACTAAAGCCTCCTCAGCCAACCACCTTAGCTTCTTGCATTTCTTTTTCTTTGGGATCGTTTTGGTCACTGTATGTCATACAATGTTACAAACCTCCTTCCATAGTACCTCAGGTACTTGTCTGTCAGGTTTAATCCCTTGAATCTATTGTGTCACCTTCACTGTATAGTCATAAGGGATTTTATTTAGATCACACCTGAATGACCTAGTGGATTTCCCTAATTTCTTTAATTTAAGCCTGAATTTTTCAATAAAAAGCTCATGATTTGAGCCACAGTCAGCTCCAGGTCTTATTCTTGTGGGCTGTATTGAGTTTCTCCATCTTTGGCTGCAAAGAATTCAATCATTCTGATTTTGATATTGACCATTTGGTGATGTCCATGTGTAGAGTTGTTTTTCAGTTTTTTGGAAAATGGTGTTTGCTATGACTAGTGTGTTATTCTGGATAGTTCTTGACTTCTTATTTTTGCATTCCCATCTCCTATGATGAAAAGTACATCCTTTTTTTTTTTTTGGCCTTTGTTCTAGAAGGTGGTGTTTGTCTGCAGAGAACTGTTCAACTTCAACTTCTTCAGTAGTTCATGTGTAGACTTGGATTGCTCTCATGTTGAATGATTTGCCTTGGAAATGACCCAAAATGATTCTGACATTTTTAAAATTGCACCAAATACTGCATTTCAGATTCTTTTGTTGGCAATAATGTCTCCCCCATTTCTCTTAAGGGATTCTTGCCCACAGTAGTAGAAATAATGGTTGTCTGAATTAAATCCTCCCATTCCCATTCATTTTAGTTCACTGATTTCTAAGATGTTGATGTTTAATCTTGCCATCTTCTGCTTGACCAATCCAGTTTACCTTGATTCATGGACCTAACATTGAAGCTTCCAGTGCAGTATTTTTCTTTACAACATGATACTTTACTTTCACCACCTGACACATCCACATTTGAACATCATTCCTGCTTTGACCCTGCTGCTTCATTCTTACTAGAGTTATTAGTATTAATAATTCACCTCCACTCTTCCCTGCTAGCATATTGGACACCTGACCTAGAGAGCTCTTCTTCCAACATCATATCTATTTGCCTTTTCAGTCAACTTAGGTATACTACATATCTCTGATTATGACATTTTGAGATATTTTTAATTATTATTCTACAGTGATCTTATATTACTAAGACTTGAGATTTTAAGTGAAGATAAATTCTTAAACCTTAACTATAATGTGAGATTAAAATTACATATTTTAGGGAAAATAAGATTATACTAGAAGGAATATGTTTTGATAATAACCAAATGAAAACAGTACAAGTTTTGTAGCTTTTATCAAATATTAATTTAATTTTCTTCAGTTGGAAATAACTGAATCAACATGGACAGTAGGGAACTGAACTTCAACTAATAGATACGAAAAAGATTCTAGTTGCTCTAAATGAGTTTACATCTCCTGGGTCTTGTTGTCTAGACATGTAACTCTAGGCACTGAGTGTACTTAACAGGAGTCAATACAGTTTCTTTCAGATATTATGGAGAACAGATGTTCGGGAATACTCAAACAGTGAAAGTGAAATCACTCAGTCGTGTCTGACCCTTTTTGACCCCATTGACTGTAGCCTGACAGGCTCCTCCATCCCTGGGATTCTCCAGGCAAGAATACTGGAGTGAGTTGCCATTTCCTTCTCCAGAGGATCTTCCCAACCCAGAGATCAAATCCAGGTCTCCCTCATTGTAGGCAGATTCTTTACCATCTGAGCCACCAGAAAATATTCTCCAAAGGCCTAGCTAAACATCAGGGACACAGTAGAGAAGAAGACACAGACAGACGCCAGGGGTCTCCCACATTGCAAGCAAACTCTTTACCAATCTGAGCCACCAGAGAAGTCATGGAATACTGAGAATGATCCCAAATAGTCCTAATTTCCAGGAAAGTAAAGATAAAAGTAGAAATAAAAGAGTCCATGAAACACATCCTTAGTGAATGAAATATTCATCCTAGGCAAAATTATAGAATAACTTAAATAATAAATAATATGTGAGTGCCTAGAAAGCAAGAGGTCATCACAAATAAGTCAAACCTACTCCAGTAGGAATGAGCACACCTAGTAACAAGATCTGGTTTCCGAAGACCATTCTCTAACAAAAAGAGCCAGGGATTCTTGGAGAAATGCTAGATATCAGAGCTGAGGAGAGAGAATAAAAGATGAGCCTGGAGCATCCTGTGATTCAAAATAAGCAGAGTACTGAAAAAAATGGAGTATGTCATAGAAACACAGGAGTCCAGCTAAAAGAACTTCCAAAGCTGGACCAGTTTGAGAAGCAAAATAAATCATGGGCATATTAAATTATAACCCACAGAGTAAACTAAGTATCTAGGAGTCCAACATGATACAAATTATTGAACACATAAATGAAGAGTGAGAGAAGAGGCAACTCTTCCTTACAGAGGAATGCTAATTAACAAAATAGAATGAGTAGGCAAAATAAAAAAGCAGCATGAGAGCACCACAGTAACAAGCAAGCAAGAATCACCTATGGATTCTAACATGAGCGGTTAAAAGTTGGAGGAGAGGCATGATACCTGCAAAGTCTCAAAATATCTCACCAAAGATATTTATGAATTGTAAAGGGAACAGTAACACATGTAAGATAGAAACCTGCAGATTCCATCATCACTGAGTGATGAAGTTTATCATCACCAGTGATAAAGCAGATGAGCATCACCATACCTTAGTATGATGCCCTGACAAGAGTACAGGGTGGCATTCTTGCCAATAATGCATAACCTAATTACCATTTGAAAACATCAGTCAGACCCTGAGGGGCATTCTACAAAATACTTGACCAGGAAGAGCATCAGGTCAACACCAGAGCACCAGGAAGTGGTCTTTAAGTCAAAGGGTCATGAAAAGCAATAGGATACAGAGGGATTATCCCAGATCACAAGAAACTAAGGAGACATGACACCTAGCTGTAATGTGGGATACTGCACTGGATCCTAGAACAGAATAGGGACAGTCATGGAGGAACTGGTGAAATGTAAGTTAAGAATATAATAGAGGTAATAGCATGACCTTAATAGAATTTACTGGTTTTGGTAATTGCACTGTTCTCCCCAAGCTGTTTATATTAGGGGACTCTGAGCAGTATATAGATACTCTTTGTATTGTTTCTGAAATTTTTTGTAAATCTAAAATTATTTAAAAATAAAAAAGTCTAAAAAATATCAATCCAGGTTATCACAGTCTTACATAATTATGTAGGTCAAATGAAAAAAATGTACTAATTAGTAACACTGATGAATTTATAAGATAAATTTTTCATAAGATAGAAAATACTAAAGGAGAAAGGTCAGAGTAAATAGGTCCCCACTTTAATTAACTAGAAGAGTTAAGTTTAAAAGNCAATTTAAATAAGTAAGTGACAAGCAAGTCTTGTCCTAATCCTTTTCCAATTTTGAACCAATCAGTTGTTTCATATCCAATTCTAATTGTTTCTTGACCATAATGCAGGTTTCTCAGGAGACAGGTAAGGTAGTCTGATATTCCCATCTCTTTAAGAATTTTCCAGTTTGTTGTGATCCACACAGTCAAAGGCTTTAGAATAGTCAATGAAACAGAAGTAGATTTTTTTTTTTAATCCCTTGCTTTCTCCAGGATCCAACAAATGTTGGCAATTTGATATCTGGTTCCTCTGCCTCTTCGAACCCATCTTGTACATCTGGAAGTTCTCAGTTCACGTACTGCTGAAGCCTAGCTTCAAAGATTTTGAACATAACTTTGCTAACATGTTTAATGAGCACAATTGTATGGTAGTTTGAACATTCTTTAATATTGCCCTTCTTTGGGATTGGAATGAAAACTGACCATTTCCAGTTCTGTGTCCACTGTTGAGTTTTCCAAATTTCCTGACAATTTCAATGCAGCTCTATACAGAATCATCTTTTAGGACTTGAAATAGGTCAGCTGGAATTCTGTTACCTCCACTAGTTTTGTTCACAGTAATATTTCCTAAGGCCCACTTGACTTTACACTCAAGGATGCCTGGCTCTAGACGAGTGACCATACCTTCATGGTTATCTGGGTCATTAAGGCCTTTTTTTTTTTTTTAATAGTTTTTCTGTGTATTTCTGCCACTTCTTCCTAACCTCTCTGCTTCTCTCAGGTCCTTACGTTTTCTGTCCTTTATCACTTTTATCCTTGCATGACAAAGTCCCTTGATATTTCGATTTTCTTGAAGAGACCACTAGTCTTTCTTATTCTATTGTTTTCCTCTATTTCTTTACATTGTTCATCTAAGAAGTCCTTCTTATCTCTCCTTGCTTTTCTCTGAAACTCTGTATTAACTATACCTTTCCTTTTCTCCTTTGCTTTTCACGTCTCTTCTTTTCTCAGCTATTACTAAAGCCTCCTCAGCCAACCACCTTAGCTTCTTGCATTTCTTTTTCTTTGGGATCGTTTTGGTCACTGTATGTCATACAATGTTACAAACCTCCTTCCATAGTACCTCAGGTACTTGTCTGTCAGGTTTAATCCCTTGAATCTATTGTGTCACCTTCACTGTATAGTCATAAGGGATTTTATTTAGATCACACCTGAATGACCTAGTGGATTTCCCTAATTTCTTTAATTTAAGCCTGAATTTTTCAATAAAAAGCTCATGATTTGAGCCACAGTCAGCTCCAGGTCTTATTCTTGTGGGCTGTATTGAGTTTCTCCATCTTTGGCTGCAAAGAATTCAATCATTCTGATTTTGATATTGACCATTTGGTGATGTCCATGTGTAGAGTTGTTTTTCAGTTTTTTGGAAAATGGTGTTTGCTATGACTAGTGTGTTATTCTGGATAGTTCTTGACTTCTTATTTTTGCATTCCCATCTCCTATGATGAAAAGTACATCCTTTTTTTTTTTTTGGCCTTTGTTCTAGAAGGTGGTGTTTGTCTGCAGAGAACTGTTCAACTTCAACTTCTTCAGTAGTTCATGTGTAGACTTGGATTGCTCTCATGTTGAATGATTTGCCTTGGAAATGACCCAAAATGATTCTGACATTTTTAAAATTGCACCAAATACTGCATTTCAGATTCTTTTGTTGGCAATAATGTCTCCCCCATTTCTCTTAAGGGATTCTTGCCCACAGTAGTAGAAATAATGGTTGTCTGAATTAAATCCTCCCATTCCCATTCATTTTAGTTCACTGATTTCTAAGATGTTGATGTTTAATCTTGCCATCTTCTGCTTGACCAATCCAGTTTACCTTGATTCATGGACCTAACATTGAAGCTTCCAGTGCAGTATTTTTCTTTACAACATGATACTTTACTTTCACCACCTGACACATCCACATTTGAACATCATTCCTGCTTTGACCCTGCTGCTTCATTCTTACTAGAGTTATTAGTATTAATAATTCACCTCCACTCTTCCCTGCTAGCATATTGGACACCTGACCTAGAGAGCTCTTCTTCCAACATCATATCTATTTGCCTTTTCAGTCAACTTAGGTATACTACATATCTCTGATTATGACATTTTGAGATATTTTTAATTATTATTCTACAGTGATCTTATATTACTAAGACTTGAGATTTTAAGTGAAGATAAATTCTTAAACCTTAACTATAATGTGAGATTAAAATTACATATTTTAGGGAAAATAAGATTATACTAGAAGGAATATGTTTTGATAATAACCAAATGAAAACAGTACAAGTTTTGTAGCTTTTATCAAATATTAATTTAATTTTCTTCAGTTGGAAATAACTGAATCAACATGGACAGTAGGGAACTGAACTCCAACTAATAGATACGAAAAAGATTCTAGTTGCTCTAAATGAGTTTACATCTCCTGGGTCTTGTTGTCTAGACATGTAACTCTAGGCACTGAGTATACTTAACAGGAGTCAATACAGTTTCTTTCAGATATTATGGAGAACAGATGTTCGGGAATACTCAAACAGTGAAAGTGAAATCACTCAGTCGTGTCTGACCCTTTTTGACCCCATTGACTGTAGCCTGACAGGCTCCTCCATCCCTGGGATTCTCCAGGCAAGAATACTGGAGTGAGTTGCCATTTCCTTCTCCAGAGGATCTTCCCAACCCAGAGATCAAATCCAGGTCTCCCTCATTGTAGGCAGATTCTTTACCATCTGAGCCACCAGAAAATATTCTCCAAAGGCCTAGCTAAACATCAGGGACACAGTAGAGAAGAAGACACAGACAGACGCCAGGGGTCTCCCACATTGCAAGCAAACTCTTTACCAATCTGAGCCACCAGAGAAGTCATGGAATACTGAGAATGATCCCAAATAGTCCTAATTTCCAGGAAAGTAAAGATAAAAGTAGAAATAAAAGAGTCCATGAAACACATCCTTAGTGAATGAAATATTCATCCTAGGCAAAATTATAGAATAACTTAAATAATAAATAATATGTGAGTGCCTAGAAAGCAAGAGGTCATCACAAATAAGTCAAACCTACTCCAGTAGGAATGAGCACACCTAGTAACAAGATCTGGTTTCCGAAGACCATTCTCTAACAAAAAGAGCCAGGGATTCTTGGAGAAATGCTAGATATCAGAGCTGAGGAGAGAGAATAAAAGATGAGCCTGAAGCATCCTGTGATTCAAAATAAGCAGAGTACTGAAAAAAATGGAGTATGTCATAGAAACACAGGAGTCCAGCTAAAAGAACTTCCAAAGCTGGACCAGTTTGAGAAGCAAAATAAATCATGGGCATATTAAATTATAACCCACAGAGTAAACTAAGTATCTAGGAGTCCAACATGATACAAATTATTGAACACATAAATGAAGAGTGAGAGAAGAGGCAACTCTTCCTTACAGAGGAATGCAAATTAACAAAATAGAATGAGTAGGCAAAATAAAAAAGCAGCATGAGAGCACCACAGTAACAAGCAAGCAAGAATCACCTATGGATTCTAACATGAGCGGTTAAAAGTTGGAGGAGAGGCATGATACCTGCAAAGTCTCAAAATATCTCACCAAAGATATTTATGAATTGTAAAGGGAACAGTAACACATGCAAGATAAAGAAACCTGCAGATTCCATCATCACTGAGTGATGAAGTTTATCATCACCAGTGATAAAGCAGATGAGCATCACCATACCTTAGTATGATGCCCTGACAAGAGTACAGGGTGGCATTCTTGCCAATAATGCATAACCTAATTACCATTTGAAACAATCAGTCAGACCCTGAGGGGCATTCTACAAAATACTTGACCAGGAAGAGCATCAGGTCAATACCAGAGCACCAGGAAGTGGTCTTTAAGTCAAAAGGTCATGAAAAGCAATAGGATACAGAGGGATTATCCCAGATCACAAGAAACTAAGGAGACATGACACCTAGCTGTAATGTGGGATACTGCACTGGATCCTAGAACAGAATAGGGACAGTCATGGAGGAACTGGTGAAATGTAAGTTAAGAATATAATAGAGGTAATAGCATGACCTTAATAGAATTTACTGGTTTTGGTAATTGCACTGTTCTCCCCAAGCTGTTTATATTAGGGGACTCTGAGCAGTATATAGATACTCTTTGTATTGTTTCTGAAATTTTTTGTAAATCTAAAATTATTTAAAAATAAAAAAGTCTAAAAAATATCAATCCAGGTTATCACAGTCTTACATAATTATGTAGATCAAATGAAAAAAATGTACTAATTAGTAACACTGATGAATTTATAAGATAAATTTTTCACAAGATAGAAAATACTAAAGGAGAAAGGTCAGAGTAAATAGGTCCCCACTTTAATTAATTAAAAGAGTTAAGTTTAAAAGAAAACTAATTTTAAGAGGAATAAGGGGAAAATTCTGTTTCAAAATAACCATACATGCCAGTATGAAAAGGAGAGATGCTATCCTTCATGAATTCAGGTGAACTGTGTGAGTGACAGCTGCCATTCATGTAACAAAATTGAGCTCTCTTTACTGAAAATCTATGATATAACACATAAAATTTTCTTTTTAATATTCCTCCCAAAGGCAGAAGTAGGAACAATAATTAAAGTTACAGGGAAGTAAATGCTGACTCAGAATAAGAAAAAAAAAATGCTTGCAATGATTATTTACACCGCATTGTGCACCAGGTAAAAAGAAGTGTTAAGAAACAGAGGGATGATAAGTTTGGAGCTGATAGCGAAGATTCTCCCTGCTAAGAGTTTTGAAAGATCCTTAAGAGTTGATCTAACCTGATACACCAGGATGCTGTGATGCTCTGACATCAGAGTATGCACTTTGTGCCTCTGTGCATGTGTGTGTGTGTGTGTGTGTGTGTGTGTGTGTGTATGTGTAACACCAAGTTGAATGTGCAAATGACATCGTTATTCTAAAGTTCTGTCTTTGGAGAATGGCAGCAGTTTGTGGTTGCATAAATGCCTTTTGTGCTCAGGTCATCCCATGTTAATATTCAATTTCTCTAGTTTTTAGAAGAGATTTACTTTGATGTGAGCTTCCACAAAGGGTCCAGATGGCCCAACCTTTTTCTCTCTTAAGCTTAAGAAAGTAATGAGAAATGATTGAGACTTCTTCGATAAGTCAGGCTTCAGACCTCCAGAGAACTGCTGAGGAAGGCACTATTGACACATTTTCTTCAACTTATTTCCCGTATTTAAATGGAAATGCTGATATCTGTAAACAGGTTTCTCCTGAAGTTTGGGGAATGTGAAGTTATGTTGTGTATTTGAATCAAAGATTTTGATTTTATACCATTCAAGTAAGAAAAGCAAGAGATGAAGTTCCTGGGGAGAAAGAAGCTGGGAAAATCTTTGGTAATCATCTTAAAGCTTCAGCCTTGGAGGCAGATACTAGCAGCTTTCTATGATAATATGTTAGGCAAAGCTCAAGCTCACCAGTAGTTCACTGAAGAGATGGTTATTTACACTGTGAACCTCCCTTTTCAATAGAAATAACTATTTGATCTAGTGGAAGGATTTATTCTTCAAAAAGTTCTCTTTTCATGGATTTAAAGGTGAGTATACGAGTCACTCTTGCCTTGACAAAAAGAATGAGGGCTATCAGTTCAGTTCAGTCATTCAATTGTGTCCAGTTCTTTGCTACCCCATGAACTGCAGCACTCTAGGCCTCCCTGTCCCTCAACTCCCAGAGTTCACACAAACTCATGTCCATCGAGTCGGTGATGCCATCCAGCCATCTCATCCTATGTTATCCCCTTCTCCTCCTGCCCCCAATCCCTCCCAGCATCAGAGTGTTTTCCAATGAGTCAACTCTGCATGAGATGGCCAAAATATTGGAGTTTCAGCTTTAGTATCAGTCTTTCCAATGAACACCCAGGACTGATCTCCTTTAGAATGGACTGGTTGGATCTCCTTGCAAGCCAAGAGACTCTCAAGAGTCTTCTCCAACACCACAGTTCAAAAGCATCAGTTCTTTGGTGCTCAGCTTTCTTCACAGTCCAACTCTCACATCCATACATGACCACTGGAAAAACCGTAGCCTTGACCAGACAGACCTTTGTTGGCAAAGAAATGTCTCTGTTTTTGAAAATGTTATCTAGGTTGGTCATAACTTTCCTTCCAAGGAGTAAGCGTCTTTTAATTTCATGGCTGCAGTCACCATCTGCAGTGATTTTGGAGCCCCTCAAAAATGAAGTCTGCAATGAGGGATATAGGAGGTGTAAAAACTAAGAGATTTTTGAGGATGATCATGTTAGGAGCCACCAATGATTTCTGCCACCAAAATATGAATAATGCCTCTGACAAATAATAATGCAAGTCACTGGAGGGGGGGAAGTGGAAAATTCTGTAGTTAAAAAGAATGTAACACCTCCTTTTTAAAATTTTTTTAGTTCCAGGAAATAAATGTGTGCATGAAATTGACAGGGAAACTCATCCTTAACTGGTGTGCAAATCTTAAGAACTGTCTTGATTCAAAGTGACGCTCTTGGCTGAGTCAGTTGTCAACCAGCCTTTGGTTCCATGATCTTTGCCTTTGAGATTCTATTAATAGAAGCCCATATTAATTCCTGAGAATGTAGGTTCAAGATTTCTACTCCTTTTGTACTCATTTTAGCATCATCACAAGCCATATGCTCACAAGATTTTGTAGATGGGGACTGATGTTTATCTAGAATATTTATTAGAGCCTTTGTGAAAACGGCACTGGTCTAGGTATATGTATCCATCGAAAAACCATTTACTTTTTTAAACTGAGGAATTTATGAGGACAAGAAAAGAGTAAGAAATGCTGAATTCACTCTATGGGAAAAAACATATATAATATATTTACACACACAAAATATATACATATGTGTGCATATATATATTATATATATAAAATGCATGTAGATATAATGGAAGTGGTTATTTTTAGAATTAATGTTTGCTTTTTTAACCAGCTATTTCTGTATATATACAAGCATAATCATATATGTCAAAGAATGCATATTTTTAAAAGATTCCTATCGTATACATTTGCCTGACATTTTCAGTAGCTACTTAAAATTACATTATGTGCTCTCACCACTATTTTATATATTTTTGAAAACTAAGGTTGATGTTCATTATCTTTTCTTGTTTCAAAAATAGTACACTCCTTGCAGATTTATCTTGTACACTTGTGTGAGAATAGCTGCAGGGTTTGCTTGTTTATTTTTTTTCCCTGGCAGCAGAACTGTTAAGGCACAGGGTGTATGCATTTATACATCTATTATTGTTGGATGTTGTTTTGTGCTGAGGTATCACTGACCTCGGTTATTATTGACATTTGTGGATATTTGTTAGTCTTTGTTTACATCTTGATAGAGGGAAGCAATGCTTCTTCTCAGAATGCCAGGAAAAACATTCACTCTGCATAGGGATTATCTTGTGAAGGAGGCTTGCTTCCTCCAATGCCCTGTGGAAAAAGTCTACTGCTAATTTGTGAGATCTATGGCACAGTAATAGTGACTTCCCTGAGAAGTCTACACTGGTGACAGACTCCTGCATCCAACCCTAGGATTCTGCTCCTATAGGTAGTAAATGCAGCTTCCTAAGTAGAGTGGATCCTGAAAATGGATCCAGGGTTGGGCAAAATTGTAGGTGACAGAATGTATCAACGGAAGGACATAATGATACTTGGAGAGCAGATGGTCAAGGTGTTACAGTGTGAATACACTGTCATATTTGCTTGCGGAAATTTTTCCTTGAGATTATACATAAATTAAGACCTGGGTTAACATCTTTGTATTCTTCTTGTTTTTACTGTTTTTCTTAAAATTGGTTTCCTATCATTCTAAGTAGAGTTCATTTGCTTTGTATATTCAGAAACCTCATTGTATTTATGAATTTATTATTGGAATTAGTGCAGATTTTGTATCTATCTTAATATTTATATATATTATTCCAGATACTGCTAACTATAGTTTATGGACAGTAGTCACAGAGCAAGAACTGTGCTTGGTACGCCATCTCATTTAATCTTAAAAATAATCTTGCAAGATGAATGTAAGGTGAGTACAGAGAAAAAGAGAGCGAACTGGGCAGTCAGGCAAGAAAGGGAAATTTATTAGAGGGAAAAGAGCTGGTAACTGGACCTTAAGGAAAACCGAACAACTACCCACTCCAGTATTCTGGCCTGAAGAATTTTATGGACAGAGAGGCCTGGNACAGAGAAAAAGAGAGTGAACTGGGCAGTCAGGCAAGAAAGGGAAATTTATTAGAGGGAAAAGAGCTGGTAACTGGACCTTAAGGAAAACCAAACAACTACCCACTCCAGTATTCTGGTCTGGAGAATTTTATGGACAGAGAAGCCTGACAAGCTACAGTCCATGGGGTCATAACAAGTCCGATATGACTTTTTTCCACTTCACATCACTTTGTGTCTATTGAGAAGCATAATATTCCTATGCTATGGCAGAGAGGGAGACAGACAATTGCTATACTTCTCTGAAAGCATAACTCTCCTATATGTTAGTTCATTTCTGTCTTCATCAAATAAGCATATTCCTTATAGAATTAGACATACATGTGTTATATTTTAACACTTAATTACATATTTTGTACTGTTCACTGCTTTGCTTCCCTTGCATTGGCTTTATACCATCTCTTTGCAAATTTTTGATAAAGTCTATACCAAATAATTTTTTCTCTCTCTTTTGGATGAGCTGACAGCCAGCCAGTAACACAGATACTCTTTGGAATTGACTGAGTGCAAGGTTTTGTTATAGACTCTGGGGATACAGCAGCAGTCAAAACCGAATCCAGGTANTATAGAATTAGACATACATGTGTTATATTTTAACACTTAATTACATATTTTGTACTGTTCACTGCTTTGCTTCTCTTGCATTGGCTTTATACCATCTCTTTGCAAATTTTTGATAAAGTCTATACCAAATAATTTTTTCTCTCTCTTTTGAATGAGCTGACAGCCAGCCAGTAACACAAATACTCTTTGGAACTGACTGAGTGCAAGGTTTTGTTATAGACTCTGGGGATACAGCAGCAGTCAAATCCGAATCCAGGTCTTTGCAAAATTCATGTCAAGGCTGTATATTGTCACCCTGCTTATTTAACTTATATGCACAGTATATCACGAGAAATGCTGGGCTGGAGGAAACACAAGCTGGAATCAAGATTGCTGGGAGAAATATCAATAACCTCAGATATGCAGATGATACCACCCTTATGGCAGAAAGTGAAAAAGAACTAAATAGCCTCTTGGAGAAAGTAAAAGAGCAGAGTGAAAAAGTTGGCTTAACTCAACATTCAGAAAACTAAGATCATGGCATATGGTCACATCACTTCATGGCAAATAGATGGGGAAACAGTGGCAACAATGACTGACTTTATTTTTCTTGGCTCCAACATCACTGGAGAAGGCAATGGCACCCCACTCCAGTACTCTTGCCTGGGAAATCCCATGGATGGAGAAGCCTGGTAGGCTGCAGTCCACGGGATCGCTAAGAGTCGGACATGACTGAGTGACTTCACTTTCCCTTTTCACTTTCATGCATTGGAGAAGGAAATGGCAAACCACTCTAGTGTTCTGGCCTGGAGACTCCCAAGGATGGGGGAGCCTGGTGGGCTGCCGTCTACGGGGTCGCACAGAGTTGGACATGACTGATGCGACTTAGCAGCAGCAGCAGCAGCCAACATTACTGCAGATGGTGATTGCAGCCATGAAATTAAAAGACGTTTACTCCTTGGAAGGAAAGTTATGACCAACCTATACAGCATATTAAAAAGCAGAGACATTACTTTGCCAACAAAGGTCCATCTAGTCAAGGCTATGGTTTTCCCAGTGGTCATGTATGGATGTGAGAGTTGGACTTTAAAGAAAGCTGAGTGCTGCAGAACTGATGCTTTGAACTGTGGTGTTGGAGAAGACTCTTGAGCATCCCTTGGACTGCAAGGAGATCCTAAACGAGATCAGTCCTGGGTGTTCATTGGAAGAACTGATGGTAAAGCTGAAACTCCAATACTTTGGCCACCTGATATGAAGAGCTGACTTATTGGAAAAGACTTTGATGCTGGGAAAGATTGAGGGCAGGAGGAGAAGGAGACGACAGAGGATGAGATAGTTGGATGGCATCACCGACTCTATGGACATGGGTTTGGGTAGACTCCAGGAATTGGTGATGGACAGGGCGGCCTGGTATTTTGTAGTTCATGGGGTCACAAAGAGTCGGACACGACTGAGCGACTGAACTGAACTGCTTTTTAATATGCTGCCTAGGTTGGTCACAGCTTTCCTTCCAAGGAGTAAACGTCTTTTAATTTCATGGCTGCAGTCACCATCTGCAGTGATTTGGGAGCCCTGAAAAATAAAGTCAGCCACTGTTTCTACTGTCCCCATCTATTTGCCATGAAGTGATGGACTGGATGCCATGATCTTAATTTTCTGAATGTTGAGCTTTAGGCCACCTTTTTCACTCTTCTCTTTCACTTCCTTCAGGCGGATCTTTAGTTCTTCTCCACTTTCTGCCATAAGACTGGTGTCATCTGCATATCTGAGGTTATTGATATTTCTCCTGGTAATCTTGATTTCAGCTTGTGCTTCTTCCAGCCCAGTGTTTCTCATGATGTACTGTGCATATAAGTTAAATAAGCAGGGTGACAATATACAGCCTTGANGCAGATGCCTGTCTCTTATACACATCTTGTACTGTGCATATAAGTTAAATAAGCAGGGTGACAATATACAGCCTTGACATACTCCATTTCCTACTTGGAACCAGTCTGTTTTTCTATGTCCAGTTCTAACTGTCACTTCCTGACCTGCATATAGGTTTCTCAAGAGGCAGGTCAGGTGCTCTGGTATTCCCATCCCTTTTAGAATTTTCCACAGTTCCGTCCTTCCAATGAATATTCAGGACTGATTTTCTTTAGGATGGACCCGTTGGATGTTCTTGATGTCCAAGGGACTCTCGAGTCTTCT
Organism: Raphicerus campestris; assembly: GCA_006410735.1. NCBI lineage: Eukaryota > Metazoa > Chordata > Mammalia > Artiodactyla > Bovidae > Raphicerus > Raphicerus campestris. The sequence goes on along the minus strand of SJYW01035263.1, from coordinate 270,368 downwards.
CCAGCACCACAGTTCAAAAGCATCAATTCTTTGGTGCTGAGCTTTCTTTATAGTTCAACTCTCACATTTATACATGACTAA
>SJYW01035263.1:234468-258952 GCA_006410735.1 Raphicerus campestris | reverse complement strand
TTAAAAAATATAGTCACAACCTGAAACTAGAGAGTTATTTTACTTGGTGGGAATGTTTAGGACTCTGAGCCTGGGAGACAGCATCTCAGTAGCTCTGAGAAAACTGCTCCAAGGAAGTAGGAGGGTAAGTCAGACTATATACAAATTTACAACAAAGGGAACAGGCAGTCTGAACTTCAAAGATCAGGTATCATGTTAAGGAATTTAGCATTCTGTGTCTGGGAAGATGCAAGCCTCTAGGCTCATTGAATTCATTCCTTTCATATGAACCTCAGCTATCTGGAATCAAACCTGTTTCTTTGTTCCCTTGCTTCTTGCATTCCCCTGTTCCTCAGCAATCACCGTGAAGTGTGGCAGCATCTGCTGGATCACAGTTTTGGGAGCTCTCATTCATATTTGGAGGCCAGAAATCGCGGATGGCTGTGACATTTCTTATTTATTAATATGGCAGGAGTTATTTTCATTTCACAGACATTCTGGCTAAGGGTGGGTGTTGAAGGGTTTGGAGCAAAGACTTGGAACAACTCCAGCAATGAGATGAGGGTTATTAAGGCGTGTTTGCATGCCCAAGTAAATGATGTAGGAGAAGGAGAAAACTGAAAATAAAAGGTGTAACTGACCAAAGGAAGGATGGTTGAGATAAACAATAAAAGGGCTTCAGTTGGCTGTGTGCTGGTGTGCTGGCTTGGACTCTTGTCTCTCGCTGCAGTGGAGGCTGGTAGAATTTGTGCAGATTCAGGCAGGAGAGTAGCACTGGGGATGTGTAGATGCTGTAGTCTGTTTTTGTCGTGTTCTACAAAGTATGAAGTTATCAGTTAAATGCGGGAGTGAGAGGGCAGTATTGGAGATTTGAGGAGAGAAAATATTGCTTAAAATTATTTTCTTGGAGAGTGGGAGAGTGAATCTACCTAGGGAAGCAGAACTGGGTGGTTTTACAAATCTAAATGACATGTTTGAGTTTCAATTTATTCCCTTGTCCTACTTCATCGTCTGCTTAAATCCTTTAACCTAGGTTCACCATCAATACCACTGAAATAATATTGATAGAGAACCTTTGCATAAGAGCCCTTAGAGATCAGAGAGCTTCATATATACCCTCTGATTTAATCTGTAAAATGAGGATAATGAGACCTAATAGAGAGAGATTATTTGGAGGATATATATATTTAAATGTAAATGTAGATTTACATTCGAAAGAACATTCCAAAGTGTGAAAACTAAGCACTTAAAATACTTTCCTGCCATTTTTTCTTATTGACAAACTATTCAGTGTTTGGTTGATTCTAAGGATTCCTTCTGGCTTCATTCCTACAGCTGAAGTTTGAAAACTGAGTGCCTGCATTTTTTAAAAAGGAAAAAAAGATACTTAACACAGGAAAGGCTGTCATTTTTCTTTCCTTTTAAAGCATTCTTAACATTCTTCACATTCTGACATTTTCTTGAAATAAAATTAAGTGTGTATTTTGAAATGCCAAGTTTTCAAATATACTCAAATGACGGCAGCTTTAAGTTGTTCCCTTTGCTTTGATACCCTATGCACGCACACCTTCACTGAGGTTCCAGGCATCTCAGCCTTAGTTCCATACGCCCAAGGATCACAGTCAGCCTGTGTGTGTTTCCATGTCACCTTCCTTTCAAGGAGTTTAACACTTGGTGATCATTCTCCGTGGAGTAATCCTAACAGTTTGCATAGCTCCAGCCTTCCCTGGAGCTTTCTGTCTACATTCATATGACCTGATTTACAATCCCATCCCCAGCCTGAAACAAATATCCGATTTGAAAGTTTACAGACACAACTATACCATTTGTTTGCAATGTTCTTACTCTGGACTCTCCAGCTTCAAGCAGTCTTTTGAGGCCCATTGCATCCTCTCTGCACCACCAAAAACCTTTCCTTATCACCTCAGCAATGACTGATTCTGTGCCCTATCTGCCAACAGCACTGTTTTGACAGCTCTTTAAGCTGGGTCCTGCAGTCCAGAGGGAGGTCATGTGATGTGGTAGAGTGGAAAAAACACATCAGAACAAAACGTGAGCTTCATGTAAACCCCACCATTTGCTAACTGTTCCTGTGTTTAAAATCCCTGAGGAACCTCTGTTTCCTTATTTGTAAATATTGCTGTACTGTAATGAAAGTCAGACATTCATACCAAGTGATTTATGGACACACTCTCCACCCTGTTCAAACTCAATGAATGATAACTCACGAGTTTTAATCAACGTGTATCTTATTCTCTAATTGCTTCACGTAAATATGCTTATTTCTCTTCAGTAATAATAAAGTGCTACAGAATATGATGGATTCATATTATTTGGTGTGACTTAGCTGAATTACTTTCATACTCTCACATTCTCATTTTCACATATTTCCTAACCAGTGCAGAAAACTACAAACTTCCCTCTGGATTATGTTTTAGCTTGGATATGGTATCTGTTTCTTGTCATTCAACTCTCAATGTCAGACAGTTTCTCTTATTATTGCCCCTTTAATCCATGATTTATTTTTCCTATGTTACTGAGTTTCCAGACTTCTACTTTTTAAATTTTATTATTTTGTTTTAAAATGAAACATATCATTTTATTTATTTGTGTTTCAAGAGCATGTGTCTATATGTGATTAATTCTTTGGAATTTATAGAGATCTCTTTAGTGACATCATGTAGGGTAGATCTCTTTTTTAAAAGATTTTTTTGAGTTAGACCAATTTTAAAGTCTTTACTGAATTTCTTACAACATTGCTTCTGCTTTATGTTTTGTTTTTTTGAACCACAAGGCATGTGGGATCTTATCTCCCTGCTGCTGCTGTTGCTGCTGCTGCTAAGCCGTTTCAGTGGTGTCCACCTCTGTGCGACCCCATAGATGGCAGCCCAGCAGGCTCCCCTGTCCCTGGGATTCTCCAGGCAGAACACTGGAGTGGGTTGTCATTTCCTTCTCCAATGCACGAAAGTGAAAAGTGAAAGTCAAGTCGCTGAGTCGTGTCCGACTCTAATCAGTCCCATGGACTGCAGCTTACCAAGCTCTTCCGCCCATGGGATTNAACAAAACGTGAGCTTCATGTAAACCCCACCATTTGCTAACTGTTCCTGTGTTTAAAATCCCTGAGGAACCTCTGTTTCCTTATTTGTAAATATTGCTGTACTGTAATGAAAGTCAGACATTCATACCAAGTGATTTATGGACACACTCTCCACCCTGTTCAAACTCAATGAATGATAACTCACGAGTTTTAATCAACGTGTATCTTATTCTCTAATTGCTTCACGTAAATATGCTTATTTCTCTTCAGTAATAATAAAGTGCTACAGAATATGATGGATTCATATTATTTGGTGTGACTTAGCTGAATTACTTTCATACTCTCACATTCTCATTTTCACATATTTCCTAACCAGTGCAGAAAACTACAAACTTCCCTCTGGATTATGTTTTAGCTTGGATATGGTATCTGTTTCTTGTCATTCAACTCTCAATGTCAGACAGTTTCTCTTATTATTGCCCCTTTAATCCATGATTTATTTTTCCTATGTTACTGAGTTTCCAGACTTCTACTTTTTAAATTTTATTATTTTGTTTTAAAATGAAACATATCATTTTATTTATTTGTGTTTCAAGAGCATGTGTCTATATGTGATTAATTCTTTGGAATTTATAGAGATCTCTTTAGTGACATCATGTAGGGTAGATCTCTTTTTTAAAAGATTTTTTTGAGTTAGACCAATTTTAAAGTCTTTACTGAATTTCTTACAACATTGCTTCTGCTTTATGTTTTGTTTTTTTGAACCACCAGGCATGTGGGATCTTATCTCCCTGCTGCTGCTGTTGCTGCTGCTGCTAAGCCGTTTCAGTGGTGTCCACCTCTGTGCGACCCCATAGATGGCAGCCCAGCAGGCTCCCCTGTCCCTGGGATTCTCCAGGCAGAACACTGGAGTGGGTTGTCATTTCCTTCTCCAATGCACGAAAGTGAAAAGTGAAAGTCAAGTCGCTGAGTCGTGTCCGACTCTAATCAGTCCCATGGACTGCAGCTTACCAAGCTCTTCCGCCCATGGGATTTTCCAGGCAAGAGTACTCCCTGACCAGGAATCAAACCAGCATCCTCTGCATTGGAAGGTGGAGTCTTAATCACTGGACCGCCAGGGAAGTCCCAGAGTAGATCTTTATAGATAATTCCAAGTGTGCCTGAGAAGAATGTTTGGCTGTATGGAATTTACATAGTCTCATTGTACAAAATTTTACTCATGTGTAAATGTTAGCACTTTGTCTTATCTTCTCTTATATGGAACTATGTATTTATGTGTTGCTATAGTGGGGAAATTGGAAGAGTTTTTTTTAGGTCTTTTGGAGAGTTTGTCTTTAATGTTTGATGTCAAAGAGAGGAGAGAAGAGGTAAACTTTCAGCACAAGGGGAGGGAGATGACATTTATCGAGTAGCTATTATGCAAAAGAAGCTTTATATGTTCCATCTTAATCATCAGTTGGGAAAGGCACACTATCTTCATTTTAAAGGTGAGGAAACTGAGACTTGGAAAAGAGAAGTAAGTTTCAATCCAAGTTCATCTAAACTCAAAATGTATATCCTTCCTGTGATTAAGTGGGAAAACACATAGGCATGATAAATAAACTGTGGGTTTCCTTGGTTCTTCCTCTGTGATTTAATTTCCTCAGTTTTATAAGCTGCAAGAGGAAAGGAACAGGATGCTCTCAGGGGCTAAGTCACTCCCACCATGTTTTTCTGTTCATTCCACTTTGCCTGTCTCTGCCATCTGACAGGTAAGCTTGCAGATAGCCTGAAGAATCCAGAAAAAAGAGAAGGATGCCATATGGACTCAAATAGGTGCCACGTGCCTCACAGCTCGAGAACTGCCACAGAAGCAGCTGGTCCTTAGCAAACAATTAGAAGTCACTTAACAAATGGCAGGAATCCATTGAGCCAGAGGTCCCCACCATACCTCATGTTTTGATGTGAAAGACATTTTATTTGAACATGAATTGAAGATACAGTTTAATTTTGTACATGTGGAAGAAAAGTCCAACTTAAAAATCTGGAGGAAAGAAAAAGATCTGTTGGTAGATGTGAATGCTTGCTGTATTTGTTTTCTCCACAGAGGCACTGATGGAGAAGAATAAGCATCAACAGTATTGACATTATGTGAAGAGTGAATGATTCCATCATGTATTTTGCCAGCCACTACGCTAAACATTTTGCATGCATCATTTCACGCTACACCTATATCAGTCCTGAAAGCTATGTGTTTATTTTCACTGGAAACATGGCCCAGCTAGGCCCCCATGATGCTCATCCAACACAGCTGTGCTGTATAAGTATTTAAGGAAATTAGTGTGCAGTGAATGACTACCTCCCCTGTAAGACTGTATCCTCTGTGGGGACAGAATCTCAGTCTTCCTTTATTTTTTTTCATAACTTGATTTTTCAATACCTTTCACAATGCTTGCCATGTGAAAAACACTCACAATTTCTTTTCTTTTCTTTTCTTTTTTTTTTTGATAAATGAATCTGCTTTTACAGATGCTTGAGTAGTAAGTGGCAGAGTCAGGATACCATTCCAGGCCCACCTGAGTGTCCTAAGAGTTGCATTAAGCAATTCTGTGCTTTCTTCTTGAGCAAGAACAATCATAAGTATCCCTCCAGAAAAGTAAAGTCTCCCTCTTCCAAGAAGTGAGAAGTGTCCTTTTTGCTGAACAAAACTTGCTCCACTCATCTGCTTGCTATAAAGCAAATCTACTGACCCCAGGTTGTGGTGAAGGAAAGTACAGCGTTCATTGCAGGGCTGAACAAGGAGAATGGAGAAGGGCAGCTCATGCCCCAAAGAACAAGACTCCCTGATGGCCTTCAGGGAAGGGGTTTTCAAGGCAGTGTGAGGGAGGGAACTGCAGGGTGTGAGACCGTCTCATGGACAATTCTCAGATTCATCAAGGTGAAGTTTCAAGTATCATCAACCTTCTGGTTTTAGCCAGTTTAGGGTCTATGTACTTGTGGTCAGCAGTTTTCATATGATAGGGGTGAGCTTCTTGTATAAATAACTAAGGAATGTGTGTCAGCCCTTTATCTATATCTCCCAGGGAAAAAACTGAGTTTGATGACTGCTATGTGGTGTTTTATAGTCTAAATTGTTACCGGTTTCCTGATCCAATAACTATTCTTTGTTTCTACATCTTCATATTCCTAATCGTTAATTCCTGAGTCAGACTTTTGAGATTCAGTGGAGAACTGAGAGACTAAAGCAAAAGGGACTAATATACTGTTTCATCCTCCAAGAATCCTCTCCCCAGACAAGGGCACAATACTCGCCAATCTTTCCTCTTTCCTCTTTTTTCAGCCACAATGATTAGTTTGTGGGATCTTAGCACCCTGACCAGGAATTGAACTCAGGTTCTCGGCAGTGAAAGTGCTGAGTACTAACCACTGGACCACCAGGGAGTTCCCTTGTCATTTCTTTATCTTGCTCAGCAGCAATGTTAAGTACATTCTCCACCCATATCTCCATAGTGACCAGCTTGTGTTGAATGAGCATCTGAGTGAGTGAGTGAATAAGTCAGCTGCCTGTGGTCAATGTATTAAGAGATGCAGTCAGAAGACATTGAGGCTGAGTCATATTTCCTGTGGTAGTGTTGCAGGAAGGAGACCCTTTTCAGGGCCAGAAACTGGGCTCTTGTCTAACACTCAGAAATGAATTGTCCAAGGAGACACATGTGCTGACAAAGGAAGAGACTTTATTGGGAAAGGGCATCCAGGTGGAGAGCAGCAGGGTAAGGGAACCCAGGAGAGCAGCTCTGTCACATGGCTTGTAGTCTTGGGTTTTATGGTGATGGGATTAGTTTTCCCGTTGTCTTTAGACAATCATTCTGACTCAGAGTCCTTCTTGGTGGTACATGCCTTGTTCAGCCCGGTTGGATACCAGAGAGAAGGATTCTGGGAGGTGGTCAGACATGTGGTGTTTCCTTTTGAACTTTCCTGAAATCTTCTGGTTGGTGGAAGCTTATAGTTCCTTGTTCCTTACCAGGACCTCCTGTCTAAAACAACTCATGCAAATGGTAACTATGGTGCCTGGCCAGGGTGGGCGGTTTCAGTCAGTGTGCTTCCCCTAACAGTAGTGATGGATGGCGCTAGGCTATCCTTTCTCACCGGTTCTGCCGGAACCAGATGCCTACATTTGTTTGATAACTGCTCAGAATTACCTAAGGCTGAATACTACTGTTGTTTACATATCTCTTCTATTGCGTGAAGGTCATTAACTAGTAAGGGATGGAATCTATGACCCTAAGAGCCTTGAAGTACAGGTTCCCAGTATATGAACCACTAACTGATGTGACGCCCAGAATCAAACTCTTCAAATTATAAGTGACCTTGGCAATGGTCCAACCCAGTTTTCACCCTCTTTAGGAATCTCCTCCACTAACATCCTTTAGAAACTTGACAACTTAACAGGGGTGATGATGTTGCCACTCCATTTAAAGCAGTCTCTAGTTTAAAAATGTACACCTTTCTCTTAAAAAAAAAAATTAAGTTGAGTAGTTGATTAACAACGTTGTGTTAGTTTCAGTTGTACAGCAAAGTGATTCAGTTATACATACATCTTTTTTCAAATTATTTTCCCATTTAGGTTATTTATAGAATATTGAGTGAGTTCCTTGTGCTATGCGATAGGTCCTTGTTGGTTATCTATTTTATTTGTTTGTCTATTATTATTGACTGTGCTGGGCCTTTTTTGCTGTGTGTGAGCTTTCTCTAGTTGCCATGAGTATGTGTTACTCTCGAGCGTTGGTGCGTGGGCTTTTCATTGCAGTGGCTTCTCTTGCTGCAAAGCACAGGCTCNAACACTCAGAAATGAATTGTCCAAGGAGACACATGTGCTGACAAAGGAAGAGACTTTATTGGGAAAGGGCATCCAGGTGGAGAGCAGCAGGGTAAGGGAACCCAGGAGAGCAGCTCTGTCACATGGCTTGCAGTCTTGGGTTTTATGGTGATGGGATTAGTTTTCCCGTTGTCTTTAGACAATCATTCTGACTCAGAGTCCTTCTTGGTGGTACATGCCTTGTTCAGCCCGGATGGATACCAGAGAGAAGGATTCTGGGAGGTGGTCAGACATGTGGTGTTTCCTTTTGAACTTTCCTGAAATCTTCTGGTTGGTGGAAGCTTATAGTTCCTTGTTCCTTACCAGGACCTCCTGTCTAAAACAACTCATGCAAATGGTAACTATGGTGCCTGGCCAGGGTGGGCGGTTTCAGTCAGTGTGCTTCCCCTAACAGTAGTGATGGATGGCGCTAGGCTATCCTTTCTCACCGGTTCTGCCGGAACCAGATGCCTACATTTGTTTGATAACTGCTCAGAATTACCTAAGGCTGAATACTACTGTTGTTTACATATCTCTTCTATTGCGTGAAGGTCATTAACTAGTAAGGGATGGAATCTATGACCCTAAGAGCCTTGAAGTACAGGTTCCCAGTATATGAACCACTAACTGATGTGACGCCCAGAATCAAACTCTTCAAATTATAAGTGACCTTGGCAATGGTCCAACCCAGTTTTCACCCTCTTTAGGAATTTCCTCCACTAACATCCTTTAGAAACTTGACAACTTAACAGGGGTGATGATGTTGCCACTCCATTTAAAGCAGTCTCTAGTTTAAAAATGTACACCTTTCTCTTAAAAAAAAAAATTAAGTTGAGTAGTTGATTAACAACGTTGTGTTAGTTTCAGTTGTACAGCAAAGTGATTCAGTTATACATACATCTTTTTTCAAATTATTTTCCCATTTAGGTTATTTATAGAATATTGAGTGAGTTCCTTGTGCTATGCGATAGGTCCTTGTTGGTTATCTATTTTATTTGTTTGTCTATTATTATTGACTGTGCTGGGCCTTTTTTGCTGTGTGTGAGCTTTCTCTAGTTGCCATGAGTATGTGTTACTCTCGAGCGTTGGTGCGTGGGCTTTTCATTGCAGTGGCTTCTCTTGTTGCAAAGCACAGGCTCTAGGGTGTGTCTTCAGTAGCTGTTGCAAGTGGACTCAGTAGATTCGGTGCACAGGCTTAGTTGCGCCATGACACATGGCATTATTCTGGACCAGGGATAGAGCCGATGTCCCCTGCATTTCAAGGCAGATTCTTAACCACTGGACCACCAGGGAACTCTGGGTTATCTATTTTAAATCAAATAATTATCTGGTGATAATTTTAATCTTTTCTGGTGGTAATTTTAATCATCTTCCTCCCCCCAATTTGTATGTTTCTCTTAATATAACATGCCTCAGTGGCTTCAGTGTTCCTCAAGTGGTCATTGGCAAAGGTCTTCCCAGTCATGTTTCCTTTCTGATCATGTCCTGTAGATGCTCTTCCCAGATGTACCATTCCTCCTGACTGCACCACCTGCCCCCTCACACACACACACTCTCCGGCTGTGGCTTGATGAGTGCAGTAGGAATATCATTTTCCCACTGGAGGCAACAGAGCCAGGCATTGTCTATGTGGGTTCCTCTGTCAAACTATTAACTTTCTTAGAATTCACTATTTCTAATGAAGAAATGTTTTTAAAAATCCAAGTTTCTACTTTGACATCAAAATAAGTAGAACAGAGGCTAATCTTGATTTCAGTCCACTGTACCTCACTGTGCCCCCCCACCCCATCAATCTTGGCCAGTCTTTCCTAGAAAACAAAGGCTGAGGCTAAAGTTGTTTAGAGGAATGCACTTCCAGAGAAGCAAGAGTGAAGGAAAGGGGAAGAAGGTGAGGAGCAGGGGGNTGAAGAAATGTTTTTAAAAATCCAAGTTTCTACTTTGACATCAAAATAAGTAGAACAGAGGCTAATCTTGATTTCAGTCCACTGTACCTCACTGTGCCCCCCCCACCCCATCAATCTTGGCCAGTCTTTCCTAGAAAACAAAGGCTGAGGCTAAAGCTGTTTAGAGGAATGCACTTCCAGAGAAGCAAGAGTGAAGGAAAGGGAAAGAAGGTGAGGAGCAGGGGAAAACCTGTAAAAGGATGGGCTATCAAACTGGTCGGGTCTCTTNGCCCCCCCACCCCATCAATCTTGGCCAGTCTTTCCTAGAAAACAAAGGCTGAGGCTAAAGCTGTTTAGAGGAATGCACTTCCAGAGAAGCAAGAGTGAAGGAAAGGGGAAGAAGGTGAGGAGCAGGGGAAAACCTGTAAAAGGATGGGCTATCAAACTGGTCGGGTCTCTTAAGTCTTCATGGGGGCCTTAGGATGCTACTGCCCATTCTAACTGTGCTCAGAGGACTAAGAGGGCACATTGATCCCATAAACTCTCCCCGTCATTGATCAGTTAGCCCCCTTCAAGGCTCAACACCTCACATTTTCAGTTGAGCATTGCATGAACATAGATTGCATCCTAATGTTAGGCAGTTAGAACAGGAAAAAGGAGTGCAGAAGAGCAGTGGCTAAAAGACAAGGAAGGGAAAAGCCTGTGAAAATCAAACAAAGGAAGGTCCAAGGACTGGAGTGAGGACCTCAGGTAGAACAAACGACACTCTTGGCTAGCCCAATTTTCATAGGGCAGGCCCAGGGAAAGGAGAAAACATAAAAAAAGAGGAGCCAAAGGGCTGGGGCTTTCTCTCTCACGTGTACATGCTCTCTCTCTCTCTTCCATGCGCGTGTGTGCTCTCTCTCTCTCTTTCTCTCTCTCTCTCTCTCTCTCTCTCTTCTCTTCGTGTCTTTTGGGTCAGCATGCCCTCATGCCTCGAGGATGTATTTTCTTTTATTTTTTAAATAAAACTGAGCTGTAACTCGGAGCTGTAACACTGTCCGAGAGCTGTGACACTCTGAGGGCTTTAATGTCCATTGCTTCAAATTTTGGTTGTAATGAGACAGAGCCAAGGAAATTACACACTCCCCTGACCCTAAGAAAACATGGCACCAGGGCTGGGCTTGAGTCAGGGTACCCTCGTGTTGTGCTGGGAGGGCTGGGGCTAGAAGATCTGTGGCTGCAAAGGAATCCTGTTCTATAGTAGCCAAAACAGCAGCAATCAGAACCCTAGGAACAAAAAACAGCCCTGTGGGGACCACTTCAGCGTGGAAAGTGCAGGTCTCTGCAGAGACCTCTGAAGGCAATCTTTTACACCTCAGAGGGATTATGTCCTCCTCAAGTTTAGCAAAAAGCCTTGGCTTTTTGAAGTCTGGGAAACCAGTCTCAGCTCAAGCCTTAGTTCCCTGGGAAGGCATGCCATCAGCCAGAGCACAAATATTGGGTTGGACAATAAGTGTGTTAGGGTTTTTCTCTTATAGGTTACCAAAAACTTGAATGAACTTTTTGGCTAACCCAACACACCCCATTTCTTACTCTTCATAACCATGAATTTACTCATATAAGTGTTAGAGCCATACCTGTCCATTGGGTGACTTCAAGCTGTTACCCCGGGCTCATTTTTGTGCTTATCATTATCTGCAATGCCTCACGGAATACCCAGCACAAAGATGGGCTCAAGGTACATTCATTCACAAACAAAAGAGGCTGAGCTATATTGTTGGGACCTAAAAGATGAAAAAAGAGCCCATATAGACCCCTTTTTCAAAATCTCAGTTCAGTAGAGGCAAGCTCAACACTTAGTATGGCCAAATGAAAGGAAAACGGAGCTAAAAACAAAACGAGCCAATGAATAAAATCATTTTTTCTGCTGCAATGGTTAGGCATAGATAAGAAATGCAAGCAAATAGTTTGCAAAGCTAATAAAATGCTTTGCTTAAAAAAAAAATAAGTTGTTACCATTTGGGAGAAACAACTGTCTGCTGGAAATAGTAATATATTTCACAATCCTTTCCAGATCCCACTCAGAAATAAAATTCTGCAAGTTTTTTTTTTTTTTTTAAAGAATGTTGATTTCTTAGCAGTAATAAGAACACAACTCCTAGCATCCTTTTAACTCATTTGACCCTTTCACATAGTTCCTGTGTATGGTTCATTAGTCCACAGGTTATGTCTCTTGCTTTCTAAAACACTTTTTTGCTTCCATGTTTTTCATACCAGGGCAAGTTTTGCTTTCGATAGGCAAAAGGAACACAGATAATTAACAAACAAATTAATTATTCACATAATGGAGCTACTGGGATCAGTTGCTTTGGAGCAAAAAACAAGGCATTCCTATGTTTCCTTGAGAATAAACAAGCAGACAGATACAAAGAAGCAGCCACACACCCTTGTTTACAAGAAAATATCAAAATGACAACCTCAACAAAACATTGGTTGGTTATAGAAGCAAAAGGCTTTCCTCCAGAGATATAAGTGCCTCAAAAACATAGTTAAACATAGCAAAGGAAGGTGAATGCTGTTCAGTCTTTCTGTTGACTACCATGTGTTACTTTCCTTTACTATGGATAATCCACTTGCTGACCAAGTCAGCTTCTAAATCCTTGTCTGCCTTTGTTTATCTTCACTCTTCCTTTCTCTCTCTCTCCCTTCCCCTTCTTCTTTCTCTCCTTCCCTCCATCCATCTATCCACCTATTTATCTATGGTTGTATGTCTGTGTTCGTATGTATGTATCTAACCATCTGTCTATCTATATGTGAGTGTTCAGTTCAGTTCAGTCACTCAGTCGTGTCCGACTCTTTGCAACCCCACGAATCACAGCACGCCAGGCCTCCCTGCTCATCACCGTCTCTCGGAGTTCATTCAGACTCATGTCCATCGAGTCCGTGATGCCATCCAGCCATCTCATCATCTGTCATCCCCTTCTCCTCCTGCCCCCAGTGAGTCAACTCTTCACATGAGGTGGCCAAAGTACTGGAGCTTCAGCTTCAGCATCATTCCTTCCAAAGAAATCCCAGGGTTGGTCTTCAGAATGGACCTGTTGGATCTCCTTGCAGTCCAAGGGACTCTCAAGAGTCTTATCCAACACCACAGTTCAAAAGCATCAATTCTTCAGTGCTCAGCCTTCTTCACTGTCCAACTCTCACATCCATACATGACCACTGGGAAAACCATAGCCTTGACTAGACGGGCCTTAGTCGGCAAAGTAATGTCTCTGCTTTTGAATATACTATCTAGGTTTGTCATAACTTTTATATGTGAATGTATGTATGCATATGTGCATGTGTCCATTTATCCATGTATGTATGTATGCTCATATGTATATATTTATCAATCTATCTATCTGTTCATATATCTATGTATCAGTCAGTTCAGTTGGTCAGTTGTGTCCAACTGCAGCACACCAGGCTTCCCTGTCCATCACCAATTCTTGGAGCTTGCTCAAACTCATGTCCATCAAGTTGGTAATACCATGCAACCATCTATGTATTGGGTTGGCCAAATTTTCATTCAGGTTTTCCTGTAACATCATATGGGAAAACCAAATGAACTTTTCTGCCAACTCAGTACATATGTATGTATGTGTGTATGTGTAACTATCTATGTATCTATCCATCTATGTACATATGTGTGTATCAAGAGAATTGGACATGACTGAGCACACATGCAGATATCTATTTATTGATTCATCAATCTAGACATCTCTCATTTTAGCTTCGATCTGCATCCTCTGATCTTGCCTCTCACCTATTNGTATCTATCCATCTATGTACATATGTGTGTATCAAGAGAATTGGACATGACTGAGCACACATGCAGATATCTATTTATTGATTCATCAGTCTAGACATCTCTCATTTTAGCTTCGATCTGCATCCTCTGATCTTACCTCTCACCTATTTGCCTGACAGCTTGGTAGCTAACCCTGTTGGGTGAATTCTGACTTCCTATATTTGGTTACATTTGTTCCTACAGTGCATAAAATTTCCCCATTTGGCAGAAGATTCTCTGCCAAAAAGCCACGGGGGTTACTTGTTTCCTTTCACTTCCTTGACCACACGTGCTGGCTCCAGTTAGTTCATGAGAAAGAAGACCTTGGAGGACATAACCAGGGGTGAACACCTGAAAGATGCAGATGCAGGATACAGTTGGAGGCCCCTAACTGAGTAGACTAAAACACCTAGGGAAAACTTGTTTTTCTAGCAGCTAAGGCAACTATGGCAACATATTGGTCTGCATACTTTCCCCCTCTACTGATAGAAAATACACATTCAACTCTGTTGTAAATTAATTACTTTTCATATGGTTAAAAGAAGGAATCATAGAAGGACTCTTTACTCAAATTGATATATAAGGATACTGAATATTAATTTTACATAAAATGCATAAATGATATAACAAAAACACAGCTTGACATTATTTTTTGCATGAGATCAGACAAGCATAAAGGTCTAAAACTTATGACTAAAACTAAGACAATTCTATGAAGGTATTTCTGCCAGGGAGAAAACAAATATTTGTACTAGACATCACTTCAAAGAACTGTGGGCTCTTGTATAATTCTGTGTTGCCCAGTAGAAATGTTACATTTTGAAGCCAGACAGCATGGATTTAAATCTTGAATGTACAAATTATCAGAGACACTCCTTGGCCAAGTTATTTGAATTCTGTGGGTCCAGGTTCTTCTATTAGAAAAGAGGTATGAAAAAATCGATATCACAGAGATGGTTTAGGGAATTAACCCAAATAATAAATTTCTAGTGTGTGGAAAAAAATCTACTACATAATAGATGCATAATATTTATTAAGAAGAATGTTTGAGGAGTAAGATAGTTTCTACTAAAGGCAGTTTAGAATTTGAGCTATTAAAAATGTAGGTAAGTTAATGAGAAGAGAACACATAGGAAAGTTTATTCTGAAAGAAGATACAATTTGATCACTAAAGTGAATTGAATTGATAAAGTCATCTTATTGAGTTCAATTTATTGGCCTGCTTATTCTGTACCTGGTGTAACTAAGGCAATAAAAACCAAAGAAAGCAGCTTCTTCACTCATTGCCCTCAGTAAATTGCCACTTGCATTGGGCAGATGGTATTTTGGCAGTTCACTTTAGTGCTTCTTTTGGTAATTTCGGAGTCTTTTTTATTTTTTAGCTCTTGTGTATTAATAGAAAATCCAACCAGAATCAGTGACCATCTTCTTAATCCAGAGCTCTTCCTGTTGTCATGGAAAAATAAAAAAGCAAGGTGAGACCAGTCACCAGGAAAGGCAGGTGAAAAAAAAGCAAGGAGCAAGTCAAGCTTTTCTTAGAGGAAGAAAGCTGAGGGAAGACATGAATCCGGATGAAGGACACAAAGCAAAGTGACTTCTTTCATCTTTGCTTTGTGCCCAGAAAATTTAAATTGAGGCATTAAGATATTTATCATGGGAATCTTTTAAAGGGCCAATTAGCATTTAGTACACACCAAGATTGCTTACTGTGAAGAAATGTTAGCAGGAATGAAGAACTATAAAAGTTGACAAGAAAAAGGTCAAATAATCTAAACAGGATAAAATGGTATATACTCAACAATTACCCTGATGGTGAAAAAATGGCTTTGATTGCTTTTAAAAGGAAAAGTGTTTTTTTTTTTTTTTTTTTTTTTTTTTTTAAAGGCTAATCCTTTAAGCCAGTTGTTTTTTACAAGTCTCTCAGAATGGGTTCCTTAGATGAACTCTCTAAATAGCTCAGTTAAGTAAGTTCACAGAATCAAAATCTCTTTAATAGAGGTAAGAGCTCTAATGCATTTTGACAGCCATACTGGAAATTAAGACTGAGATTATATCATAAAGAGTAAAGCCATATTGAAATGTGTTCATCCAATCCTGTCATCTCTTTCAGAATCCCCCAGCTGCTCTTCTGAATAATTTGCTCAGATAGGTTTCCTAAGTATCATATTTGAATAATCGTGATTTTTGATTTGTCTTTTGTTATTCTTTGCTTTCTCAAAAGAGAAAATGAAAGAAAGGAAAGAAGTGAGGAGAGGAAGGAAAAAAGAAAGGGGAGAAGAAGGAAGGGGGAACAAATACCCAAACGATGCTTTGGTCAGTTTGTTTTGACAATTTAAGTCTCAAATTATTTGAGGAATTATGAAGAAACATGCTTCATTAACACTGTTCAGAATTCCTTAAATATATTCTGGGATGTACAGGTAGTTGAGACTGACATAGATTGACCTCAGAGTACTCCTAAATTATTTGACTTTTTAGTTTGCTTTGTAACCAGTTTCCAAATATTAACTATGTTATTTATTGGAGTATAGTTGCTTTACTAATTGTGTTAGTTTCTGCTCTACAGTGAAGTGAATCNGAGACTGACATAGATTGACCTCAGAGTACTCCTAAATTATTTGACTTTTTAGTTTGCTTTGTAACCAGTTTCCAAATATTAACTATGTTATTTATTGGAGTATAGTTGCTTTACTAATTGTGTTAGTTTCTGCTGTACAGTGAAGTGAATCTCTCTCCCACTGCCCCTCCACTGATCTGAGCTCCTTGTTCTATACAGCAGGTTCTCACTGTCTCACTTTCATGCATTGGAGAAGGAAATGGCAACCCACTCCAGTGTTCTTGCCTGGAGAATCCAGGGACGGGGGAGCCTGGTGGGCTGCCGTCTCTAGGGGCACACCGAGTCAGACACAACTGAAGCGACTTAGCAGCAGCAGCCTCAGTTTTGGCTAGATTTGAATCCATGCCTGTTTAGCATTCCATACTGTGAACTAAGATATGGAGACCATGTAAGGTCGTGTCCTCAATCTCTCTGGCCTTCAGATGTTATGTTTCCTTTAATTTCCATGAGATATGAGCCAGCCTCCATTATCCATGATTGCTGTGGCCTCCAAAGTTTTCTGAGATGCTAAGAAAGGCATACCTGTTCTTCAAATCTATCTTGGCTGTTATTCTTTATCTCAACCAGGACTCATGGCCTTTTGGTGTATCAGGATCTACTCCTCCAGATTTTCATAAAAAAGTCATGGTTTCTACCTGTACTTATCTAAAGTAAAACTTAACTGTAGGGTTTTGAGATATGAAGAAAGTTTGAGAGTAAGTCAAAGAAAATTACAAGATGGAAAAGCTTCAAACTGATAATCCTATATTAAAGACTCTAGATTTACACATGGTTCCACACCTTCTAGCAGGAGGCCCATCCCAGCATCTCTGTCCTTCACCCCTGGCTGAGAACTCCATTTCAGAGAGTCACATAACTGCCCTCGGGAGTATCTTTGACCAGCCCTCCTGTGCTCCAAAGCAAAGGGTGCCTCCTTCTCTCAGATTTCTTTAGGGACCTGTTAAAAGAGACCGGGATGCAGCAGTCTCCCGCCCCAGGCTCAGGCTACTCTGGGCACAGGACACTTGCCATTGTCCCGGGTTTCATCTCATCTGAATAGGATTGTGGAGTTTACTTTGGCAGAAGCATAAACACATGGAATCATTATGCTTTATTTTCTACAAAATGAAAGTACAATTTCTCCCTATTATGAATGAAAAAGCCTGATTTGGTTTGTAAACCAAAATCAGTTTGTAGCAGTTTGTCTTGTTTTCTAGCCACCAAGGTTTTAAAGTGTTCAGAGTAAATTAGAGAAACCTTTATAAGAGATGTCAGTCATAGTTCATACATTTCTAATACCTAATTGTTATAGCTATTCTGTGCTTTTTCTAGCCATTAATAAAAAGAGAAGAAAGAGCATGGAAACAAGAGGGACAGAAATGATATATTACCGAGTCAGCATCAGAAATGCAGCCCCTGACAGCTTACCACTTAGACTCCCATGGAGAGTGTGAGCCTGTCCTGACCCTATGCTGACAAGCTACATATTAACAAAAAGATGAATCATGAACATGTGATGAGCATTTGCTGCATGAAAGAACTGAACAGTATTTTACATGTACTGTCTTCTTTCATCCTTATAATAGGCCTCTGACATATGCAGAGCTGTTTTTCCCATTTCACAGAGGAGAAAACAAAGGCACAGAGAGGTTAAAAAACTTACCCAGTCCCCAACATGACGAAGACAAGATTGCAGTCCATTTGGCTGTGTTTCATTTTTTTCACTGTATTATGTGCTCTGAGTATCACACATTTTATCTGCACGCCAAAGGAATCTAACCAAGATCAAATCGAGAATCTCAGCTCTGTGCCCATAAAAGTGTCAAGGCCTCATGTCATGGCTGTGTTTTATTAATATTTTCATTTTTAATCAATAAAATAGCAATTAAAGTACTTTGGATCTTAGTTTGTGGTAAATGCAGGGTTTAAGACTCTTCCAGAATTTAAATTTATTCAAAAAAAGAACTCATAGATGAAACAAGCATGTCCATTAATAAAGCTAAGGAATGAATAAAAATGTAAATAGGGAGTGTTGGGCATGAGATCTATAAGGTCAAGGTTTAAGTTTAAGTACATGTTTAGTATGTCAGTCAGTTCAGTCGCTCAGTCGTGTCTGACTCTTCGCGACCCCATGNCATATATATAATATTTATATATAGATTTATATATGTATATGTATATGTATAATCTTGCTCTGTAAAAGTATAGTCTTTCATAGTGGCAATCATATATATACACAAATAATACTACAATAGAAAGTAGCCAGTATTAAGCGCCATGATGAAGTTAGAAATCGTGCAAAAGGGCAGTTCAGAGGAGAGGAAGAAACAGCCATGTGGAGTGAGGAGGAAGGAGGTTTGAACTGGTGTGCAGACCTGGGCTGAATTCCCAGCTTTACCATGGGCAACTTACTGGACCCCTATGTTTCAGATACTTCATNAGGAAGAAACAGCCATGTGGAGCGAGGAGGAAGGAGGTTCGAACTGGTGTGCAGACCTGGGCTGAATTCCCAGCTTTACCATGGGCAACTTACTGGACCCCTATGTTTCAGATACTTCATTTTCCAAATGCCCAGAACCAACACAGGATATGAAGAGGACTGAGATGAGAACAGGTACTTGGCTCATTATTTTCGCCCAAGAGATATTAGTTTCCCTCCCTCCTTTGGCTGGAGAACTAGGATTTGTTTAACAAAGAAGTCAACATTTTACATGGGCTTGAAGAATAATTATGAATGAATTGAAAATGTAGAGCTAACAATACTAATAGTTGACACCTGTGTAAGTTATACATTGCACATGAATTTGAGCAAACTCTGTGAAATAGTGAAGGACAGAGGAGCCTGGTTCACTGCAGTCCACTGGGTCACAAAGAGGTGGACATTACTTAGCAATTAAACAATTACAAGGTTATACATTATTCCACAACTTCATATTTCATGAAAAACATAGTCTAAGCAATATTCAAACTATATGCATGAGTGCATATGTTCTTTAGAATAATTCTGGCACAAAGTATGAGCCATCGACACATGAACAAATACAAACATATGGATACTCCTGCATCTATATAGACATGCACCCACACATTCCTCTCAACCATCCCCTGAGAAATGCTCTTTGTTGCCTTTTTAAAGTTAGGCAAAGATTAGGACAAAATAGTACTTGCCCAGGCTTTCACATTCAGTAAGTGACGGAACAAGAGTTTGAGCCTGAGAGCATCCTTTTAAATCCACATGAGAGTAATTCCATAGTACAAAAGGACCAAGACGAAATCGCATGGAACATCTGTGGCCTGTGACTGTAGATGGCCCCCGTTTTGTGAGTTTACAGTACATGNTTACTTAGCAATTAAACAATTACAAGGTTATACATTATTCCACAACTTCATATTTCATGAAAAACATAGTCTAAGCAATATTCAAACTATATGCATGAGTGCATATGTTCTTTAGAATAATTCTGGCACAAAGTATGAGCCATCGACACATGAACAAATACAAACATATGGATACTCCTGCATCTATATAGACATGCACCCACACATTCCTCTCAACCATCCCCTGAGAAATGCTCTTTGTTGCCTTTTTAAAGTTAGGCAAAGATTAGGACAAAATAGTACTTGCCCAGGCTTTCACATTCAGTAAGTGACGGAACAAGAGTTTGAGCCTGAGAGCATCCTTTTAAATCCACATGAGAGTAATTCCATAGTACAAAAGGACCAAGATGAAATCGCATGGAACATCTGTGGCCTGTGACTGTAGATGGCCCCCGTTTTGTGAGTTTACAGTACATGCAGGTTTTGCAAGAAAGAAGACTCATAAAGAAGAATGAAATCAGCTTTGAATGAGGGCCTTTAATGTCAAGCGGAGGAGCTCAGAATCCCTGTTTGCCTGGATTCAAATGTGGTCAACACTGAAGTCAGACCAAGTGTAGAATCATCAAGTGGGATATTTTGAAAATCACTACTTAAATTGGGGAGCAAAGCAAAGTATGAACAGGGCCTGAGTGTCCCCTGCTGCAGGGAGGTACACACTCATTTATCCAGCCCTAATCCTCTGCATTTGATACAGAGCATGCAGACCTCCCTACTGTTTATGCGCAAGAGCAACTGGAAGGATGATTGATGTGAGCCATGGAAGCTGCTGCTGCAAACTGCTGGGGAAGGGGAAACAATGAATAGTTTTAGGGGAACTGGTCTGGGATAAAAGAAGATTTAATGAATGATTTCTTTCCTATGGATTATTATCTCCATTTAATGGATGAAGAAGCCAAGATACTGAAAGATGATATGAATGGCCTTTGGCTACACATGGAGCAAGAATAGGTAGTAAATGTCAAGGGTCCCTTCTTGCAAAGCCCTGCATCGTGCAGCCTAGGGTCCAGCAACGAATCTCAAGGGGGATCAGGGATAAGAAGCAAAGTGAAGAATGGAAACCTTATTTATTTTTCACCTTCTGTGTGCTACAGTCTGTGCAGCGTACTAGAGAGAAAACGAATGAGGGCAGAGATCCTCATGATGAGTGCTGTCTGGAGGCGGAGACCACCATAAATGCATCCATTCTGACCTTTGTGCTAGTGTGCTGCTGAGACAGGAGAGACAATAGCAGTAAATAAAGAGTGTCACCAGCTTAAACAAA
Source organism: Raphicerus campestris (assembly GCA_006410735.1). Lineage (NCBI taxonomy): Eukaryota > Metazoa > Chordata > Mammalia > Artiodactyla > Bovidae > Raphicerus > Raphicerus campestris. The sequence goes on along the minus strand of SJYW01035263.1, from coordinate 238,173 downwards.
GAGGTTGGAAAGAACAGTGAAAGAGGTGCTTAAAAGAGGCATTTGCTGGTGTGCGTGAGGGAACCTCTAGTAGTCTGATATGGTGGAAGGAGGGCTGGGAGCAGAGAGGAGAAGTAGGAGATGGTTTGGAAAACAGAAGGTTTTATAGGGTATACAAGGAAATCTCTCCTTGATTTTAAAGGTAAAGAACTCTTGTCAGATTGTTTAGATGTGAGTAAGACCAGAGTGACAAACGTTTTCTGGAGGCTGTTGTGGTACCCAGGAATCAGGTCATGAAGGTGGGGATGCAAAATGAGGGAGGAGAGCCATCACCAGATATTAACCTCATTTTTTATTTATTCAAGGCCAGACCTCAGCTTGCAGCAGATATTCAGGTATTTTTGTCTTAGTTTATTAGCCAAACTAATATCAGATATTAAATATTTTACCATATAAAATTATCCTTCATTCTCTCCTTCCCCCCTTCTTCCTTTCCTCTTTCCTTCCTTCCTTTTTTTCCCTCCCTTCCTTTTTTTATTCCTTTATGCTTCAAGTGTCCCTTTTAAGAATGGAAATGCTGATTTTCGCCTAGGAAGGGCCATTGCTTGAGTTACTATTGATTTAACAGAAAAAAAAAAAATTTGAAAGCCAGTTAAGAGCAGAAATGGGACAAAAGTGTGAGGGAGAAGAGGAGATCCTGATGAACTGGGCCTATTACATAGTTTTGCCAGAGGCTGACATGGAGTTGACATCACTTTGCAGAGTGCTGTTTTGAGATCCAATTTCAGGAAAATGAATTTTAAAAAAGACACATGATGTCTACTTTCAGGTTCTTGTTTCCAATGACAGTCTGCTATCTCTTCAAAGATTCCTATTCAAGGAAGTTAAGTTATCTTAGGAGAAAATCAGGTACTTGACAGATAAATTGGGGTTTTATCTGCTGTTGTAGACGTTCGTTTTGGAAGGGAGCCCAAAAAGCTCTGAGGAGGAAATAATGATATGAACATCCTGTAACCTTTTAGGCATCACTTGGTTCTTTTAGGGACAGCACCAGGCTAAGCGGATATACTGTGTAAGACAGTAGGAACCATATGCACAGTCTGCAGGAAGCTGTGGGCTCAACATCTTGGCCTTGTAGGCACAGATTGTCATCAAGGAAGAAATATGAGAAGTGTGAGCTGCCCACTAGCTCCTCTGATGCTTCTCCCTCAGATAGTTCCTGATAGACTAGGCAGTACAGGATTTCTGAACCATATACATTGAACCTTACTCTTTGTTTTGCTCTCTGAAGTGTGCTACTCTGAGAGTTCAGAGAATTAAATCACTGTGGTAGTAGAAGGAATTCTCACATGTCACTGTTTCCTTTTAACTAGGAAATGCGTTTCGTTGAGAAATTATCTGCTAACTCCTCTCTTGGTTTGTCCACCAAAAGCTGTGAACATGAGCTTCCCTTATTTATGGCATTGTATTCCCATGTCTATGGAGCACAGTTAAGAAGCTCCAAGAAAAAAATGAAAGTAGGCTCTCTAATGAAACAAATTAGGAGAGCAAAGGTTGCCGATCATTCCTTCACCAAACAAACGTTTATGGGCTTCAGCTGTGATTCTAGGAGAAGGCACATGATTCTTGTAGTACCATGGAAGGAGGCAAGAAGGTAAATAAATAGATGCATTTGGTTCTTCAGGTGCGATGCAGGTAGGAGAGTGAAGTGAGATAGGCAGGGAGATACTGCGGAGGGAAAGGTCTTGGGGAGATCATCTATTAAAGATATAAGTAAGTAAGTGAAAGCTGCTCGGTCATGTCTGACTCTTTGTGACCTCATGGACTATACAGTCCAAAGAACTCTCCAGGCCAGAATACTGAAGTGGGTAGCCTGTCCCTTCTTTGGGGGATCTTCCCAACCCAGGGATTCTCTGGTGGCTCAGAGGTTAAAGCATCTGCCTGCAATGCAGGAGACCTGGGTTTGATCCCTGGGTCGGGAAGATCCCCTGGAGAAGGAAATGGCAACCCACTCCAGTGTTCTGGCCTAGAGAATCTCATGGAGGGGCGAGGCTGGTGGGCTACAGTCCATGGGGTCGCAGAGTCAGACACAACTAGGTGACTTCACTTCACTTCCCAATCCGGGGATCAAATCTAGGTCTCCCGCATTGCAGGCAGATTCTTTACCAGATGACCCACAAGGGAAGCCAATATTTAGGGCTGACCAGCTGCCAGCCTTTGTTTTGTACTTTTCCCTTCACTCTGCAGCTTTACTCTGGATACTCCAGTTAATCTCTTTCTTGCTTTGGCTCCCACCCTTGCTACCATGTCTCTCCTTAGTGCCAGGTCCTCTGATAGGCCAAGTCCTCCTGTCAACTCTGACGCTCCCCCATTTCACAGAGGAGTAAGTTCAGAAAACTTTTGATTTCTTTTCCAGAAATTGAAGAAGGGCAAAGGCATTGTTTCTCTTTGTTTTAGTGGAGTGTGAAAAGTCTAATTTTGCTAAGAGGGTATTTCAGTCTTTCCAGGCATGTGTCATATGGACAAGCTGCCATATGTGTTGGTGTTACAGTTCTCAGTGCAGAGGTGGAAACATAAATACATGACATATCTCAGCAGTTACCCTTTATATGTAACACAGCAGAAGTCACACAAAAAACCAGAACTCTGAACAAATGCAGCAGTGGCAATGGAGGACTTTGGAGTCATCAGAATATACTCATTTTTAAAAACAAATACCTTTACATTAATATTATTTTCAAGAATAATTAGCACTCTGGATCATCCAAGCTAGTAGACAGTAAAGCCACATTCCTATTGAGCTGTGAGTTGATAGACATAATTTCTCCATTATGAGTTGATTGTATTTTATTTTCTAGTAAAGCATGATCCAGACACATTGTCATAGAGAAGATGGTAGCTATTTGTGTACATAATGTTTCTATTGGTCTGGGAAGAGTTTTGATCAACTTAATTCAGAAACTTCCTTCAAATCAATAAAGCTTACTTGTTAAAGCCAATGGTGATTAGAAAGTCTTTCAACTTCATTTCCCCCCCCCTTTGGCTGCGCTGTCTTCCTTGCAGCATGTGGGTTTTGTCTAGTTGTGGAGAGTGGGGCTACTCTAGTTGCAGTGTGCTGGCTTCTCATTGTGGTGATTTCTCTTCTTGCAGAGCTTGGGCTCTAGGGTGTGCCAGCTTCAACAGCTGTGGTGCATGGGCTCAGTAGTTGTGGCTCACAGACTTAGTTTTCTTGTGACATGTGGAATCTTCCTGGACAAAGGATCGAACCTGTGTCCCCTGCATTGACAATAGGATTCTCAACAGCTGGACCACCAGTGCTGCTGCAATATGCTAAGCTGCTTTAGTCATGTCTGACTCTTTGTGACTCCATGGACTTAGCTCACCAGGCCCCTCTGTCCATGAGATTCTCCAGGCAAGAATACTGGAGTCATTTGCCATGCCCTCCTCTGGAGGATCTTTCTGACTCAGGGAGAGAAGCCACATCTCTTATGTCTCCTGCACTGGCAGACAGATTTGTTACACTAGCGCCACCTGAGAAGTCCTCAAGTTTTTTTTTAAAATAGCTTTACCCTTTCCTAGTGCTTGTAACTCTTGAAATTCAGTAAAATCTATTTGTGCTTGAGTTACTGATGAAATAGTTTTAATACAGATTACAGAGGATCACCCTGGTTCATCACACTAGGAGAATGGTGAAGAAATGGGGTATAGAGTTAGTGTGGTATTCAA
>SJYW01035263.1:175268-228888 GCA_006410735.1 Raphicerus campestris | reverse complement strand
TGTCTCTCCTTAGTGCCAGGTCCTCTGATAGGCCAAGTCCTCCTGTCAACTCTGACGCTCCCTCATTTCACAGAGGAGTAAGTCCAGAAAACTTTTGATTTCTTTTCCAGAAATTGAAGAAGGGCAAAGGCATTGTTTCTCTTTGTTTTAGTGGAGTGTGAAAAGTCTAATTTTGCTAAGAGGGTATTTCAGTCTTTCCAGGCATGTGTCATATGGACAAGCTGCCATATGTGTTGGTGTTACAGTTCTCAGTGCAGAGGTGGAAACATAAATACATGACATATCTCAGCAGTTACCCTTTATATGTAACACAGCAGAAGTCACACAAAAAACCAGAACTCTGAACAAATGCAGCAGTGGCAATGGAGGACTTTGGAGTCATCAGCATATACTCATTTTTAAAAACAAATACCTTTACATTAATATTATTTTCAAGAATAATTAGCACTCTGGATCATCTAAGCTAGTAGACAGTAAAGCCATATTCCTATTGAGCTGTGAGTTGATAGACATAATTTCTCCATTATGAATTGATTGTATTTTATTTTCTAGTAAAGCATGACCCAGACACAAACATTGTCATAGAGAAGATGGTAGCTATTTGTGTACATAATGTTTCTATTGGTCTGGGAAGAGTTTTGATCAACTTAATTCAGAAACTTCCTTCAAATCAATAAAGCTTACTTGTTAAAGCCAATGGTGATTAGAAAGTCTTTCAACTTCATTTCCCCCCCCCTTTGGCTGCGCTGTCTTCCTTGCAGCATGTGGGTTTTGTCTAGTTGTGGAGAGTGGGGCTACTCTAGTTGCAGTGTGCTGGCTTCTCATTGTGGTGATTTCTCTTCTTGCAGAGCTTGGGCTCTAGGGTGTGCCAGCTTCAACAGCTGTGGTGCATGGGCTCAGTAGTTGTGGCTCACAGACTTAGTTTTCTTGTGACATGTGGAATCTTCCTGGACCAAGGATCGAACCTGTGTCCCCTGCATTGACAATAGGATTCTCAACAGCTGGACCACCAGTGCTGCTGCAATATGCTAAGCTGCTTTAGTCATGTCTGACTCTTTGTGACTCCATGGACTTAGCTCACCAGGCCCCTCTGTCCATGAGATTCTCCAGGCAAGAATACTGGAGTCATTTGCCATGCCCTCCTCTGGAGGATCTTTCTGACTCAGGGAGAGAAGCCACATCTCTTATGTCTCCTGCACTGGCAGACAGATTTGTTACACTAGCGCCACCTGAGAAGTCCTCAAGTTTTTTTTNGCATCTTTTAATTTCATGTCTGCAGTTAGGGCCAAGAGAGGCCAAAAGGAGAAAGGAAGCAAGTGTTACTGTTGGCATTAGAAAGAGTTAGGAGACACCCTCTTGCCGCAGCTGAGTCTCAAACACTGGTAGTCACTTCCTTGACAGAAAGGAGTCCCAGGCAGCAGGAAGGACTGGTGCATAGGGAAGCACATGAAAGCTAGTTATTCCTTTATTTCATGCCCTGGAGTCACAGAAAGACAGTGTGCAGTGTAGACCTTTGCCTCTCTCTTCTCTTACATTTCCCATGTTGTTGATACTTTCTTTCAGAAAGAAAATAGACTACATTGGGCCTGCAGGAGGAAAGGTGTTAATAATGAGAGCCCTTCCTCTTTTCTATTGTCTCAGCCTACAGTGCCTCCCTGAGAAAGTGTCTGCTTTCCAATTTGGAAAACATTCTTCAGTTGGAGAATCAAACCAGACTGGGACCTGAAGAGTTTGTCTTTCAGTCATCTGTTAGCATGACAGAGTCTGCCCCAAATGGGATTTTTAAAAAAAAATTTGTTGGACTATGGTTCATTTACAATGTTATGTTCATTTCAGGTGTACAGAAAAACGAATCAGTCATACACATACATATAGCCACTCTTTTTTACATTTGTTTTGTTTGTCTTTCTTCTTCTAGCAAACAGCCCATGCCTTAAGATTTATTTTATGGGCCCCGTCACTAGATCCCCTGTGCCCAAATTGCTTATCACTTGCAAAATGGCCCCCCATCTTTCTTCACTTGCTATTTCAGGAGCTTCTCTGATGATCTCCCTCATCAAGACCTTTCTGAAATGAGTATTGACTTGCTCCTTTCAAGTGCTACTCAGTCTTTGGAAAACTCCATGCTTCTCAAGTGCTTTCACACTCCACTCTCCTCTGATCTGCTGCATTTCCTTTACTCAGCTTCCACTAAGTACACATGTATAGTTCCCTGCACAGACTGTGAGTTTCTCACCTGATTCTATGTTTTTAATTTTTATTTATTTGTAAAAACTTTATTGAAGTATTGTTGGTCTGCAGTGTTATGCTACTTCAGGTATAGAGCAAAGTAACTCAACTATACACACACACACACATATATTCTTTTTAAGCTTCTTTTTCATTATAAGTCATTCCAAGATATTGAGTAAAGCTCCCTGTGCTATGTAGTAGGACTTTCTTGTTTATCTAGTTTATATATAATAGCATGTATATATTAATCCCCAAATTCCTAATTTATCCTCTCTTTCCCCTTTGGTACCCACAAGTTTGTTTTCTGTCTGTTGAGTATATTTTTTTGTTGGTGGTGTTGCTGTTTAGTTGATAAGTCATTTCTGACTCTTTTGCAACCCCATGGACTGTATAGCCCATCAGGTGCCCCTGTCCATGGAATTTCCTAAACGTGAGTACTGGAGTGGGTTGCCATTTCCTTTTCCATGGGATCTTCCCAACCCAGGGATCAAATCCTCATCTCCTGCATTGGCAGNACTCTTTTGCAACCCCATGGACTGTATAGCCCATCAGGTGCCCCTGTCCATGGAATTTCCTAAACGTGAGTACTGGAGTGGGTTGCCATTTCCTTTTCCATGGGATCTTCCCAACCCAGGGATCAAATCCTCATCTCCTGCATTGGCAGGCAGATTCTTTATCACTGAGCCATGAGAGAAGCCCATTTTTGTCTTGTAAATAGGTTTATTTGATATCACTTATATAGAGAATATAAAAATAAATGACATAAATAAACTTTTTGTTATGCAAATAAGTTTATTTGTATAATCTTTTCAATTCCATATGTAAGTGATATTATGATATGTAACATTCTCTATGTGGCATCTTCACTTAGTATCATAATCTCTAGCTTCATCAATGTTGCTGTAAATGGTATTATTTTGTTATTTTTTATAGGTGAGTAATATATCATTGTATATATGTACTACATCTTCCTTATCCACTTATCTGTGGATGAAGGTTTAGGTTGCTTCATATTCTGGCTATTGTAAATAGTGCTGCTATGAACAGAGGGGGCCTCCCTGATAGCTTCATTGGTAAAGAATCCGCCTGCAATGCAGGAGACCCCGGTTTAATATCTAGGTCAGGAAGATCCACTGGAGAAGGGATAGGCTACCCACTCCAGTATTTCTGGGCTTCCCTGGTGGCTCAGCTGATTAAGAATCTGCTTGCAACGTGGGAGACCTGGGTTCAATCCCTGGATTGGGAAGATCCCATGGAAAAGAGAAAGGCTACCCATTCCAGTACTCCAGCCTGGAGAGAGAATTCAATTGCCTGTTTAGTTCATGGAATCGCAAAGAGTCAGACATGACTGAGTGACTTACTTTCACTGTGAACATAGGAGTGCATGTATCTTTTTGAATTAGAGTTTTCTCTGGACATACTGAGCTTGCTGTACAAAGCTGCTGCCTTTTTTTTTTTTCCTGAAATATTCTTATTCTCCTTCACTAGAATGACTCCTGGTAGCCATTCACCACCTAGATCAAATGTCACCTGCTTTCTGACTCCCAGACTCTATCATGTAGCCACATTTTATGAGCTTCAATTCTGGGTCTTATCTTATTAAATTAAAATTGCCTGGTGCTTCCTTGACTAATAACTAGTCTCTTTAGAGACAAGGTTGGAATCATGACCTAACTCTGCTATCTGAGACCCAGATCAGTGCCTGACAACTGCTATATGCTCCCTGGATATTTAATGTTTTGGCTCAAAAGCCTAACCATCCTTACTTATTATTAAAGTTTTTATTTATTTATTTTTTAATTATAGTACTCTTTTTAATGGGCTCTCCTTTCTCTTCCATGTATTTTATAGGCACTTAAAATCATAAGCTTATTAGAATCTTCCTTATACGTGGGTTTCTTTATTACATCACTTTTTTCTTATTGAATAATTGAGAATATCATGGTTACAGTTCTTCAATTGAAGGTCTTTGAAGGCTCCTCAGCACCTTCTGGTGTATTCTGTTTTTAAAACTCTAGAAGGAATAACATGTCTGTTTTTTCCTAAGTATTTATTTCATTAAAACCTTTACTTTTTAATTGCCTGCATTCCCTTCATAAATGACAGGACAAGGGTTCCACATTCCCAAGGTTCCCTTTGCTTCCAGGTCCCCAGGGCCATCTTTTTGCTGTGATCACAATGACATTCAGAGCAACAGGTTCCTTTTGTGTGTTCAGATATGAACAGTTGAACGCATGATCTGCTCTTCAAAAGATGAAAATTCCAGCAAACACTCTTGACTTCTTTGAGCCTCTCTGTTTCTCATCTATAAGTAACAGTGGTAATTACTTTAAGGCTACTATATCATTTTTGGGTTTGGATGCAACAAGCATGGAGCAGAGTATCTAGCAAAGTGTTGGGGTTCAGTAAGTAATACAACTAGTATTAATATGAGTATAGATCCATAGAGGACGTTTCTATAATCACCACTACATGTTGCATTTTTCAGAAACATGAATCAAATTCTCTACCAGGCAAGGGCCATCTCAGATTTATATCTCTGTCTGCTCTTGCTTTCACTTCCTTTCTCATGGTCTCTGGGATCTCACTTCCCTGCAACTTCCAGAATCTCTATGTTGAAGAGTAGGGAAATGTGTGTTTGTGTGTGTGTGTGTGTGTGCATGCGCACTTAGTTGTGTTCATCTCTTTGCAACCCTTTGGACCCTAGCCTGTGAAGATCCTCTGTTCATGAGATTTTTCTGGCAAGAATACTGTGAGTGGGCTGCCATTTCCTCCTCCAGGGGATCTTCCTGAGCCAGGGGTTAAGCTCACATCTCCTGTGTCGCCTACATTGCAGACAGATTCTTTACCTGCTGAGTCATCGGAGAAGCCCAGATAAGTTTGCTCTTATTCATGTCCAATGAGTTGGTGATGGTATCTAGCCATCACATCCTCTGCCAGCCCCTTCTCATTTTGCCTTTAGTATTTCCTAGCACCAGGCTCTTTTCCAATAGGTTGGTTCTTTGCATCAAGTGGTGAAAGTACTGGAGCTTCAGTTTCAGTAACAGTCCTTCCAATGAATATTCAGGGTTGATTTCATTTAGGATTGACTGGTTTGATCTTCTTGTTGTCAAGGGATTCTCAAGGATCTTCACCAGCACCATAGTTTGAAAGCACTAGTTCTTTATCACTCAACCTTCTTTACAATCCAACTCTCATATCATACTTGGCTACTAGAAAAATCATAGCTTTGACTATACAGACCTTTGATGGCAAAGTGTTGTTTCTGCTATTTAATGTGCTCTCTAGGTTAGAAATAGCTTTTCTTACATCAAGCATTTTAAAATTTCCTGTATGCAGTCACCATCCACAGTGATTTTGGAGCCCAAGAACAAAAAATCTGTCACTGCTTCTACATTTTCCCCTTCTATTTGACATGAAGTGATGGGACCGGATGCCATGATCTCAGTTTTCTGAATGTTGAGTTTCAAGACAGCGTTTTCACTCTCTTCTTTCATGTCATCAAGAAGCTATTTAGTTCTTCCTCACTTCCTGCCTGTTGAGTGGTATCATCTGCATATCTGAGTTTGTTGATATTTCTCCTAGAAATCTTGATTCCAGCTTGTGAGTCATCCAGCCAAGCATTTTGTATGATGTACTCTGCATAGAAGTTAAATAAGCAAGGTGACAATATATAGCCTTGTTGTACTCCTTTCCTAATTTTGAAGCAGTCAGTTTTTCCATGTCCAGTTCTAGCTATTGCTTATTGATCTTTATACAGGTTTCTCTGGAGACAGGTAAGGTCATCTGGTACTCCCATCTCTTTTATAATTTTCCACAGTGTGTTGTGATCCACACAGTCAAAAGCTTTAGCATAGTCAGTGAAACAGAGCAGATATTTTTTCTGGAATTCCTTTGCTTTCTCTATGAATTATCAAATGTTGGCAATTTGATCTCTGGTTCCTATGCCTTTTCTAAACCCACCTTGTACATCTGGAAGTTCTCTGTTCACATACTGCTAAAGCCTAGCTTGAAGGACTTTGAGCATACCCTTGTTAGCATGTGAAATGCGTGCAATTCTATGCTATTTTGAACATTTTTTTGGCATTGCACTTCTTTGGGATTAGAATGAAAACTGACCTTTTACAGTCCTCTGGACACTGCTGAGTTTTCCAAATTTGCTGACATATTGAGTGCTTTAACACCATCATCTTTTAGGATTTTAAATAGGTCAACTGGAATTCTTTCATCTCAGCTAGCTTTGTTCATAGTAATGCTTCCTAATGACCACTGACTTCACATTCCAGGATGTCCGGCTCTAGGTGAGTGACAACACCATCATGGTTATCTGGGTCGTTAGGACCAGTTTGAACAGTTATTCTGTGTTTTCTTGCCACCTTTTCTTAATCTCTTCTGCTGTTAGATCTTTACCATTTCTATCCTTTATTATGCCCATCCTTGAATGAATGTTTACTTGATAGCAACAATTTTCTTGAAGAGATTTCCAGTCTTTCCCATTCGATTGTTTCCTCTATTTCTTTGCATTGTTCATTTAAGAAAGCTTTCTTATCTCTCCTTGCTATTCTCGGGAACTCTGAGTTCAGTTGGATATATCTTTCCCTTTCTCCCTTGCTTTGCTTCTCTTTCCTTTGCTATTTGTAAGGCCTCCTCAGATACCCACTATCCCTTCTTAAATTTCTTTTTCTTTGGGATGGTTTTGGTCACTGATTCCTGTTTAGTGTTATAAATGTTCTTCCATAGTTCTTCAGGCACTCTTTCTACCAGATCAAATCCCTTGAATCTATTCTTTATCTCCACTGTATAATCAAAAGGGATTTGATTTAGGTCATGCCTGAATTGCCCAGTGGTTTTCCATACTTTCTTCAATTTAAGCCTGAATTTTTTAAAAAAGGAGCTCATGATCCGAGACACAGTCAGCTCTTGGTCTTATTTTACTGGTTTCTCCAGAGAGAGCTTCTCCACCTTTGGTTGTAAAGAACATAATCTGTCCTATTTCAGTATTGACCATCTGGTTATGTCCATGTGGAGAGTCATCTCGTGTTGTTGGATCACAACCTTGTGGCAAAGGGCTTGGGTTATTTAATGAAGCTGTGAGCCACACCATACAGGGCCACCCGAGACAGATGAATCACAGTGAAGAGTTCTGACAAAACATGGTCCACTGAAGAAGGAAATGGTCCACTCCAGTATTCTTGCCTGAAAAACCCCATGAACAGTATGAAAAGGCAAAAATGTATAATGCCAGAAGATGAACCCCCCAGGTTGGAATGTGTCCAATATTTTACTGGGGAAGAGGGAAAGGCAATTGCTAATAACTCAAGTAAGAGTGAGCTTTGGCTATGCCAAAGCATAAACAGTGCTCAGCTGTGGATGTGTCTTGTGGTGAAAGTAAAGCCTGATGCTGTAAAGAACAATATTGCATAGAAACCTGGAACGTAAGATCCATGAATGAAGGGAAATTGTACGTGGTCAAGCAGGAGATGGCAAGAGTGAACATCAACATCTTAGAAATCAGTTAACTAAAATGGACAAAGATGGTAAATTTAATTCAGATGACTATTGCTATTGTGGGCAAGAATTGACCCTCATAGTCAATTGAAGAGTCCACAATGCAGTACTTCAATACAATCTCAAAAATGACAGAATGATCTTGGTTTGTTTCCAAGGCAAACCATTCAATATCAGAATAATATGGCTATGCCCCTACCATTGATGCCAAAGGAGCTGAACCTGACTGGTTCTGGGAAGATCTATAACGCCTTCTAGAACTAACATCAAAGAAAGATGTCCTTTTCATCAGAGAGGGTAGTAATATGGAAGTAGGAAGTTAAGAGCTACCTGGAATTGTTAGGTACTCAAACGTGCGCCGAGTCACGTTTGACCTTAGAGTACAAAATGAAGCAGAGCAAAGGCTAACAGAGTTTTGAAAAGGGAACATACTGGTCATATCAAATACCCTTTTCCAACAACCCAAGAGATTACTCTACAGATGGACACTATCAGATAGTCAATACTGAAATCACATTGATTATGTTCTTTGTGTGACTTGCAGCCTATTATGATTGTGTTTATGTATGTTCATTGCTCAGTCATGTCTGACTTTTTGTGATCTCATAGACTATAACCTATCATGCTCCTTTGTCCCTGGAATTCTGCAGGCAAGAATACTGGAGTGGGTAGCCATTCTCTTTTCCAGAGGATCTTCCTGACTCAGGGATTGAACCCAGATCTCCTGCATTGCAGGCAGATTTTTCACAATCAGCCACCAGTGAAGTCCCAATTATAATTGCTCCTGCTAAATAATTTCATGGATTAAGTAAATCCACGATGAACCAAGAAGATTATTTTCACATCTTTATAAATAGTTATTTTGAAGAAGTTATGCTGTCTTGCTGTCTATCAAGTTAATTCTGGCTATGCCATGTTTCCATGTATTGATATATAGCAGCCTAGCTTGCTAAGTTATATTGCTCTAAGAATTATTGAATACCTTCTCCATTATAATTTTTCCCTTTGTCACCTCTATTATCAATTAGTGTATCTGGTTTTTAAGCTTTTGTGTTTTCTCTCTCTGACCATTTTTCAGATTAATTAATCTTTGGTCAAGCACATTCTTGCCAGTGAACCAAGAGAATAAAGTACATGGGTCCTTCTACATTGTTGAGTTGATGACATAAAGATGCACATGTGAAACAAAGATATTAATGTATAATTGTCTAAAATATATCATCTCTTATAGAGTCTATGTAAGAAGAATAGATGGGAAAATGAGGAGAATCATTCTTAGTTGTGACTCATGGTGACTCTTCCTGGGAGAGAGAGCTACTGTCTTCCCTATTGGTGTCAATTATTTCATGATTAAATCAACAATTGCCATTAGAAATGCCACTAGCATCACTGTTAACATCCCCCTCTCCCACTATCATTTAAGAGGCTCAGTGTGGTCCAACACACACGCCAAAGCTCACACGATCTTCTAAGATAAGAATTACTATTCTTAAGTATGTAGAAAGCAAAACTGAATTTTGTAAAGGTGAACTGACTTTAGATAAATTAGGCAATTTGCATCCTAAGCCAAATATTTCTCCTGAGCTCTAAAAATATATATTCATTTGTTTGATTGATATTTCAATTTGATTATGTCATAAACAGCTCAAATTGAAGACATCCCAAAGGGAACTTTTCATCAGCTCTGACTATGCTCAGTATCTTCTTATGGTCTTTCCCATCTCAATAAATACACCACTCACTCAAACCAGACCACAGAATCTTTACTGAAATCTTTCCTTTTTCTTACTCCCCATAGCAAATTCAATAGCAAGTTCTATCAGTATTACATCCAAAAATCATCCCAAATAAATCCATTTCTTTTTGTCTTTGCAGCTGCAAGCTTAGTTCAGTTACATCTTCAATCACCTGAATTTTTAACTCAGCATCCTGTTTTTACTCCTCTTTTCTTTTGGTCCATCATCTCTGTGACAGCCAGCAGGATCATCATAAAATACAGAGCTGAGTCACTTCCTGCTGGAAACCTTTCAGTTGCTTCTGCCTGACTTAGGAACAAACCAAAGTCCTGTGCAGAAAGAACTGGACTGTAAGGCCTGGCCCTTGCATGCTTCCCTGGCCTTACTGTCCAACAATATCCCTTCACTCTCTGGGCTCAGACACTACATACTGGCCTTCTGTCCTGCCCTCTACATGAAATGCTCCCCCTTCCCTGTGACTTCTTCAGTTCATCTCTTAATCAGTCTCAGCTTTATTATCATCTTCTCAAATACCTAGCCATTGCTTCCCAATTTAAATAATATTATGCACATTTTTCTATCTTAAATCATATCATTCTTTTCTTTCAAAACATTGTTAAGTGTCTTAGTCTATTTGAACAGAACACCATATACCTAATGACTCATCAACAAAAGAAAATCTATTTCTTAGAGTTTTGGAGGTTAGAAAATCCAAGAAGAAGGCACAGCAAATGATGTGTCTGGTGAGGGCTCACTTCTTGGTTCATAGATGGTCATTTTCTTACCAGTCCTCACCTCATAAAAGGGATGAGGGAACTCTCTGGGTCTCTTTGATAAGGACACTAACCTCATTCATGAGGACTCCATCCTCATGACCTAGTCTCCTCCCAAAGACCTCTCCTCCAAATACTGTCTCAGTTTGGATTAGGTTTCAATATGTGAATTTATGAATTTTGGGAGACTATAGACATCCAGTGCATAGCAATCACGATCTAGCTATAGAATATCTATCCTTATCTTGGAAGAGAGAAGGAGAAGGGCATTAGAAAGACACATCAATAGATATCTAATTGATACTAACATGTGCCTTTTCTTGTAAATTACCTGTCTGATCTAGCAGTTTATGGGCTCCACAAAGTTAAGGACCACAGCTACTTAGATACATTATTCTCAACATATATTGAGACCAATTTCATTTCAGGCAATTAAATTGCTGAATGAAAAACTTCCTCAAGGTGGTACAATTTGTACCATTCCTATCGCCTTGAACTTTCCACTTTGTGTCTGGAAGAATTTAGTCATATGATATGGAGAACTTTTGTTAAAGGGAAAATATATTCAATTTTCTAATATCCATAATATTGTTTTATTCACAAGACCAAAGTGAGAACCCTAAAATTCCTGAGCATATGTTGTTACAATGTTGAAGGACCAAGTTTAGCTGTTGCCCAATCCAAGAGCTCCTGGGCTAATAGTCCTTGATCTTTGAGCTGTGTTCTCAAGCCTTACTCTGCATAAGAAATCACTACCTGGGAACATATAATTATAAATACCAACTCTGGCCATAGTCCATCAAACCATAATTACTGTAAGGGCCACAGCATAAGCATTTTATTTTCTGTTCCTAGATAAGTGTTATGTGGAGCCAGAATTTAAAACTGTTATCTCAAAATCCTCTTCTAATCCTGAGAGTCAGTTCATTTTAGTCAGCATTGTCATATTTGTGTCTGTGGTTGTTAATCTTGAGGACTTTCAGTACCAAGCAAATGAATTTAATAGTACTGTGGTAATAATAAATGAATGGGCTCTACACTAAAACCACCAGAGATCTGAACCTAGCTTTATTACCCTCATTATTATCTTGGGCAATCTTGGGTCCACTATGAACACAGTTTATTTTTCTATGAGGAGAAGTATAATAATAGTGCTCATTTCATTTATGCAAATTATTTGAAATAGTTCTTGGCATACAATAAGCTTTCAAAGAGTGTTAGCTGTGTTCATCACTGCTCTTATTTGACATGTAAGCTAGTTATCAAACTTCACCCTATTTTACCTTTTCCTCCTTATTCAGGGCCACATCCCTACTGTGCCTTACAGAAGGAAGTAAACATTTTTACATACCAGGTCCCAAAATGTTCCAGCACTTCCATCAGACCATCTGGAGACTTCAGGCTAAATGGACTTTTGTCTGGGGGCTTCTATTTTAATTTCCTTAAAAAAAAATGGAACACTAATTAATTTTAAAAAGCATTATAAATTCTGATAAGGTATAATGATCTGTCAGGCTTCCCTCATTGAAAATTATCACTATCATTTTTTATCTCCAGTTTCCTTCTTTCCACAGAAAAGACTTGCTTCTATTTGGTTAATTATTGCCAAGTGGTGTCATCCACAATTCATCAGCCTCAGAGTTGAAGTCATATTCTCTTTCCCCAAATAAATCTCTTTGTCATCCCAGCCTCAGCCGCCCTCTTTGTTTTTTATCTCATCATCTGGGGCCATTTATCACACATGGTAGAGACCCCAGAGTTGTATATTTCACCCTTGGCATGCTCAAAGCCCATATGGCCTTATTATAGGGAACCTCAAAGCTAAGTTTATACGATGCAAGTCCTAGAGAGATAGAAAAATGGGGCGGTGGTAGTCATACCTGCAGGTTTAGAGGCCCCCATGTAAGCTTTGAATCTCACTTTGTAAATCAGAGCATTTTATCACTGGATAAACCTACAAGATCATTCATTGCAACTCTTTCATTTTTGTAGATAAGTAGATGGAGGCCCAGAAATTTCTTAAGAATAAGAAAAAAAATTAAAATTTAACTAAATCCCAATTTTGTTAATTAGAATTAACATATGTAAGCTATTGGTACTTTGTATGCAATAGATAACTAATGAGAACGTACTCTGTAGCTCAACTCTACTCAGTGCCCTGTAGTGACCTAAATGGGAAAGAAGTCCAAAAAAGAGAAGATATATGTGTACGTATAGCTAATTTACCTTACAGTAGAAACTAACTCAACATTGCAAAGCTACCATTCTCCAATAAAAATTTTAAAGAAATAAGTTAGTTGAAAAGAATGATATCTGTTTACTCTTCTTTTTTTCAGTTTATTTAGGAATCACAGAAAAAATCTCTTCTATGAAAAAACAAATAAACACAAATATGTGCAATGAAAACACATTACCTTAAGTCAACTTTTCTGATCTATCTTAAATAATTCTACTGATTGATTCAGAGTCTTAAAATTCCTTCAACAAACAATAAACATTACTCAGTATCCCCCAACTTGGCTAAGCTTTGGAGATAGAGAAGTAAGTAACACAACCTGTCTTTTTGGAACTCCAGGATTTTTAGTAGCTTCAAAAAGCACACAAATAAATGCTTGTAGTCAAAGTTGAGGAAACCAAGTCTTCTGTGAGGTTCCCAAAGGAAGGGAAAATAGAGTTAACATGTTTCCTGATGATTTAATGTCCTGCTGCCCAAGGTGTAATTTGACTGACTGTATTACACTTGAGTCACATGACCTATATGATAACAGTGGTGATTGTAAAGGAAAAATTTAACTCTGTACTGATTCTGCTTCTGTGACTTTAACTCTTATTTGCCATTTGCAGCTGCTGCTTTTGTTATTATAGGTATATGTAGTGGCCTGCCTCGGGAACACTGCCCCCACTCACCCTTAAGCCAAAAAAGAAAGAAAAGAAAGTGAAGTCACTCANATAAGTGTTATGTGGAGCCAGAATTTAAAACTGTTATCTCAAAATCCTCTTCTAATCCTGAGAGTCAGTTCATTTTAGTCAGCATTGTCATATTTGTGTCTGTGGTTGTTAATCTTGAGGACTTTCAGTACCAAGCAAATGAATTTAATAGTACTGTGGTAATAATAAATGAATGGGCTCTACACTAAAACCACCAGAGATCTGAACCTAGCTTTATTACCCTCATTATTATCTTGGGCAATCTTGGGTCCACTATGAACACAGTTTATTTTTCTATGAGGAGAAGTATAATAATAGTGCTCATTTCATTTATGCAAATTATTTGAAATAGTTCTTGGCATACAATAAGCTTTCAAAGAGTGTTAGCTGTGTTCATCACTGCTCTTATTTGACATGTAAGCTAGTTATTAAACTTCACCCTATTTTACCTTTTCCTCCTTATTCAGGGCCACATCCCTCCTGTGCCTTACAGAAGGAAGTAAACATTTTTACATACCAGGTCCCAAAATGTTCCAGCACTTCCATCAGACCATCTGGAGACTTCAGGCTAAATGGACTTTTGTCTGGGGGCTTCTATTTTAATTTCCTTAAAAAAAAATGGAACACTAATTAATTTTAAAAAGCATTATAAATTCTGATAAGGTATAATGATCTGTCAGGCTTCCCTCATTGAAAATTATCACTATCATTTTTTATCTCCAGTTTCCTTCTTTCCACAGAAAAGACTTGCTTCTATTTGGTTAATTATTGCCAAGTGGTGTCATCCACAATTCATCAGCCTCAGAGTTGAAGTCATATTCTCTTTCCCCAAATAAATCTCTTTGTCATCCCAGCCTCAGCCGCCCTCTTTGTTTTTTATCTCATCATCTGGGGCCATTTATCACACATGGTAGAGACCCCAGAGTTGTATATTTCACCCTTGGCATGCTCAAAGCCCATATGGCCTTATTATAGGGAACCTCAAAGCTAAGTTTATACGATGCAAGTCCTAGAGAGATAGAAAAATGGGGCGGTGGTAGTCATACCTGCAGGTTTAGAGGCCCCCATGTAAGCTTTGAATCTCACTTTGTAAATCAGAGCATTTTATCACTGGATAAACCTACAAGATCATTCATTGCAACTCTTTCATTTTTGTAGATAAGTAGATGGAGGCCCAGAAATTTCTTAAGAATAAGAAAAAAATAAAGATTTAACTAAATCCCAATTTTGTTAATTAGAATTAACATATGTAAGCTATTGGTACTATGTATGCAATAGATAACTAATGAGAACGTACTCTGTAGCTCAACTCTACTCAGTGCCCTATAGTGACCTAAATGGGAAAGAAGCCCCCAAAAGAGAAGATATATGTGTACATATAGCTAATTTACCTTACAGTAGAAACTAACTCAACATTGCAAAGCTACCATTCTCCAATAAAAATTTTAAAGAAATAAGTTAGTTGAAAAGAATGATATCTGTTTGCTCTTCTTTTTTTCAGTTTATTTAGGAATCACAGAAAAAATCTCTTCTATGAAAAAACAAATAAACACAAATATGTGCAATGAAAACACATTACCTTAAGTCAACTTTTCTGATCTATCTTAAATAATTCTACTGATTGATTCAGAGTCTTAAAATTCCTTCAACAAACAATAAACATTACTCAGTATCCCCCAACTTGGCTAAGCTTTGGAGATAGAGAAGTAAGTAACACAACCTGTCTTTTTGGAACTCCAGGATTTTTAGTAGCTTCAAAAAGCACACAAATAAATGCTTGTAGTCAAAGTTGAGGAAACCAAGTCTTCTGTGAGGTTCCCAAAGGAAGGGAAAATAGAGTTAACATGTTTCCTGATGATTTAATGTCCTGCTGCCCAAGGTGTAATTTGACTGACTGTATTACACTTGAGTCACATGACCTATATGATAACAGTGGTGATTGTAAAGGAAAAATTTAACTCTGTACTGATTCTGCTTCTGTGACTTTAACTCTTATTTGCCATTTGCAGCTGCTGCTTTTGTTATTATAGGTATATGTAGTGGCCTGCCTCGGGAACACTGCCCCCACTCACCCTTAAGCCAAAAAAGAAAGAAAAGAAAGTGAAGTCACTCAATTAATATTAATACTTAGATCGATCACTTAGTGCAGCAGTGGGTTCCCACACAAATGTCAAGGTCTTTCTTCCTATAGTTTGTTTTACATTTACTCCTTGTTGAAATGGTCACTGGAGTAATCTACAGTGATTCCCTCTCTGGCCTTCTGGCACGAAGCTCTGTAGACTGTGCCCAGATAGTATCATTAGCAAAGAGTGTTTAATTTCCCCAACATAAAAACATGATAAATCTTTCATTTTAAACAAAATAACAACTAGCTGCAGGTGGGGGGATGGTGGCTCTCCAATTTTGACAGTGTTATTTAAATGTCTCATTATGAGAACACTTTTTCAGTTGTGTTGTTACTAAACCCAAGTTGACGTGCTCGATGCAGAGTGAAACCAAACAATACCAAAAAATTCGAGTTTAGAGCAGAGAATGTTTTATTGTAGGACCACAAGGAGAATGGAGGCTCAAGCAAACATACACACAAAAATCTCTGAACTCCTCAAAGCATTTCAGCAAAGCCTTTTTAAAGGCAAGATGAGGGAGAGGTGTGGTTAGTTGTGGCAAATTTCCTGGCACAGGAATTCTTTATTCTTGCAGCTGTTCACTTAAGACAGGTAACAATGTTCCTGTAACTTTCTTTCTCTATATGAATCAAAAAATATTATACCCTTAAAGGTCAGAGCCTTGAAAATGGGCTATTCTATATATTTCAGGCTATATGCAACAGTTTTAACTTGAAACAGAATCATTAGAAGACAAACATTAAAAGAAATAAACCTAATATGGGATCAGATGTGTTCTTCCCTGTTACATGTTGTGGCTGAGGGCCACTGGTGATCATGTGAAGCAACAGAAGCAGCTCACAAGTGAATTGTGCTCTTTTCACAAGGGTTCTCTGTGCAATAGCAGCCTTTGCTTTGATCCTTCCTTCTGTGAACTTGTGACTAGGATTTATGGAACCTTATCATAGACTCGATGGACATGAGTTTGAGTAAACTCTGGGAGTTGGTGATGGACAAGGAGGCATGGTGTGCTGCGATTCACAGAGTCGCAAAGAGACACAGCTGAGTGACTGAACTGAACTGAACTCATCCCTCTGCTTAAACCTTTCAACCTGTCTGCCTTGGGGTGGCCATATGTCCCAGCCCATTCCATATGATTCTAGTCCATGCTTGTCATCTCAGTTTTGTTATCTATTTCCCTGTTCACTCCTCCTGTTTGTTATTAAAAAAATTGTAGGGACTATACTTATGCTTCCCTTTGTTGTGTCCTGTACCACCAGAGTGATTCATTTGCGTTGTCAGTGTTACTGTGTCTGACAGTTCATGTGGCAATGATTTTGCATTTCACAGTTTAGCACAGAGACCAAAGAGAATAAAGAACATGCCCAGTGATTGCCAGTGTACTTAAGAATAAACAATGCAAGGATTTCTATTACTTTGAAAGTGCCCTAAAATAAATACATTATTTCAGTTTAGTTTTGTAGTTGGCTTCCCTGGTGGCTCAGATGGTAAAGAATCCACCTGCAATGCAGAAAACCTAGGTTCTATCCCTGAGTTGGGAAGAACCCCTCAAGGAGGGCATGGCAACCCTCTCCAGTATCCTTGCCTGGAGAATCCCTATTGACAGAGGAGCCTGGCGGGTTAGAGTCCATGGGGTCGCAAAGAGTTGAACAAAACTGAGTGGCTAAGCACAGCATTACTAGTGAAGAGCTCAGTGGAACTGCAAATTTTAGGTATGCCAAGTGTTACTGAGTCCAAGCTCATACTGCTCTCTGCATCATAGGCCAATATATTGAGAAATGAGTAATGGGGCAAAGTATAGAGCCTTTATTCAGAAAGCCAGCAGATCCAGAAGACTGGTACCCCAAAGAATCATCTTGCCTAGGTTTGGCTGCTAGTTTTATTTCTGACAAAGAGCAGGAGGTCAGGAGGTATCATGAAAAGGTAACTCAGTTCAGTTCAGTTCATTTCAGTCGCTCAGTCGTGTCTGACTCTTTGCAACCCCATGAAATCACAGCACGCCAGGCCTCCCTGTCCCTCACCAACTCCCGAAGTTCCCTCAGACTCAACGTCTATCGAGTCAGTGATGTCATCCAGCCATCTCATCCTCGGTCATCCCCTTCTCCTCCTGCCCCCAATCCCTCCCAGCATCANCACTGGAGTAATCTACAGTGATTCCCTCTCTGGCCTTCTGGCACGAAGCTCTGTAGACTGTGCCCAGATAGTATCATTAGCAAAGAGTGTTTAATTTCCCCAACATAAAAACATGATAAATCTTTCATTTTAAACAAAATAACAACTAGCTGCAGGTGGGGGGATGGTGGCTCTCCAGTTTTGACAGTGTTACTTAAATGTCTCATTATGAGAACACTTTTTCAGTTGTGTTGTTACTAAACCCAAGCTGACGTGCTCGATGCAGAGTGAAACCAAACAATACCAAAAAATTCGAGTTTAGAGCAGAGAATGTTTTATTGTAGGACCACAAGGAGAATGGAGGCTCAAGCAAACATACACACAAAAATCTCTGAACTCCTCAAAGCATTTCAGCAAAGCCTTTTTAAAGGCAAGATGAGGGAGAGGTGTGGTTAGTTGTGGCAAATTTCCTGGCACAGGAATTCTTTATTCTTGCAGCTGTTCACTTAAGACAGGTAACAATGTTCCTGTAACTTTCTTTCTCTATATGAATCAAAAAATATTATACCCTTAAAGGTCAGAGCCTTGAAAATGGGCTATTCTATATATTTCAGGCTATATGCAACAGTTTTAACTTGAAACAGAATCATTAGAAGACAAACATTAAAAGAAATAAACCTAATATGGGATCAGATGTGTTCTTCCCTGTTACATGTTGTGGCTGAGGGCCACTGGTGATCATGTGAAGCAACAGAAGCAGCTCACAAGTGAATTGTGCTCTTTTCACAAGGGTTCTCTGTGCAATAGCAGCCTTTGCTTTGATCCTTCCTTCTGTGAACTTGTGACTAGGATTTATGGAACCTTATCATAGACTCGATGGACATGAGTTTGAGTAAACTCTGGGAGTTGGTGATGGACAAGGAGGCATGGTGTGCTGCGATTCACAGAGTCGCAAAGAGACACAGCTGAGTGACTGAACTGAACTGAACTCATCCCTCTGCTTAAACCTTTCAACCTGTCTGCCTTGGGGTGGCCATATGTCCCAGCCCATTCCATATGATTCTAGTCCATGCTTGTCATCTCAGTTTTGTTATCTATTTCCCTGTTCACTCCTCCTGTTTGTTATTAAAAAAATTGTAGGGACTATACTTATGCTTCCCTTTGTTGTGTCCTGTACCACCAGAGTGATTCATTTGCGTTGTCAGTGTTACTGTGTCTGACAGTTCATGTGGCAATGATTTTGCATTTCACAGTTTAGCACAGAGACCAAAGAGAATAAAGAACATGCCCAGTGATTGCCAGTGTACTTAAGAATAAACAATGCAAGGATTTCTATTACTTTGAAAGTGCCCTAAAATAAATACATTATTTCAGTTTAGTTTTGTAGTTGGCTTCCCTGGTGGCTCAGATGGTAAAGAATCCACCTGCAATGCAGAAAACCTAGGTTCTATCCCTGAGTTGGGAAGAGCCCCTCAAGGAGGGCATGGCAACCCTCTCCAGTATTCTTGCCTGGAGAATCCCTATTGACAGAGGAGCCTGGCGGGTTAGAGTCCATGGGGTCGCAAAGAGTTGAACAAAACTGAGTGGCTAAGCACAGCATTACTAGTGAAGAGCTCAGTGGAACTGCAAATTTTAGGTATGCCAAGTGTTACTGAGTCCAAGCTCATACTGCTCTCTGCATCATAGGCCAATATATTGAGAAATGAGTAATGGGGCAAAGTATAGAGCCTTTATTCAGAAAGCCAGCAGATCCAGAAGACTGGTACCCCAAAGAATCATCTTGCCTAGGTTTGGATGCTAGTTTTATTTCTGACAAAGAGCAGGAGGTCAGGAGGTATCATGAAAAGGTAACTCAGTTCAGTTCAGTTCATTTCAGTCGCTCAGTCGTGTCTGACTCTTTGCAACCCCATGAAATCACAGCACGCCAGGCCTCCCTGTCCCTCACCAACTCCCGAAGTTCCCTCAGACTCAACGTCTATCGAGTCAGTGATGTCATCCAGCCATCTCATCCTCGGTCATCCCCTTCTCCTCCTGCCCCCAATCCCTCCCAGCATCANCTGCTGCTGCTGCTGCTGCTGCTAAGTCGCTTCAGTCATGTCCAACTCTGTGTGACCCCATAGATGGCAGCCCACCAGGCTCCCCTGTCACTGGGATTGTCCAGGCAAGAACACTGGAGTGGGTTGCCATCTCCTTCTCCAATGCACGAAAATGAAAAGTGAAAGAGAAGTCGCTCAGTTGTGTGTCCTACTCTTAGCGACCCCATGGACTGCAGCCTGCTAGGCTCCTCCATCCATGAGATTTTCCAGGCAAGAGTACTGGAGTGGGGTGCCCTGTAACTAGCTAGCTCCTTGTAAAGTCATGTGGGAAAAGCCCAAACTATACAGAGTCTAATCCTCACCCTTTAGCAAGCTTCCCTGATTTAAAGACTTGATGTGATGATTTGTCCACTGAAGGACACTGGCCTGCTCCTGAAGGACTATATTGGATTTGTGGGACTAACGCATATTTTTTACCAGCCAACTGGTGGGGGGCATGGTATTGGAGACTATCCGTCCCTCACTTTTCCTACTTCCCCTAGCCCAAGGTGAATCGTTGGGAGTCCCAGTTTATAAAGACAGAGGCCCCACCAAAAAGCTCAGGTCTCTAAAGATTGGAGACTGGAAAGATGACAATGGCCTCCTGAATGCTTATCCAATACTATGGGCCAGTCACAAGGGCAGAAGATGGGTCCTGGGGCTACTGAGCTGAAACTTACATCAGTCACCCTTGTCAATTACCCAGCCCCTGTAATCCTGTTTAACCCTGTTTGTGTAAAGGTCAGGCATCCCCCTGCTCTCTCCTAACTGCTGCTTCCTTGTGCACGAGACCTCTGGTTTGAACTAGCCTATTACATTCAGCACTGTCCACTAAAGTCTGGTATCATGCACTGTCTATAAAAATTCTGTAACTCCTTTGTTCTGGGCACAGAGCTGGAAGTGTTAACTCCTCTGGGCCCACCTGAGTAATGAGCCTGCTTTCTCCAACTTTTCGAGTGCGGGGCTTGGTTTCTCAACAATAAACCTGAATCTCCAACTCTCCAAGTGCACTGCTTGGTTTCTTCATGGTCCAACTTCTGCAACAGTACATTGTTGGTGTTGGATATTCTGTAAGTTTAGAGTGACATATAATAACATTCATCTTATCATTTCAGTATTGGTATTTTCACTGTCCTAGAAATCCTCTGTGCTCTGCCAATTCTAGAGGGTTGATTCCCTGTGATCAACCCCTGGCCTTTACTGATCTATTTCCTGTCCCATAGTTTTGCTTTTCCTAGAATGTCATGCAGCTGGATTCATAGAGTAGCATTTTCAGGTTGACATTTTCTCGTTAAGTAATACGTATTTGTTTTTGTTTGTTTCTTTCTTTTCATGGCTTGACAGTTCATTTCTTTTTAGTGCTGTGCAATATTGCATTGTCTCAGTGTACCACAGTTTAGTTATCCATTCACCCGGTGAAATGTATTTTGTTTGTTTATAAGATTTGGCAATTATAAGTGAAGCTGCTGTAAACATCTGTGTGCAGGTGTTTGTGTGGACTCAAGTTTCCAACTCTTTTGAGTAAATACCACAGAGTTAGATTGCTAGATGGTATAAGTAGAGTACATTTACCTTTTAAGAAACTACCAAACTGTCTTAAATGGTGGCTGTACTGTTCTGTGTCCCCACTCTCAGTGAAGGACACTACCCATTGCTCCACATCCTCCTACTTCAGTATTTGGTGGTGTCGGTGTTTCAGGGTTAGGCCATTCTAATAGGCGTACAGTTAACAGTACCTCATTATTTTAATTTGTATTTCTCAGGTGACATGTGATGTGGAGCATCTTTTCAGATGCTTATTTGCCATCTTTATATATTCTTTGGTGAGGTAAGACTCCTCATATTTGAAAGTTGCTTAGAGAGTAGTTCTTAAAAGTTCTCATCACAAGAAAAAAATTTTAACTATGTAAAATACAAATGTTAAATACACTTTTTGTGTTGCTGATTTTGCAATATATATAAATATCTAATCATTGTGTTGTACACTTGAAGCTAATATAATGTTGTAGATCAATTATGCATCAATAAAAAAAGGAAAAGAAAATTCCTATTAGCTTTCTGACATACAATTTTCAGATATGGTTATTCATATCTGCTACATAAGCTTACCTAAATCATAANAATATATATAAATATCTAATCATTGTGTTGTACACTTGAAGCTAATATAATGTTGTAGATCAATTATGCATCAATAAAAAAAGGAAAAGAAAATTCTTATTAGCTTTCTGACATACAATTTTCAGATATGGTTATTCATATCTGCTACATAAGCTTACCTAAATCATAATTATCAGGACTTCCTTTTTTGCTTTCACAATAATGAATATTCATTTTTATATGAAAACTAAAATGATACATGCCATCAGCATAAGATAATGCAGGCATGATTAGGATACAAGATATTTGCCCTCTGTTCAAATAGTAAATCTGCTTTTATTGAATATTATTTTCCAGTGAAACTAAGTTCAGTTCAGTTCAGTCACTCAGTTGTGTCCAACTCTTTGCAACCCCATGGATTGCAGCATGCCAGGCTTCCGTGGTCCATCACCAACTCCCAGAGCTCGATCAGACTCATGTCCATCGAGTCAGTGATGCCATCCATCTCATTCTCTGTTGTCTCCTTCTCCTCCTGCCTTCAGTCTTTCCCAGCATCAGGGTCTTTTCCAGTGAATCAGTTCTTCTTTGGCCATATCAGGAGGCCAAAGTGCTGGAGTTTCAGCTACAGCATCAGTTCTTTCAATTAATATTCAAGACTGATTTCCTTTAGGATTGGCTGGTTTGTCCTTCTTGCAGTCCAAGGAACTCTCAAAAGTCTTCTCCAACACCACAGTTCAAAAGCATCAATTCTTCAGCACTCTGCTTTCTTTACAGTCCAACTCTCACATCCTATACAGAACCACAGGAAACCATAAACCTAAAGGAAACCCAATGGAACCTAAAGTAAAACGTCAGATTCCTTTTCAACACACGTCTAGGAAAACTGCACTTTTCAGTCAGGGTTGAAATAATTAACTGTATTTTTCATCTCTGACCTTGAANCAAAAGTCTTCTCCAACACCACAGTTCAAAAGCATCAATTCTTCAGCGCTCAGCTTTCTTTACAGTCCAACTCTCACATCCTATACAGGACCACAGGAAACCATAAACCTAAAGGAAACCCAACGGAACCTAAAGTAAAACGTCAGATTCCTTTTCAACACACGTCTAGGAAAACTGCACTTTTCAGTCAGGGTTGAAATAATGAACTGTATTTTTCATCTCTGACCTTGAGCTGGAGATGATGGGAGAAAATGACTCTAACTATCAGAAGCAAGTTAATAAGGAGGATAAATCATGAGAGACTATTACAACCAGGCATCTGACACAATACAGCCTGACAGAAAGGTACTTGTGGTATTCGCATCTTGTCCCCTCAAGCAAAAGATATCACTAATGAGAGGTTTTACTTCTAGACTGATAATCAGTTCACACTGAGTATGTGATGGTTGCTTGTAAATATTTCCCCTGAGTCTAATTACACTGGGTCTGGTCTATATGTTTCCCCTTGAGTCAGTACCCTATAGATGTCAGGAACATTTCAATTAATTGAACAACAGCTAAGACAAGAAAGAGGGAGAACAGTCTGAGGATGTGCACTGATTTTCCTTCCTCTCTCTCTTTGTGCCTAGAATCGGACGTTGCTGACTTCGATGGTCGAAGCTCCCTACTTTACAGGTTCAATCAGAAGCTGATGAGTACTCTCAAAGATGTGATTTCCCTGAAGTTCAAGAGCATGCAAGGAGATGGGGTCCTCTTCCATGGAGAAGGACAACGGGGAGACCACATCACCCTGGAGCTCCAGAGAGGGAGGCTTGCTCTGTACCTCAACTTGGGTAGGGTCAAGCTTTGCCCTGTCCCTGGCCATGTTGGGATATGGGGAACTCCTTTTGTAGCAGGTTATCCTTTTATTGTGTCAGTTAGAAGTTGCTGTATCACAGTTGAAGTGACATATTTTCCTTATTCAAATTGGAGAAGAAAAATCCACATTTTTAAATGTTTAAGCCATAAATAGCATTTTTAAACAAGGTGATTTTAGTAGGTAGGGAGAGATATGGAGAAGGCAGTGGCAACCCACTCCAGTACTCTTGCCTGGAAAATCCCATGGAGAGAGGAGCCTGGTAGCCTGCAGTCCATGGGGTCATGAAGAGTCGGACACAAGNAGGTGATTTTAGTAGGTAGGGAGAGATATGGAGAAGGCAGTGGCAACCCACTCCAGTACTCTTGCCTGGAAAATCCCATGGAGAGAGGAGCCTGGTAGCCTGCAGTCCATGGGGTCATGAAGAGTCAGACACAAGTGAGTGACTTCATTTTCACTTTTCACTTTTATGCATTGGAGAAGGAAATGGCAACCCACTCCAGTGTTCTTGCCTGGAGAATCCCAGGGACACTGGATCCTTGTGGGCTGCTGTCTGTGGAGTCACACAGAGTCAGATACGACTGAAGTGACTTAGCAGCAGCAGCAGGAAGAGATACAGGTTAATTTTTCTTCCTTCCTTCCTTTCTTTCTTTCTCCACGTATTTCACTTCTTTTTTAAGAAACAAACTGTAGTTTGAGTACGTTTGAACACACACACAAGCACACATATTACAATATAATAAGGCTTGCTCACCATCTACTATACTTGTTACACTTATGAAAGTTAAGTTCCTGGGGAAAAATGGAAAAGATACATTTTAATTTTTGTTTGTTTTGTAAAGGAATAAGGGGTCATGTGCATGGCATCTAAATTTCTGGGCATTATCATGTCTTATTAAAGGAAACTCTGTTTTGTTTTTTGTTTATTCCAAGTGTCCAGGCTGTGCTAGGGTGAGCCCTATATTTGCCAAATGCCAGCAAATTTAGTACAGAATGCCCTCCTACTTTCTATCTGTTTAGGACTCAAGCCTCCTGCTGTGGGTTGGCATCCATCTTTCCTGCCTCACTACTGGCAGGTCTGCATTTCTTGATAATCAATTAAGAGATGGTCAGACTCCTTTATGTGAAAGGTACTCTGTAAGCAAGCATGGGCCAAGTACAGAAGGCAGAAAGTAGAACTCCCAAATTCGCAAAGGGAAACCAAGAAGCTCTACTGGAGAAAAGGAACTAGGAAAAAGTGTTAGGGTGATGAAAAAGGAAGAGACCACTTTCTGTAAGAATGAGTTTCTGCCTCCCATTGGGCATGTATTAGTGTTAGGGGAAGGAGTGGAGAGTATACTTGAAAGTATATTTTGTGGAAGATAATTATCACCTACTGCTGAGTATTTCTGATCAAATAGTAAAGAAAGAAAGTCATAGCAGAATTTAGTTTGTAGGCTTAAGTTGCATAAAAGCCTAGAAATATCACAGGTAATTTTTTGTCCTTTAATAGTTATTATTTAGTAATAAGTTCTTTTACTAATTAGCATAAGAATGAAGATTATTGTGAACTCATCCCCAAAGCCAAGCAATGGAGATACTTATTTTGAGGCATTTCTTAGCATTTCCTTAGCCTCCATGTTGGACATTAGCAGTACTAGCAAGGAGAGCCTCTGGATCCCAAGTTTAGCTCATTAAATTGACATCTAATGCACTAAACTAAATACACAGCAAAGGCATCTTTAGAGTCTCACCCAGAGGAGAGCTAAAGAGGATTCACTAGTAACCTAATCAGTTTTGTCCACATACCTAAAGAAATTTATCAGTGAAGTGTATGAAAGATGAACATATTCAGCAGAAACATATCAGTCTATTAACTGATGTTCAATTTTCATGAAAGGAGAATGGATGGAGTAACTTCCTCCCTAACACCCAGTGACAAGTCATTCACAGAACATTGTGGGTTGTGGATAAAGCTATTGTGATTACCCCTCTGAAACTCTGCCCCAACAAGCATAACACAATGATGTACAGCAGTTTCAGTGATAGTAAAGCAGGATGGAAAGAAAAAGGTGTGCTCATGTAACAGATTTTACTTGCAGACAGGTGCCAGCTATTTATTTTGGGGGAAAGTTCATAACTTCCAAACCTCAATTTACTTATTTCTAACATGGTATATTATTAATAACTATCTAGATGCAGGGCATGAATGTGAAAACTAAAAATATTCAAAATGAATTTTCTGTGATCCAGTCTGCTGTGCTCAGTTATGTACAACTCTTTGTGGCCCCACAGACTATAGCCTGCTGATCTTCTCTGCCCATGGGATTTTATAGGCAAGAATACTGGAGTGGGGTGCCACTTCCTACTTTAGAGGCTCTTCTAGACTTAAGGATAGAGCTTTCATCTCTTACGTCTCCTGCATTGGCAGGTAGATTCTTAACCACTAATGCCGCCTGAGAATTTTCTATGTCAGTAAATAAGCACAGTGAAACTCCTCATATTACTCATTATTCAAGTAACAATATCTGAATGTCCCACATCCTGTAGTTTGCTAGTCTTCCTGGAAAGAAATGGGTCTATTAAGATGAAGAAGACACTCTCCTGCCATGATATAAAGAAGACAGAACAATTCTCTTTCCAGATTTCCATTTAACCCATATTTCTCACTGTGTTGGTGATAATGGGAAATCTCATTTAGTGAATTATTTGGTAGTAAAAATATGTTTAGTCTTTATTCTACAAAGTTTGGAAATTTTCTTCAGTTTTTGGATTTACTCATTTCCATGAGTTTGCCATGATTGAATATTTCCTGTACTTACCTCCTTTAAACAGTTACCCAGCATACCTATTAAATAGCACAGTTTTTTATGTTCCTTCTCTGGAGAGAAACTGACATATATTAGTATGTTAGCTCAGCATATCTCTGTGATATCCAGCAAATCGTTGGAAGCACTGAGTTAAGGGGAAAGGGGGACTGGTAATAGCTTTGATTTGCCCATAAGAGAAAATTTATAACATAGGTTACACAAGGGCAAGATAACATTGTGTTTATGGATGTAGTTCTGGAAACTAGGAGAACACCTACCTGAAGTAAGTAAGTACTCCAGACCAACTGAGTTATTGGGAAAAGAGGTTTTCATCTCACCTATCACAACCTGACATAAATGCACATTNAAGATAACATTGTGTTTATGGATGTAGTTCTGGAAACTAGGAGAACACCTACCTGAAGGAAGTAAGTACTCCAGACCAACTGAGTTATTGGGAAAAGAAGTTTTCATCTCACCTATCACAACCTGACATAAATACACATTTCTATCATTTGGCTTGCTCATCCCCAAGCGTGAGCTACTCTTCCTCCTGTGATCTCCACAATGTGCAGTATCCTATCCAATCCTCAAAGCAGCCCATTATGTACACAACCATTAGCTCCACTTTACCTATATGGAATATTAAACTGGAGGAATATATATCAGCTGCTCAAATGATGCAGCTAGTAATCAGTGTCGTCACAGTTAAAATCTAGTCATTTTTACTGTCTTTTAAACTTATTTTCAGATTATAAAATATATGTCAGTTTTAGAAAACTTGAAGAAAAAATTATAAATAAAAGGAAAAAAGTCACTCAAAATTCTACAACCCAGTCATCCTTCTATTAATTTTGGTGTATTTTCAAGGTGTTTTTCCTTAGCTACTTATATAAAAATTTTACATATTATATAAAATTTATGTTCTTTCCAAGTTTCCATACAACCTTCAAAGTAGGAAGAGTTTATATTACCCATAATCAAGGACTTTTTTTTTCTTTTTTTAAAGAAATTAATCAAGAAAGAAAAATGAAGAGCGAGAGGAAGAATCTAAAAATTCAAGTTAATGGGCTAAAAATGGGAAGGAGGAAGTTTCTCTCTTCCCAGCTGATGTGGACACTCTAACAGTGTTCCCTGTAGGGGCAGTTCTCCAATGCATGTTCCTTTTCAAATTTGTGACTTTACAATTCAGTGCTTTAGGCTGAGTGGAGTGATTCAGTACCATGGACAGCTACAGAAGCCGGCCTTTGGAGATGCATGGTGTGCTGTGGTTCCTCACAAGTGATGCTCTTTGCTGATATTCTGATTCATATTAGTTACCTCTGTGGCTATTGACTTGAAAAGACAATTTCAATGCTTCAGTCAAACTAGCCCTTCCCCTTTGACTGTTTTCTTAGGGTAAAATGATGATTTTTCTAGAGCTACTAATGCGAAAGAAATTTCTTCTCTCAATCCATAAGGAAGTAAATAGAGATTTCTCTTTCGACTCTTTGCACATCTCATTCAGATCACCTATGGCAGTTTGCCCTCTGTAGAATTACAACAGCACAAACTCGTACATGCGGGTGGTAAAATCAAAGAGCAGAGGCATTATATGACTGGGGAATTGTGGTAAGAACTAAACAAAACATCAATCGCACATGCAGGTCATTCATCCTTACAAGAGTCCAGTGCTTTTGAGGCAGATTGTGCAATAAGGCAGTCATAGGAAAGTGAGAACCTTGAAATAGCATAAGCATGTATAGAGCACACTGCCCTTGAGGGAGCCAAACATAGGTTCAAAGGCAAAGCATCTCACTGCGTAACCAACTCACAGAGATTATCTTGGATATCACTGAATACTCTGCACCTACTCTAGGGAGCTCAGTGAATGTTGACTTTAGCTTTTTCAAATTCAAGCATTTTGATTGTCAGTGATATCCAGTTGGTTACCCTGGGTCACAGAGATCATGTATTGCATAGCCATCGACCCAAGATTAGAACCCTCACCAACTCAAACACAAGGTCCTGACATTAATCATTAAAATGTTATAAACTTTCATTGAACAAGTAGGTATTGAATATTAAGAAGTTGCTGTTCATGTTTTAAAATGTTGAGAATGGAGAGACCATAGTGGGATAGAGGAGTCCAGAAAGTCTTCTTGGATCCAACTTCAATTAACTGGAGATTTTATTATGACAAGGAAAAAAAGACAGGAATTTCAGACAAAGTGTCAGTGTGGTAATTGGTACCACGTTTTTTATGAAGTGTCATTCATGTATAGGAGTTCACTGAGCAAGTACATTAAGCTCAGCACTGAGCTATGCACTGGAGCTCACCAGTTCTGATTTTCAAGGAGGTCCCAGCCTGGTAAAACAATTATTGTGATTGACTTTCTAACTTTGTAGTATTAACCAAAAATAGATATCTATGTATCATCAAAACCATATTTTTTAAGATATCAAAGTCACAAAAGATAGATGCAACTTAGGAATCAGATCGAGCAATGACCCCTAAATCTAGAGAATGTTTTATTGAATAAAACTTAGAATTTTTTTTTAAGAACTAAGGACATAAATTACATTTCTTTAATGATACATAAGGATTTGCTCTGGTTTGAGGGTCAAGTTCACTGTAATCACATGGCTTCCTGTTAGTTTTTATTTTCTTCAGAAGACTTCATTTGAGTACTTGAGAACATTCATCAGCCCTGAATTTTACTAAACAAGGGTCGATATAATCCTGGATAAACTAGAGAGGTGAAATTTGCCATCACCTTCTACATCATGTCCTTCCCTCTTTGGGTTGTCACATTTTCCTTTTCCACAACTCTCTACTTACCAATCCATCAAATCTCTTGCCTGGTATTCTTAGTAAGCTAAATAAACTCACATGTGTGTATGGTGGGAGGCAGATGGCCAGAACATAAGGAATAAAGCTATCAATTTTTCCAATAGGAGTAAGTAGTAAGAGTATTTAGCTTTGGAGTCATAGCTCAGGGTATAACCTTAATTCTTTGTGACCTTGGGTATATCCTGTGGCTTCATTGAGGTGAAGCTTTTTGTAAGGCTGTGTTCAGGAATAGCAAAAACAACCTATGTAAAATGCTTACCTCACTTTAACAAAAAAGAAGCTTAAAAATACAAGTGAATACCAACATTGATAGCCTGAACAACTAAATGTGAGAAAGTTAATCCTAAAGATCAAGTGGATGAAGGCATTGGGGACCTCCATGCAAATGGCCCTCTATCTCATCAACAACAAGTCTTTCCAAGAGTGACTTTTTGTTGAAATACAATATTGAAGAGAAAGTTTATGTTCTCATTTGCTCAAGCTATATGAAGTCTACAGATTGTGAAACATAAAGTGCCATCCATATTTAAACTGTTAAGACCAATCAAGGTGATTTAATCAAAGGAGATTTTGAAGTGAAAACACAACAATATACATGCTAAGGATCGAGAAAAAAGCTAGTGCCAAGGGTGAAAAATTTGATATGCTTATCCATAGTATGTTTGGGGTGGGGTAGGGGAGGAGGAAGAGAAGAGCAAGTTAGAAATGTTTTGCAGATATTTTGAACTTCCTGTAAAATTTTTCAGATGCCTTAGGGTTTTGAGTAATTACATAGTTTCATTTTAACTATCTCAAACTACATGAAAACAAGTTTTAATTTAATAAGTAATTCATTTTCTTTCTCTAATGTGTTTCTGGCCTAAAAGACACCATCTGTGGATTTTTATTGTCTTTGTGTCCTCCACAATAACCCATAGGTGTTTTTATCTTGCCTTAATAAATTGGAAACTAGTAGTTGAACCATAATTGCCACTGAGATATGACTTGAAGTATATATTACAGAATGAAGAGTTTGATAATCTTTTGAGAATTAAGTGTGTTTTTTTCTATAATTTCTAATAATGAACACTTCTAGGTAAAATGGAAACTTTTCTCAGACTAACCTTTTATCTTCATAGTTACACCTTATATAGATATATTTTGAAACATTCTACTTGATGAATAGTAGAATTTCCTGTTTATCCAACTGTTAAAGTGGACTGATTTCCACTCAATTTGTTTCAATATATGTGTTCTTGCCTGGGAAATCCTATGGACAGAGGAACCTGGTGCACCTAGAGCCCAGGGGGTTGCAAAATAGTTGGGTATGACAATGATCAAAACAAAAAAGATTTCTGTGCATTAACATAAAATGATTCATGGAGAGGGTAAAATGTGTTCATGTCTGCCATTTTTTAAAATTAAAAATATACTTGTAATGCAGGAGATATTCAATAATTCACACATCAGTCATATAGTTAGCCATGTAGGTCGAGGATTATGCTTTTAATGAAGTTTAGTTTCCTAATATCAAAAATGTTAATACTCTACAATGTATAAAGAAAAGAAAAAGAATAAATACTAAAATTACAGTCAGTGTGACCTCTTCATAATTAAACTCATCTTTTGAAGCAGGAATAAAAGTGTAGAAAATATCAAAGTATTTAATTTTAACCCTTGTTTTTCTCTATTAAAAAAATCAAGATATCACTAAAACCCACCCAAACAACACATGATAACAAATAAGTAGGAGGAAAAGATATGATTCCTTTACTTTTTCTTTTTGTGACTTTCATTGGTTTTACAGTTTCAAATGTTTAATGTTTTTTACATGTTAGTAAATTCTTAAATGCCTTTTTAAGGAAAAGGGAAGGGCATATCAAATTTAAAGTGAAGGCTCTAATATTAAATTTATTTGGGAACATTAACTTAGAACTAATAGTTTATAAGACACAGTAAGTCTCCTTCAACCAGTCCTTAGTCCTTGGGCGTGTTTTATTTTATAAATAAAAGTTGATTCTGTGTGTGTATGTAGAAGAGGGAGGGGGAGAGAGGCAGACACAAGTTTTTTTTGTTTGTTTGTTTTCACTGGTAGTGCTTTTCATCCACTTGCTGGAGCAAACTTCCTAAAAGTCATTTCTCAATAAGTCTTTCTTTTTTCATGTCCACTCCAGTATCCAAATGACATTCTAGGCTACCATATGTCAATAGCCTCTTACCACCTATAAATCCGCCCTTCTTGTGCTCTCTTTGCCTATGCCCCTCATCCTCCATCCACATGACTGCCAGTTTTCCTGCCAGCCTTGCCTTCTACTCAAATTCCCATGCTGCTGCTGCTGCTAAGTCGCTTCAGTCATGTCCNTCCTATGGACAGAGGAACCTGGTGCACCTAGAGCCCAGGGGGTTGCAAAATAGTTGGGTATGACAATGATCAAAACAAAAAAGATTTCTGTGCATTAACATAAAATGATTCATGGAGAGGGTAAAATGTGTTCATGTCTGCCATTTTTTAAAATTAAAAATATACTTGTAATGCAGGAGATATTCAATAATTCACACATCAGTCATATAGTTAGCCATGTAGGTCGAGGATTATGCTTTTAATGAAGTTTAGTTTCCTAATATCAAAAATGTTAATACTCTACAATGTATAAAGAAAAGAAAAAGAATAAATACTAAAATTACAGTCAGTGTGACCTCTTCATAATTAAACTCATCTTTTGAAGCAGGAATAAAAGTGTAGAAAATATCAAAGTATTTAATTTTAACCCTTGTTTTTCTCTATTAAAAAAATCAAGATATCACTAAAACCCACCCAAACAACACATGATAACAAATAAGTAGGAGGAAAAGATATGATTCCTTTACTTTTTCTTTTTGTGACTTTCATTGGTTTTACAGTTTCAAATGTTTAATGTTTTTTACATGTTAGTAAATTCTTAAATGCCTTTTTAAGGAAAAGGGAAGGGCATATCAAATTTAAAGTGAAGGCTCTAATATTAAATTTATTTGGGAACATTAACTTAGAACTAATAGTTTATAAGACACAGTAAGTCTCCTTCAACCAGTCCTTAGTCCTTGGGCGTGTTTTATTTTATAAATAAAAGTTGATTCTGTGTGTGTATGTAGAAGAGGGAGGGGGAGAGAGGCAGACACAAGTTTTTTTTGTTTGTTTGTTTTCACTGGTAGTGCTTTTCATCCACTTGCTGGAGCAAACTTCCTAAAAGTCATTTCTCAATAAGTCTTTCTTTTTTCATGTCCACTCCAGTATCCAAATGACATTCTAGGCTACCATATGTCAATAGCCTCTTACCACCTATAAATCCGCCCTTCTTGTGCTCTCTTTGCCTATGCCCCTCATCCTCCATCCACATGACTGCCAGTTTTCCTGCCAGCCTTGCCTTCTACTCAAATTCCCATGCTGCTGCTGCTGCTAAGTCGCTTCAGTCATGTCCAACTCTGTGCCACCCCATAGACGGCAGCCCACCAGGCTCCCCTGTCCCTGGGATTCTCCAGGCAAGAACACTGGAGTGGGTTGCCATTTCCTTCTCCAATGCATGAAAGTAAAAAGTGAAAGTAAAGTCGCTCAGTCGTGTCTGACTCTTAGCGACCCCATGGACTGCAGCCTGCCAGGCTCCTCTGTCTATGGGATTTTCCAGGCAAGAGTACTGGAGTGGGATGCCATTGCCTTCTCCATCAAATTCCCATACAGCTGCCAAAATAACTTTCTTAAAATGTTAATCTGAGCCAGTAATCCCTGACTTACTAATTCGCCAGTGGCTCCCATTTCTTAAAGGTAAAACACAAGCTGTAAATCAGCTCACAGTAGCAACTGATCCTAGGTGGTATCAGCCAACCCCACATGGTCATAGCACTCTGCTGCATGGGATCCCTCTGTGGGGTTCTCCTGAACCCCTAGCCTTGGCAGGTGCTTTTCCTGATTAGGTAAAAATGCTCCTTGTTCTGGCCAATTTCAGGCCTGGCCTCCCTCTGTAATGTAACATCCACAGCTTCCTACCCTGCATTTTCTTGGTTCCTTGTCTTAACTGTTGTTAAGACAAGCAGCATGCTTCTTATCAACTCACTTATTGTATCTCCACATTAAAACCTTTAGAGAGGGAAGTGTGCCTTTTAACTCTTTATCTCCTGTGTACAGCATTTGTCACTGTTAAGCAAGACAGATAGCTATCAATATCATTTTATGGGTGGATNTTAGGTAAAAATGCTCCTTGTTCTGGCCAATTTCAGGCCTGGCCTCCCTCTGTAATGTAACATCCACAGCTTCCTACCCTGAATTTTCTTGGTTCCTTGTCTTAACTGTTGTTAAGACAAGCAGCATGCTTCTTATCAACTCACTTATTGTATCTCCACGTTAAAACCTTTAGAGAGGGAAGTGTGCCTTTTAACTCTTTATCTCCTGTGTACAGCATTTGTCACTGTTAAGTAAGACAGATAGCTATCAATATCATTTTATGGGTGGATTGATAGAAAAAAGAAAGGAAGGAAGAAAAGAAGAGAGGGAGGAAGGAAGGAAGGGATGGAGGGAGAAGGAAGAGAAAGTAAAGATATAATAATGTATCTGCATAATTTGACACATTGCAAGAACTCAAAGGATGTGGAACAAATCAATATGTCATTGAACAAATCAATTAAAGTCAGCTCTTATTTTTCAATTACAATCAGTTGGATACCATCCCCTCACCCCCATAGGAAGAAACAAAGTGTTATTTCATGCAGGAAGCAGTGACTTGGGACCATAATGGAGGTGGGTGTGAGCAACCCACAGGGGAAATGGCAGCTTCTGCCCCCTGATTGCCACGCTGTGGAGCAGGCTGCTGCAGCTGTTCTACACATTTTGGGAGAGACAAGAGAGGCATTTAGCTTTCAGTTACTAAGGGTACTGAATACATAAAATACTTAAAAATTGGAAGATTTACATATAAGTAAAATTAGTTGCATTGAACTGTTCATTTTGCTAAGTTTGAGCCNGCTGTTCTACACATTTTGGGAGAGACAAGAGAGACATTTAGCTTTCAGTTACTAAGGGTACTGAATACATAAAATACTTAAAAATTGGAAGATTTACATGTAAGTAAAATTAGTTGCGTTGAACTGTTCATTTTGCTAAGTTTGAGCCATTCTGTAGGAAAGAAAAAAAAAGTAAAGCTCTCATCTTTTAGACAGAAGGATACAGGCCGGAGCACCATAAAACTGGAGGAGAGAGGAAGAGAAGGGGAACCAGAGGCACTTGATTGAAAAATGTACCTCTCACATCCTCCCCAGAGGTGTGTTCCAAACTCAGCTTAGGTTGAATGACCCATGCCACGATTAGAGTCAAAAATGTGACTGGATCTGAATTTGAGCCCTGAATACATCTCTGCCTAGGAATGCTTAACCTCACCAGACCTCAGCTTCGTAGTTTGCTAAATGCAGATAATCATTTTGCCTTACAGCATCGAACTTGGAGATTATACAATCTGTACTTAAATGCCCTCGATAGAGTAGGAATTTGAAAATTGCAGCTAAAATGATCATTTCCTCTCTGTTGCCTTTGCCTTTACCTAACTCTGGGCCCACTGTCTTCCCTCTACTTATCCAGCATTCACTCTTCTGCTAAAGTACAACTCAAGATTCACTTTCTTTTTTCAAGAGCCAGTCAAATGTAAAGAATATGCATTGTTTCTAAATATGATGAGTTCCATTTTCAATATTATGCATACAACTGTCAAGATCTGATTTCTCTTATTATGTAATTGCACCATACCTAAAACATGTTCTTTCATATCTAAAAGGGAGTGTAGATGTCAGTTGATGGAGAACTTGGTTCTGGAATCTGTGGGGAAAAGTTGATATTCCATCCCAAGCCCAGGACAGTTCTGGATCTGCAGAGAGAGAATCATCCTTTACTTTGGATAGAGAGAGTTGGCCTTGCTTGCAGAATATTCTATTTATAGCACTGCAGGCTTCCCTGGAGGTACAGATGCCATCTTTTCTTCCTGTTCCCTTCACAGATGACAGCAAACCTCGTCTCAGCAGCAGCCCACCCTCGGTCACCCTGGGGAGCTTACTGGATGACCAGCACTGGCACTCCGTCCTCCTGGAGCGAGTTGGCAAACACGTGAATTTCACCGTGGACAGGCACACACAACACTTCCGCACCAAGGGCGAGGCAGATGCCTTGGACATTGACTATGAGGTGAGTTTTCTGTCCCTATAAACCCTTGAGCTCCTTGCTCAGGATCAGTAAGAAAATCAGTAAGCAGATGAGCAAGTGAGAAGATGTGGGACCTTGAAAATCTTACATTTGAGTATCTCCTCAGCTCCATCTAAGTCTAAGTAGCTAACCATGAAGGAGCCCACGGAGAGAGTCTGAGCTGTGAGCCTGGAGAAAATGTTTTGGCAAATATGGTGGTGACTCAGAAACTTACAAGGCATCATGCAGTCATTATGAAAGATTCAGTTATATAAACTTATAATCCATCAAAGTATTTTAAAAAGTATTAAATTCATTTATTCCTAGTTACTTTAATATATCTGTCTATTTCCATCTATCTAAATGTGTTTGAGGTTATTTGCTTCTATTGTATCTGTATGGTAGAGATACAGTCTATTTGATTGCTACACTGCCTCTTTTCCCAACTCCAAGTTGAGTGTAAATCTTTTGATAGTTTGAAATTAATCATGGTGGGAATATTTATACCATAGATATTGGCAAGGCCTATAAATCAGGGGTTGATGTATTTCTTTGTTGATTCTCTAGACCAGAGATTGGAAAAACCACATCTTGCAGGGCAAGTTTGGCTTGAAGCCTGTTGCCTTCAGCCTGTCAAGTGTTGTTTTAAAAATTAAGGGAAGAAGAATAATATGTGACAGAGACTGTATGTAATTATGGATAAAATAGTTCAGTGAAAAATCAACAAAAGCAGTCTATAAAAATCAGTTGGTTTATGGAATTTATAATATAATTTGTTGTATATTTTATTATTATTTGTAAATTGCATGTGTATCACTTATATCAGTAAAATAACGTAATATCTAATATCTGAATACATTCATGTTCCCACAGACACATGCATGTACAGAGGTGTGTGTGTGTGTGTATCTACAGGATATTGAATATAGTTCTAAGTGCTATACAGTAGGTCTTTGTTATTTATTTATTTTATATTTAGTGGTGTATATATTAATCCCAAATTCCGAATTTATCCCTTTTCCTCCTTTCCCTATTGGTAACCATAAGCTTGTTTTCTATGACTGCGAGTCTATTTCTGTTTTGTAAATAAGTTCTATTGCATCATAGTTTAGATTCCACATGTAAGTGATAGCATAAGATATTTGTCTTTATCTTTCTAACATATCTCAGTATGATAATCCCTACATTTATCCATGTTGCTGCAAATGATATTATTTCATTCTTTTTATGACTGAGTAATATTCATTACATATATGTATCACAAAATGAACATTTAGGTTGCTTTCATATCTTGGCTATTGTGAATAGTGCTGCAGTGAACATTGGGGTGAATGTATCCTTTAGATATGGTTTTCTCCAGATATACTCCTAGGAAACTTAAGATCATGGAATCTGGTCCCATCACTTCATGGGAAATAGTTGGGGAAACAATGAAAACAGTGACAGACTTTATTTTGCAGGGCTCAAAAATCACTGTAGATGCTGACTGAAGTCATGAAATGAAACAATGCTTGCTCCTTGGAATAAATCTTATGACCAACCTAGACAGCATATTAAAGAGCAGAAACATTATTTTGCCAACGAAGATCTGTCTAGGCAAAGCTATGGTTTTTCCAGTAGTCATGTATGGATGTGCGGGTTGGACTGTGAAGTAAGCTGAGCGCTAAAGAATTGATGCTTTTGAACTGCGGTGTTGTAGAAGACTCCTGAGAGTCCCTTGGACTACAAGGAGGTCCAACCAGTCCATTCTGAATGAGATCAATCCTGGGTATTCATGGGAAGGATTGATGCTAAAGCTGAAACTCCAATACTTTGGCCACCTGATGCGAAAAGTTGACTCATTAGAAAAGACTCTGATGCTGGGAGGGATTGGGGGCAGGAGGAGAAGGGGACATCAGAGGATGAGATGGCTGGACGGCATCAAAGACTCGATGGACATAAGTCTGAGTGAACTCCGGGAGTTGGTGATGGACAAGGAGGCCTGGCGTGCTGTGATTCATGAGGTCACAAAGAGTCGAACACAACTGAGCGACTGAACTGAACTGAACTGATGTATAACAGGATATCTGCTATGAGGTCATATGTACATGTTTGAGTCTTACTAACACTGGTAGAAGAATGGTTGAACTCAGATCCCTGAGTTCCAGGGACCGATTGTTAGTATAAGCCTTACTTCTCCAGAGTCNTTGACCTTTGGCAAAAAAGAAGACTTTTTTTTTTAAGTGAAAGTCTCTCAGTCATATCTCACTCTTTGCAACACCATGGACTATATACAGTTCATGGAATTCTCCAGGCCAGAATACTGGTGTGGATAGCTGTTCCCTTCTCCAGGGGATCTTCCCAACCCAGGGATGGAACCCAGGTCTCCTGCATTGCAGGTGGATTCTTTACCAGCTGAGCCACAAGGGAAGCCCCCCTCCCCCCCCACCTCCACCTTTTTAAGGACAGGAATAATTAAATTAAGCATTTTTGCAGATTGCACAGGAGTCCCTGGAGAAATTTCTAAAAGAATGGATAATTAATGAAGCAAAAATCTAGAGGAGAATAGAAAAACCTTCCGAATTTTTGATAAAGATTAAGGTGCTTTAACTTTAAAGCTCCTATTTTAAATAAGTCTAGCAAATGCATGCTTTAACCTGAAGAGATATAACTAAATAAGTGTTCATGCTATGTTCCCGCAGCATCCCCTCCCATTGGATTATCCTCTTTCCTCTTTATCTCTTTAACTGTTTACAAGCCTGTCTACCCAGCCACCCCTTCCCTTCCCTACATCACCTATTCAGAGGAGGGCCTGATGTTTGAGAAATGGATGAGACTCTTCAGCATGGCTCAAGCGCTTCATGTTTGCCAGCTCAGACCAAGTTTTATAAATAATACAAAATTTCAAAGGCCGTGGGAGGAGTCAACCAAAACGACAGGGAAAATAGAAAGTATGTAAGATTAAAAAAAAATTCTAAAAGACAATCTCATCTCTCTTCTTCCCTATAGCCTAACAATTAAATAAGGGAGAAATATTAGTAAGTGAGAAAACAAAGAAATAAGTTGAACAGTATATTAACAATTACTGATGATAAAGCCTTCAACTGCAGAAAGCTATTGAATTCAAATGTTTGGTGCCTCAGGAAACATTTTCCAAATTATTAAACCCATCCCCCTTTATCCCAATGAGAGGTTTCCTCCCCTTCTTCAGCAGAAGTCTTATAAAGATAATTGCTACAGCTCTCCAGATGTGATTTCATAACTCTGGAATCAGTTTAAAGAAATCTTACGCCTCCCATTAATACTACAGTTGTATAGCTTATTTTTCTGATGAAAAAAATAAGCCCAGGAGATACATGAGAGGT
This sequence comes from Raphicerus campestris, assembly GCA_006410735.1. Classification (NCBI taxonomy): domain Eukaryota; kingdom Metazoa; phylum Chordata; class Mammalia; order Artiodactyla; family Bovidae; genus Raphicerus; species Raphicerus campestris. The sequence goes on along the minus strand of SJYW01035263.1, from coordinate 190,362 downwards.
GAATTCTTCATGGCAATTATTTGTGGTGGTAAATTTATTTGAATTTTTTATTGATTTTATTATTTTTTTTTCTTGTCTTGGAATGAAATGGATGGAGACTTGGAGTTGAGCTGAGCAGGCCTCTTGTTATGCTATTTGTCAGTGGGTGTACAAGTATGCACGTGTGAGTATGTGTATGCATCCAGGGGACAGGTTTGATCATCTTTGATGCCACATTTCTTACACTATCCCTTTACTTTCTGAATTTTTTATGCAAGACAGTTGATCAATGTGAAAATATAGAGTTAGCAAAGGTACCATTATAAAAACTATTGCTGTTGTTTTTTAGTCACTAAGTCATGTCTGACTCTTTGTGACCCCAGGACTGTAGCCTGCCAGGCTCCTCTGTTCATGGAATTCTCCAGGCAAGAAGACTGAAGTGAGTTGCCATTTCCTTTTCCAAGGGATCTTCCCGACCCAGGGATCAAACCTGCGTCTCCTGCTTAACAGTTGGATTCTTTACCACTGAGCCAACTGAGAGGTCCGAATAAGAACTATTGGGTCCACTTAAAAATGAATTATAGTCATAAGAGGCTAACGAGATCCATAGTTGAAAAAGGCAACATGGTAAAGAAATGGGAAGTAATGAAAAACAAGTGGAAAGCCTGAAAATGCACTTATAAAAACCCTGCTATACTGACATTTCCACAACTCAAGTTCTATGAGATGCTCTGTCTCTCTGTCTCTATCTCTCTCACACACAAACACACTTGTTATTCTCCCAGTTTAAAACTACACATAACAGAAGAGAACTGTGATAGATTATAGTACTAATGATTATAGGGAGGTTTCTGTGACTCCACTCAGTGAGAAACCCCTGTCTGCCTGGTAGAGTAGGATCCCATATACCCGCTTATGAGGCTTAAATGCTGCAGAGTGGACAGCTGGGGTTGATGGGGGAAGGACTAGAAATATAGCTGTAAGCAAAGGCTGGAGAAAAGCAGGAGTGTTTTCTGGAAGATTGGCTAGATCTGTGGTTGGTTCTATGGTGGTACAGTCAGATGACTCGCAGTAATGGCCACAGTGATCAGTGAAGATCTTCACACTCTCTCTTCATGCCTCTGGCAGCTGACAACAGCTGCCGAAGCAGGTGGAATTCTCACATACTCTCTTAGAAAAGATGCTGGTTTCTCTGATAAAGAAATGGTTGCACACTTATCATCAGGGAAATTCAAAACAAAACCAGGATATATCACCTCACATCTGTTAGAATAGCTACCATCCAGAAGACAAGAGACAGTAGCTGCTGGCGAGGATGTAGTTAAAAGAGAATCTTTTTTTTTAAGTTTATTTTAAAAATTATCTAATTTTTACTTTTCTCCAGAGGAAAGCATTCTAAGATTTAGTCCTTAAACACTAATTCTTAAATACGTTTTTTTCCTGAAAAGGCAGTATTTATACACTGTTGCTGAGAATGTAAATTAGTTCAGCCACGATAGAACATAATAGGGAAGGGCTTCAAAACAGTATACGTTGCTGTACCATATGATCCAGAATTTCCACTCTGAGTATATATTAATACCTTAGGGAAATAAAAATGGGATTTCAATGAAATATATACGTGATTATCTTTATTGGAGCATTATTCATAATGGACAAGATATGTCAGCTACACAAATGCTCCTTTATGGATGAATAGATAAGAAGTGTGCTACATATACACACTGGAATATTATTTAGCAATGAGAAGAGAAGAGGTTTTTCCATTTGTGACAACAGGGATGGACTTTGAGTGCATTGTGCTAAGTGAGATAAGTTAGATAAAGACAAGTACTGTATCATATCACTTATATGTGGAACCTAAAAGAAGTGAAAGCTGTAAAAAGCAGAGTAAAATGATGCTGACTAGGGAAAGGAGATGGAGGGACAAAACTGACGGTGTTTAAGGGCACAAACTTGTAACAGCAAATAAACCATAAAGGTCAGTACAATGATATGGATATTATACTGATTATATTGTTGTATCACTGTATTATTGACATGTACAATAATATCCTACTATAAGGAAAAAAGAAACAGTTACAAGTCAATAATGCTGCCAAGTCGCTTCAATCATGTCCGACTCTGTGCGACTCCACAGACGGCAGCCCACCAGGCTCCCCCATCCCTGAGATTCTCCAGGCAAGAACACTGGAGTGGGTTGCCATTTGCTTCTCCAATGCATGAAAGTGAGAAGTGAAAGTGAAGTCGCTCAGTTGTGTCCAACTCTTAGCGACCCCATGGACTGCAGCCCACCAGGCTCCTCCACCCATGGAATTTTCCAGGCAAGAGTACTGGAGTGGGTTGCCATTGCCTTAGATTGGTCAATTGAACACCTTTTTCTAGCTGACTAGTTTACAAAACACAATTCCTTTGTATTATTTTGCAGTATATGAGGTAGCAACCCGGTGTTGTTGCCAACAGTGGAGCTTTTGTAGTCCTTTTGTTATGTGATGTTTCTTGGAATGAATATGTTGAAATGATATAATTAGAAATAATTGATAGACAATGCATTAATATAATATATATCCCTCCCAAATATCTTCTCATACTTTAAATTTGCTGAAGCACCAAAAAGTTGACTCTTAAGTTGGAAGTGTCTGGAAACAATGTAGTACATCAGAATTCCTTCTATCACATCAAAGTGGTAATGAAGTCCACCCAACAAATAGTCCAAGCCATACAACAATGAGTAGCGGAAATCATGTCAGATAAGCCAGACATAATTTACTGCTTTCTGATTGTGAAATGAAAGGGAAAGTGAAGTTGCTCAGTCGTGTCTGACTCTTTGCAACCCCATGGACTGTAGCCCATGAGGCTCCTACATCCATGGAATTTTCCAGGCAAGAGTACTGCAATGGGTTGCCATTTCCTTCTCCAGAGGATCTTCCTGACCCAGGGATCGAACCCAGGTCTCCCCCATGGTAGGCAGATGCTTTTACCATCTGAGCCACCAGGGAAGTGAAACACAGTCATACAATCTACTGGGGAAGATAACTTCATTTCAATTTTGAATACTTTAAAATTTCCAGAGATAAAGCTATTGGTAAGATAATATTAGATACTGAAGATAATGAAAAGAAAAATTTCTAGATGTCATTCCATATGAATAGAATCCTTCAATACCATTTAACAGGAAGTTTTCAGCATATTACCTTGAATGACTACTAAAGATATGATGGTTGAGATATGACTGCATGTAGGTATGTAAATTGTAAGGTTGATATGTTTAAAACTGTTCACAGATCAGTTCTATTTTAAGATGACAGTTTCTGGCACTTGGATGGTCACATTTGATTCATTAGAATTCTCTGTGAAGTATGAATTTATTACAGTAGTTATAAATGGTGATTAAAATGTACAAGTATTATGTTGCACTGTGAGGTTCTTATACAACTAATGAAATTGACTAAATCATTCATATAAATAGAGGAGAACTTGGATGTGGTGCTCTGATAGATAAAACTTTATACGGTTACTCACAGAGATATTGTTTTCAATTAAGAATCATGTTTGAGTTCCTTGAATCAAATGGGTTATTATCCGTAGGAGTGCTCTCTAATAGAACTCTGTGATGATTAAAATGTTTTATATCTGCATTGTCCAATATGGTTACCCGCCATATGTGGCTCCTGAGCTGTTGAATGTGGCTAGCATATCTGAGAAAACTGACTTTTTAATTTATCTTTGTTTAAGTCTGAATTTCAATGGCAACATTTGACCAGTGGTCACATTTTTAGAACAGTGCAAGTCCGTGGCATTGACCTGTATTGGAAATAAATGTGAATGCAGGGGTTCCGACCTCATCCTCTCTTGCAGGTGTGACAATGTGATTAATCATGAAACAATGCTGAAGAGGGTAAAATAGGAGATTATCATTTGTTGGTATAATTAATAGGAGTTGAATATTAAAATGGTTATATGAATTTTAAGTTAGTCACTTGCTGCTGCTGCTAAGTCGCTTCAGTCGTGTCTGACTCTGTGCAGCCCCACAGACGGCAGCCCACCACGCTCCTCCGTCCCTGGGATTCTCCAGGCAAGAACACTGGAGCGGCTAAGTTGTGTCCAATTCTTTGTAGCCCGCCAGATTCTTCTGTTCATGAAATTCACTAGGCAATAATATTGGAGCAGGTAGCCATTCCCTTCTCCAAGGGATCTTCCTGACCAAGTTTCCTTCATTGCACGCAGATTCTTTACCATCTGAGCCACCAGGAAAGCCCCCCAAAGTCAGTCTGTCAGATGTGAAGAGGTGACTCATTTTAAAACACCCTGATGGTGGAAAAGATTGAGGGCAGAAGGAGAAGCAGGCAACAGAGCATGAGACGGTTGGATAGTATCACGGACTCAATGGACATGAGTCTGAGCAAACTCCAGGAGATAGTAAAGGACAGGAAAGCCTCGCAGGCTGCAGTCCATGAGGTCTCAAAGAGCTGGACATGATNGCAGGCAACAGAGCATGAGATGGTTGGATAGTATCACGGACTCAATGGACATGAGTCTGAGCAAACTCCAGGAGATAGTAAAGGACAGGGAAGCCTCACAGGCTGCAGTCCATGGGGTCTCAAAGAGCTGGACATGATTTAGTGAATGAACAACAAAAATGACTTTTACTGATTTCAATAAGGGTATAGCTGTAATGCATCCAGTATTAAATTTCCGGGGACACCAATAAAATTTTAAAGGAAGTCATTCACAAACCTCAGTAGTAAAGCAGACAAAGAAGATAATGAAAACACAATTTTAAGCCCTTGAGCATCTAGAAAATAAAACAGACCTGCTGTAGAAATTGTCCAGATTCCACNATTTAGTGAATGAACAACAAAAATGACTTTTACTGATTTCAATAAGGGTATAGCTGTAATGCATCCAGTATTAAATTTCCGTTGACACCAATAAAATTTTAAAGGAAGTCATTCACAAACCTCAGTAGTAAAGCAGACATAGAAGATAATGAAAACACAATTTTAAGCCCTTGAGCATCTAGAAAATAAAACAGACCTGTTGTAGAAATTGTCCAGATTCCATTATCAAAAATAATCTTACTTCCTTGGACTGGAAAAAAATGTAATTTTTAAAACCTCCAGTAAAAAATAAAAGGGAGTATAATTCATCAGTTTAATGAATAAACGTTTTCTTTATTTGGATGAATTAAGAGACTTCATTCCTAACATCTTTAAAGATAATTAGGGACTACAGTTATCTGAAGAAGTTTGCACTAATGCAGTAATTGACTTTGAAGACTCTGGAGTACTAATAAAGCTATATTCATGCATGATTGCTATATTCCTTCACACTATCCTGCCCAGTTAGTCTTTGAGAAAACATCCCACTATCCTACAAGTAGAAACTGGCCAAGAAATCCAGATGAAAAAATTTGGATGTAATCTGGCGGGTGAAAGAATGAGGCATTATAATAAAGTAATTCAGTTTTCTGCTTTATATAACTCCTGTCAAAATGCTAAATGACAGAAGTATAGGCATAGAAGAGGCATTTCCTTAGTTATTATTTAATTCTTCTTCCCTAGGATTTCTTAAATAATTATAGGGTAGAATTCACCACACCAACAAAGANTCACCAAGTATGTGTCCATTTGCCTAGGATAGGGGCACACTGTGTCAGTGAGCCTCAGACTTTTAGTTTAAAAAATGAGATGCTTTCAGGACAGCCATACCAGTTGTTCATCCTGTCCTGATGATGATTCACAGCATCTGTTCCTCGATGGACCAGAAATAGAAGTAGCTGGCAGGGAGCCATATATATAATGGTGAAGAGATGGAACTCCAGATGGAAGGATTGGATGGGTTGACTAAGACCTCGGTCAAGCTGCTAAACCTCTGTATGCTATCGTTTTCTTTAGCTTTCAAGTGGAACAAATAGCAATATCTAACTTAATAGCTGGAGAAAAAAATAGTGAAAGCAAAACTCTAAGCATCAGTTCAGTTCAGTCGCTCAGTTGTGTCTGATTCTTTGTGACCCCATGGACTACAGCATGCCAGGCTTCCCTGTCTATCACCAACTCCTGAAGCTTACTCAAACTCATGTCCATAAAGTTGGTGATGCCATCCAAACATCTCATCCTCTGTCATTCCCTTCTCCTCCTGCCTTCAGTCTTTCCCAGCATCAGGGTCTTTTTCAATGAGTTAGTTCTTCGCATCAGGTGGCCAAAGTATTGGAATTTCAGCTTCAGCATCAGTCTTTCCCATGAATATTCAGGATTGATTTCCTTTAGGATAGACTGGTTGGATCTCCTTGCAGTCCAACTCTAAGCCTAGGGCCTAATATATGAAATGAGTCAGTAAATGAGACTATTTTTTTTTAANTCAGCATCAGTCTTTCCCATGAATATTCAGGATTGATTTCCTTTAGGATAGACTGGTTGGATCTCCTTGCAGTCCAACTCTAAGCCTAGGGCCTAATATATGAAATGAGTCAGTAAATGAGACTATTTTTTTTTTAATTGAAACATAGTTGATTTACAATGCTGTGTTAATTACTGCTGTACAACAAAGTGATTCAGTTATACACACGTATGTATGTATTCTTTTTGAATATTCTTTTCCATCATGGTTTATTGTAGGAAACCAAATGTAGTTCATTGTGCTATAGAATAGGACCTTGTTTTTTTACCCACTTACCCATGTGATCATTTGTGTCTGCTAACCCCAACCTCCCACTCCAGCCCTCCCCTAGACCCTCCCCCTTGGCAGCCACAAGTCTGTTCTCTGTGTCTGTAGAGTCTGTTTCTGTTTCACAGATGGTTCATTTGTGTCATATCTTAGATTCCACATATATGTGTATCATATCATATTTGTCTTTTTCCTTCTGACTTAATATGATAATCTTTAGTTGCATCATTGTGGCTGCAAATGGCAATGCCTCATTCTTTTTTATGGCTTAGTAGTACTCTGCTAGATATCACAGAATACTTTACACATATATATATATCACATATATATACATATACATATATATATCACATCTTTATTTATTCATCCATTCATAAAGTTGCTTCCACATCTTAGCTATTGTGAATAGTGCCACTATGAAAATTGGGGTGCCTGTTCCTCTTTTCATTGTAGTGTTCTCTGAATATATGCCCCAGAGTAGGATACTCTGGTCATATGGAAACTCTGTTTTTAGTTTTTAAGGACTCTCCATACTATTCTCCATAATGGCTGCAGGGTTCCCTTTTCTCCACATCCTCTCTAGCATTTATTACTTGTAGATATTTTGATGTTAGCCATCCTGACTGATGTGAATGGATGCCTCACTGTAGTTTTGATTAGCATTTCTCCAATTATCAGTGATATAGAGCATATTTCCATGTGCCTATTGAAATGCCACTATTATTATTTCTTAAAAAAAATGTTTTCCAAGAGAGATGCTGAAGGCAGATTCAGCTAAAGTGTTAAGGGGAAACAGCTGAATTTTGGTCAAGAGCCAAAGCCAGCATGAAGGTAGGTAACTGGAATCTGGAACACAGACAGGAAGTGTGACCATGAATGACATGCTTTATGTAAATAATGATGGCTTTCAGGATCAATATTTCCTTCTATTCAATACAGAGCTGCGTCTGCGACAGATATGACTTTTTTTTTTATTCCTTACCAAAACAAAAATGGACAATTGTACCCTGCTGAAATAATTTGTGAAACAGTAGGTTATATATGGAAGCAATAAAGAACTGAAAATGTTACCAATCTCCTCTTAAAGTAGGGACAAAACTAAGAGACCATTTGCACTATAGCCCTTCAAAAGTAAATAAAGATCAGAAGTTCCAAAGAAGTTCCCACCTGAGCCATTGATCAAATCAGACAGTAGAGCAGAAGCCATAGCATGGTCATACTGAAAAAGATTTGGAACCCGTGGACAGAAGCCTGGTAGAATACAGTCCGTGGGGTTGCAGAGTCAGACAGGACTGAGCAACTTCACTTTCACTTTCTTTCATCTCATTGGCCCATTTGGCACTTTTCTTTTTTAACTATTTGAATCCAGGCCAATGTTTAAAAATCAAGACACATCACAAGAAAATTGGGTTCTCTAGTCTCTTTTGAAATGGNGCATGGTCATACTGAAAAAGATTTGGAACCCGTGGACAGAAGCCTGGTAGAATACAGTCCATGGGGTTGCAGAGTCAGACAGGACTGAGCAACTTCACTTTCACTTTCTTTCATCTCATTGGCCCATTTGACACTTTTCTTTTTTAACTATTTGAATCCAGGCCAATGTTTAAAAATCAAGACACACCACAAGAAAATTGGGTTCTCTAGTCTCTTTTGAAATGGCAAAAATTCATACACCTTTGACAACCTTCCTTCAGAAGGGCCATGATCTCTATGTTTAACAAACACTAAGCCAGTGCAAGTTTTAAAGCACGAAAAAAAAAAAAAAAAAAAAAAACAGCAGTTTGGTTCCTTTTTCACAGACATCTCATTACAAAATAGGCTATCAGAACAAAAGTGAGACAAATATTCACTAATGAGAAACTTCAAATGTATCAGAAATCCAAGTCTGACAGAAAAAGGAATCTTTAGAATAAGAAGACTCTCAAATTCAAACAGAGCCAGAGGAAAAAAAACAGAAAGAGGAAGGAACTCATTGCTAGAGAAGTTAAAGTTAACATCAAAGATGGTAAAAGACAAGCAAATGCCAGACAAAAGAAGAAGAATGAGATCAAAGGGAGACAGAGTGGCAGTTTCTGGGGCCTCATACATTTAACATCAAAGCAAGCTTTCTCCTGAGATTCAACCAGTTGGAGCCCACCTGTGACATCAGAAAACTCATCAGGTTTCCAGATGGACCAAGACATTCAGACTTTAAGTGAAACTTTACAATCTAACACCTAGTTTTCTTGACCACTAAGAACAATAAAAGGCTCAACATCCAATTTTCCAAGCACAAACAAATAAGAAAAGTAAGAAATGAAAGCAGTCACATTGACAAAAAGGACAATAAGGTAAAACAATTTTAGAAGTAAATTGCTAGTGTTCTCTTTTGTATGAAAACAAATATTTGCTAAATCTCTTATGTTTGAATTATACCTCTTGCATTAAATATTCAAAAATAGACAAGATGTGTTCTATGTCCTTGAGAAACTTTTTTTTTAGCTGTATATACCAAAATACTCAACAAATATTTATTTGATGTCTATCATATATCAGGCTTTATTTTAAGTGCTTGGAATATGTTAATGAAAAGAACAAACACCTATCCTTGTGATGCTTGAGTTTTAGCAGGAGAGACAATCTATAAGCAATACCCATAAGAAGTTAGTGAATTACACAGTAACAAAGATGATAACAAAGACTATGGAAAGAATAACAAAATAGATGTTGGTAATGGGGTTGGGAGATCAAAGATTAGGAAAACAGTTTGCAATGTTAAACATATTAATTGTGGCTTAGCTGGTAAAGAATCTGCCTGCAATGTGGCAGACCTGGGTTCTATCCCTGGGTTGGGAAGATCCCCTGGAGAAGGGAAAGGCTACCCAGTTCAGTATTCTGGCCTGGAGAATTCCATGGACTGTATAGTCCATAGCGTCCAACGAGCTGGACATGACTGAGAGACTTTCACTTTCACTTTCACTTTCAGGGATTGTTGAGATAACCGTCATTTAAGCCAGGACTTAACAACAAGAAGAAAAAAAGTGAATTTGTCATATTGCTATCTGGAAAGAACTAGCTCAGGGCATCTGTTTTCCTTACAGTGTCACACTATTCTGTGTTACAGGAGCCCATGTTGTAGAGAAAGCTGTACTTGCAGCTTTCTGACATGTATACTGAAAGCCTTCCTTCTTCATACAAATGATGTGTCCTGAAATACTCAATACCATCAATATCTTCCCCTCTGACCCCCGTGATGAAATATGCTCAATTCGAATGGAAAGGCAAAATCATATCAAGTTCACCCTAAACAATCAAAACAGTGAATGAAGACGTTTGTACCATACAACCAGGGTTGGCTTAAAAACAAAGATTAATTCAAGGAGACTCAAGCTTGAAAGAAGTGTGTGTGTGCTTAGCTGTGTCCAACTCTCAGTCGTGTCAGCTCCTCTGACCATTGGAACTTTACATGGGCAATTACAAACAAAATGGTGATATATTTGTTAGACAGTAAACAGAATATACAGCACAGCCACTGAAATAACTGAGAAAAGCTCCATCATTCTAGGATAGATATCTAGGAAATCAAATAAACAAAAGTAAACAATATTTTAAGGATGCTGACTGAATTAGAAGAATGCTGAAGACAGTGAGGCTGAAATGTGCCTCCTACCCAAAGAAAAGGTGACACACATTTCACATTTAAGTGTGCAGTGACTAGTTTTCCTAAAAAAAAAAAAAAAAAAAAGAAAAGAAAATAGATACTGATCAGCTAGTTCTAGCAAGTTCTCTTTCTTTCTTTTGTTTCCCCTTTCAAATAAATATGAGGCTGTAAATGATCAAAGGTCCTTTGCAAAGACAGACACAACATATCTAGTTCCAGTGTTCTGAAAATCTAAAAACCAGANAGAAAAGAAAAGAAAATAGATCCTGATCAGCTAGTTCTAGCAAGTTCTCTTTCTTTCTTTTGTTCCCCCTTTCAAATAAATATGAGGCTGTAAATGATCAAAGGTCCTTTGCAAAGACAGACACAACATATCTAGTTCCAGTGTTCTGAAAATCTAAAAACCAGAAGGAAACTTCTACAGGATTTGAGAGAGAAGTTACTTAGTTTAATTGTTGTTGAAGTAAAATATCCATATAAAATATTTCAAGCTTCAAACTGCAAAATATTAGCCAAGTTAGTATCCATATAGCTTTTATTCAGAAGTTGTTGAAAATAAAATTGCAAAATACCATTTTGGAAGAATCTCTTAATTGAAATGTTACTGCTGGGAAGAACAATTCTGCAAACAGCAAAGGTAATATGCCAAGAATCCTTCAGAAGACCTCAGGGTAGGAAATCTCGTGTTGTTGTTGTTGTTGTTGTTGTTGTTGTTGTTTTTTCTGTTTTTGAAGTATAGTTGGTTTATAGTGTGTTAATTTCAGATGTACAGCAAAATTTTATACGTGTGTGTGTGGGGGGGTGTGCATACTCTTTTGCAGAATTATTTTCCAGATTACTTTCTATTGTTGGTTATTACATATTGAATACAGTTCCTCATGCTGTGTAGTAAGTACTTGACCCTTGACAGGAAATCTTTTCATTCTCACATTAATTCATTCAAGCTATGTTGTTTATATGAGATCAGTATTATCATTATCCTCATTTTATGTAAAAGGAAAATTAATCTCATAACAGTTACATATTTTGCCCAAGGTCCTATAGAAAGTACTAGAAAGATCTGGGTTTATTTCCAGTAAGAGAAGCTCCAGAGACAGTGATTTTAACCACTTCCCTGTGAAAGCTGATGATAGATGCTAATACAAATTTATGCAATTTTGTAACAAGTTGCCACAAAATAGAATTTCCTTTAAAAAATGTTTCAAAGTGGAAAAATATATGGGCAGATTAATTAATAATAGTAATAATAGCTTGCATGTGTGATAAGTCACTTTAGTGGTGTCTGACTCTTGCTACCCTCTGGACTGTAGCCCGCCAGGCTCTTCTATTCATGAGATTTTCCGGGCAAAAATACTGGAGTAGGTTGCGATGCCCTCCTCCAGGGGATGTTCTTGACCCAGGGATAGAATCCGCATCTCATGTCTCCTGCACTGGCAGGCAGATTTGTTACCGCTAGCACTGTCTGCGAGGTCCTCAGGTGTTTTTGTTGTTGTTTTGTTTTTAATAGCTTTACCAATGCTCTTTCCTGGTGCTTGTAACTCTTGAAATTCAGTAAACTCTACTTGTGCTTGAGTTATTGGTGAAATTGTTTTAATACTGATTACAGAGTATCATCCTGTAAATTCATTTCATCACACTCCTCCAGGGGATCTCCTCCAGGGGGTCTTCCCCACCCTAGATTGAACCAATGTCTCTTATCACTTCCTATGTTGACAGGCAGGTTCTTTAGCACTGGTGCCACCTGGAAAGCCCATGACAATAGCTTTGGTAATCAAAATACAAAGCAGGTAAGGACTGAATAAAACAAAAAATCTGGCTTCCCAGACAATAATCCAAAACTATAGTCTAAAAAGTTAGGTAATCATCAGTCAGTGAGTTCAGTTGCTCAGTTGTGTCCGACTTTGCGGCCCCATGAACCACAGCATGCCAGGCCTCCTTGTCCATCACCAGCTCCTGGAGTATACCCAAACCCATGTCCATTGAGTCGGTGATGCCATCCAACCATCTCATCCTCTGTGTCCCCTTCTCCTCCTGCCCTCAGTCTTTCCCAGCATCAGGGTCTTTCCAAATGAGTCAGCTCTTCGCATCAGGTGGCCAAAGTACTGGAGTTTCAGCTTCAACATCAGTCCTTCCAATGAACACCCAGGACTGATCTCGTTTAGGATGGACTGGTTGGATCTCCTTGCAGTCCAAGGAACTCTCAAGAGTCTTCTCCAACACCACAGTTCAAAAGCATCAATTCTTTGGTGCTGAGCTTTCTTTATAGTCCAACTCTCACATTCATACTTGACTAATGGAAAAAAAACCATAGCTTTGACTAGACAAACCTTTGTTGGCAAAGTAATATCTCTGCTTTTTAATATGCTGTCTAGGTTGTTCATAACTTCCCTTCCAAGGCGTAAGCATCTTTTAATTTCATGGCTGCAGTCACCATCTGCAGTGAATTTGGAGTGAAGAAAAATAAAGTCTGACACTGTTTCCACTGTTTCCCCATCTATTTGCCATGAAGTGATGGGACTGGATGCCATGATCTTAGTCTTCTGAATGTTGAGCTTTAATCCAACTTTTTCACTCTCCACTTTCACTTTCTCAAGAGACTCTTTAGTTCTTCACTTTCTGCCATAATGGTGGTATCATCTGCATATCTGAGGTTATTGATATTTCACCCAGCAATCTTGATCCCAGTTTGTGCTTCTTCCAGTCTAGCATTTCTCATGATGTTCGGAGTATAGGCAGAGTGACAATATACAGACTGGCATACTGCCTTTCCTATTTGGAACCAGTCCGTTGTTCCATGTCCAGTTCTAACTGTTGCTTCCTGACCTGCATACAGGTAACTCAAGAGGCAAGTCAAGTGGTCTGGTATTCCCATCTCTTTCAGAATTTTCCACAGTTTATTGTGATCCACACAGTCAAAGGCTTTGGCATAGTCAATAAGGCAGAAATAGATGTTTTTCTGGAACTCTCTTGCTTTTTCCATGATCCAGCGAATGTTGGCAATTTGATCTCTGGTTCCTCTGCCTTTTCTAAAACCAACTTGAGCATCGGTTCATGGTTCACGTGTTGCTGAAGCCTGACTTGGAGAATTTTGAGCATTACTTTACTAGCGTGTGAGATGAGTGCAATTGTGTGGTAGTTTGAGCATTCTTTGGCATTGCCTTTCTTTGGAATTGGAATGAAAACTGACTTTTTCCAGTCCTGTGGCCACTGCTGAGTTTTCCAAATTTGCTGGCATATTGAGTGCAGCACTTTCACAGCATTAGTGATCACATCGTCATGATTATCTGGGTCGTGAAGATCCTTTTTGTACAGTTGTTCTATGTATTCTTGCCATCTCTTCTTAATATCTTCTGCTTCTGTTAGGTCCATACCAATTCTGTCCTTTATCAAGCCCATCTTCGCATGAAATGTTCTCTTGGTATCCCTAATTTTCTTGAAGAGATCTCTAGTCTTTCCCATTCTGTTCTTTGCATCTCCCATTCTCTTTTTCTTTGCATTGATCACTGAAGAAGGCTTTCTTATCTCTTCTTGCTATTCTTTGGAACTCTGCATTCAGATGCTTATATCTTTCCTTTTCTCCTTTGCTTTTCACTTCCCTTCTTTTCACAGCTATTTGTAAGGCCTCCTCAGACAGACATTTTGCTTTTTTGCATTTTTTTTCTTGGCGATGGTTTTGATTCCCATCTCCTGTACAATGTCACTAACTTCTGTCCATAGTTCTTCAGTCAGGCTCTCTGTCTATCAGATCTAGTCCCTTAAGTCTGTTTCTCATTTCCAGTGTATAGTCATAAGGGATTTGATTTATGTCATATCTATATGGTCTAGTGGTTTTCTCCACATTCTTCAATTTCAGTCTGAATTTGGCAATAAGGAGTTCATGATCTAAGCCACAGTCAGCTCCTGGTCTTGCATTTGCTGACTTTATAGAGCTTCTCCATCTTTGGCTGCAAAGAACATAATCAATCTGATTTCAATGTTGACCACCTGGTGATGTCCATGTGTAAAGTCTTCTCTTGTGTTGTAGGAAGAGGATGTTTGCTATGACCAGTGTGTTCTCTTGACAGAACTCTATTGACCTTTTCCCTGCTTCATTCTTTACTCCAAGGTCAAAGTTGCCTGTTACCCCAGGTATTTCTTGACTTCCTACTTTTGCATTCCAGTCCCCTATAATGAAAAGGACATCTTTTTTGGGTGTTAGTTCTAGAAGGTCTTGTAGGTCTTCATAGAACCGTTCAACTTCAGCTTCTTCAGTGTTACTGGTCGGGGCATAGACTTGGATTATCATGATACTGAATGGTTTGCCTTGGAAACTAACAGAGATCATTCTGTCATTTTTGTAATTGTATCCATGTACTAGGGATTATTTTCTAAGTCAAGTTTTTAAAACGCCTAAATGTTACACAACCTACATAGCAAAAATCATAAAAGAGGACATAATCAAAATTAATAAAAACAATAAATAAATCAAAAATGATCATCCCTATGGTTGTAGTTCAGTTCAGTTCAGTCGCTCAGTCCTATCCGACTCTTTGCGACCCCTCAATCGCAGCATACCAGGCCTCCCTGTCCATCACCAACTCCCAGAGTTCACTCAGACTCAAGTCCATCGAGTCAATGATGCCATCCAGCCATCTCATCCTCTGTCATCCCTTCTCCTCCTGCCCCCAATCCCTCCCAGCATCAGAGTCTTTTCCAATGTGTCAACTCTTCGCATGTGGTGGCCAAAATTGTAGTAATACAGTTAAAATTTTCTAAACTTCCTCAGGTGGTTAATAGTCTCATATTTGCTTGATAAAAAAAAAAAAAAAA
>SJYW01035263.1:143447-173895 GCA_006410735.1 Raphicerus campestris | reverse complement strand
AAAAAAAAAAAAAAAACACAACTGACATGTGTGGTTTGCAATTAACACTATTATGGCAGAAAAACCAAAATGATTATTTTTTTCAAGTTGGAATGGTGACAAAGACATGTCCATTAAATTTATGCAAACTTAAAGCAGAGATAGAAAAATTAGTACTGTTGAAAATAAAAATTAAGATTAAAACTATAAAAGCTGTTGTAAAAATTGCTTGGGGGCTTCCTTGATGGCTCAGTGGTAAGGAATCCACCTGCCAATGCAGGATGAATCCTGGGTCAGGAAGATACCCTGGAGAAAGAAATGGCAATCCTCTCCGTAGTATTATTGCTTGGAGAACATCATGGGCAGAGGAGCCTGGTGGGCTACTGTCCATGGGGTCAAGAAGAGTCATATATGATTTAGCAACTAAACAACTACGACAAATACTAATTTTTGTGGCCCTTAATTTAAAATGCCTATAAGGAACAGATATGTATGTATATTAAATAGTCAATCAAATGCCCCCCCAAAATGCTTATTTCTAGCAATTAGATGTTGATTGACACTGTCCTGATGTGAGTTGCATGTTTTCTAGGATTCAGGGATCAGGAGCCAGGCTAAAGGTCATTGCTTTTCCAGTTTGGTTTGCTAGATGAATAATGTAATGGGCAGAGTTCAAGGATAAAAGCTAGTATTCAGAATTTGAGTGAAACTAAGATGCCAGCTGAGCTAAGCAGAAGAACAGTTTAAAAATGATCAATATTCACTTTTTTTGCAAATAATTGTTATAATCATTTGACCATTCCTGGTCATGCACAGCAGTGATCTTAGTCTGAGTGACTTGCTGGACAAAAACATAGTTTAAAGCAAGATTTTGATTTTTTTTTTTGCAATTTTAATAAATCAGATAAAGTTATAATGCAAATGATTTAAGGGATATGACTAGTAATATACAATTAAAAGTACACAAGCATAGCTTACAAATCTTTATGAAGTATTTAGAAAAATTACTACTAGAGACACCCCAGGAAAGAAAATCAGTAACATATGAAGCACATTTTTCCATTCTAACTTATCTGATACTGAACTAGATCTATAATTCAATAGTATAATTATAATCTCAAATTCTCAATTACTCAAAAAATTTAAAATATAAAACAGGTTCAAAATTTACATTTACACTCATACGTGCAGAAATACAATTTTGCTTCTTTCCCCACATGAATTTAATATATTCACCAGTCCCTGATTCCACTGTAGTAGAAAAATCTAACCTTGATGATAGGTTAGAATGTTAGTGCCTATTTAAAATTTAGTTAGTGCCTATTTAAAATTTACTGCACTATTCTGTATGTGCTGAGTTATATGCGGTTTCTTCTTGCTCCTTCTTTTCATTTCCATGTGCTAATCACTGACTGGGGGCTTGTGGATAGCCTTGCATGGGTATACAGTTTCTGCTTCTGTAGCCGTTGTCCATGGTACATGCGATGGCTTCAGGCAGTGAGGTCTAGTCATCTGAACATTTGGACCTCCAAATCAGCTAGTAGGACTTTACACACTCACTGAAGACCTCAGTCCATCCATATTCCTCATGCTGCTTTCAAGGCCTGGGGGACCTCAGCAGTCTACCTCATACAGTGCCCCAGTGATCAGGCCATTAAGAACCAACCCTCAGAAACCTCTATGCTGTGACTTCTTATAGCTGTTGCTAACCTGTCTCTCTTGCAGCTAAGTTTTACTCTGAGGCCATGATAAATTTGAAGTATTTTTAACAGGCTTACAGGCATCACTGTTGTAGGAATCAGGGGAGAAATAACTCTTGCATTTTCCAAAATCTGTCTTGTGACCTTCATCCACATTCACTCCATTCACTCATCAGGTTTCAGTGTCCCAGAAAGAAGCAAAAAGAGAAGTCCCACAATATGTAATCTACAGTACTTTTGTCTCCACTAATTTTTTCCTAATATCTTCCACCCAGACTAGAAAGAGTTTTCTTTCCTTGATGAAATGGGAAATTACAATCTTGTAATATATACTCTCCTCCCTACTGTTTGACTTAAAAACTCTCTACTCCAAATCCTTCAAACATGTTTCTTTTTCTTTTTTGCTACTTAATTAAAAAAAATTGTTCTTTCTTTTTTTTTGAATATTGACCTGTTTTCTTAAATCACAGCCGAGTGAAGTAGAACATTTTTGTTTTTCACAAATTGAAGGTAGCCCAAAAAATGAACAAAATTTTCATTATATATTTAAAATTATAAAAAGAATAATAACTTATGTCCACACAAAACCTTAACATTAATGATTACAGCAGCTTTATCCATAGCTGTCAAAATTTGGAAGCAATGAAGATGTCTTTCTGAAAGTGAATGTGTAAACAAAATGTGCCACATACAGACAATGGAATATTATTCAATGCTAAAAAAAAAAAATGAACTTTAAGCCATATAAAGATATGGTGAAACCTTAAATTCATATTATTAAGTGAAAGAAGTCAATCTGAAATGGATACTTGCTATGTGATTCCAACAATATTACATTCTGGAAAAGGTAAAATTATTGAAACAGTTAAAAGATCAATGGTTGCCAGGGATTGAAATCAGGGGCTGGGGGAAGGATGAATTAGCAAAGAAAAGAGGATTTTTACAGCAGTGAAACTGTTCTATATGATACTATACTGGTGGATGCATGTAATAATACATTTGTCCAAATCCATAGAATGTACAATACCAAAAGTAAAACATAATGTATGCTATGACTTTGGGTGATTGTGATGTGTGAATGTAGGTCCACCAATTGAAACAAACCACTGATGGAAGCTTTTGTCAATGGGAGAGGAGACTATGCATGTTTGGGGGCACAGAGTATGTGGGAAAACTCTCTACCTTCCTCTCAATTCTACTGTGAAACAAAAGCTGCTCTAACATAATAAAGTGTTTTAAAAACTAAATAAAAGTAACAAATAGTCAACTCTGTTTTTACCTTACAAATTTGATTTATGCAATTTACAAAAGGGAAATGAGTCTTTTTAATGCAAATGACTCAAATTGAAAATACTGGAAATACTGCAATAAATCAACAAGGAAATTATAAAAGCAATGTTTTTACAAAGTATTTTTAGAACTGACAAACTCACTTTTTTTTGTTTTCCAGAATATGTCTCAAGAGTTATGAGTCATTTTTAAATAGAGTCAAAGATAAAACTTCCAGAGTTTTACTGAAAGACAAATTTAGACTTGATCTAAATATTTGGCAAAAGAAAACTAGAGCTCAAACTCATTTACAATTTAAAGTGGGAGCACATATATTTCAAGGCAAATAGAACATACATGTGATTCAATCAAAGAGAATCTATTAATTTATGATCTATTAATATAATTCAACCTACCAACAGATTAAATGCAAAATACTCTGTATTCTGTCACATGAATTTTTGAAATACCAATCAATGAATAAAACTAAGCATTCATTCCTCATTTCAAATAAATAATAAATAAGTAAGCATCTAAATAATTTATGTGGAAAATGGGACTAGAAGTATCTCTTTAATGTGATATGGAATCAGAATCAGTATATACTGGGAAATATACAAAAATGCTGTTATTTTTGTTGCTGTTGTTGTTGTTTTTCCTAATGTTCTATACCATAATTATTGTTTATTGTTGTTTTGGCTATATTTTAGAAAGTTTTGGTGAGGACAGTGAAACAAAAAATGCATAAAAATTGACATAAAAAAGGAAAGTATTTTAGATATTTCATATGATTAGTACCTTCAAAAGTTCAATGAAATTAGCTAAAAAATATATTATTTGATTTACAGGTGTCTAGGTTGAGAAAACAATAGGAAAGGCATATAATTTTCTTAATAAAATTTTTAATAAAAAACAAGGAATTTACACTGGAATTTATTGAGATATAAATGACATATAATGTTACACTTGTTTTGTATAGCATAATGATCTGATCTTTGCACAATATGTTTTTTAGATTTCATACTGTGGAAATTGTTAAAAGCTTGAAATTCAGTGGAATTAAGTTGATGATGAACATGTGAATGAGAAAAGTAAACTAATAACCTTAGGTGAGAGGCTTTACCAAAAATATTTTGAAAATAGAAACAGACCCTGAATTATTGTATAGGAAGGTGAAATATTTAAAAAACAACATTCTTCATTAAGNTTGCAAATAATTGTTATAATCATTTGACCATTCCTGGTCATGCACAGCAGTGATCTTAGTCTGAGTGACTTGCTGGACAAAAACATAGTTTAAAGCAAGATTTTGATTTTTTTTTTTGCAATTTTAATAAATCAGATAAAGTTATAATGCAAATGATTTAAGGGATATGACTAGTAATATACAATTAAAAGTACACAAGCATAGCTTACAAATCTTTATGAAGTATTTAGAAAAATTACTACTAGAGACACCCCAGGAAAGAAAATCAGTAACATATGAAGCACATTTTTCCATTCTAACTTATCTGATACTGAACTAGATCTATAATTCAATAGTATAATTATAATCTCAAATTCTCAATTACTCAAAAAATTTAAAATATAAAACAGGTTCAAAATTTACATTTACACTCATACGTGCAGAAATACAATTTTGCTTCTTTCCCCACATGAATTTAATATATTCACCAGTCCCTGATTCCACTGTAGCAGAAAAATCTAACCTTGATGATAGGTTAGATGATAGGTTAGAATGTTAGTGCCTATTTAAAATTTAGTTAGTGCCTATTTAAAATTTACTGCACTATTCTGTATGTGCTGAGTTATATGCGGTTTCTTCTTGCTCCTTCTTTTCATTTCCATGTGCTAATCACTGACTGGGGGCTTGTGGATAGCCTTGCATGGGTATACAGTTTCTGCTTCTGTAGCCGTTGTCCATGGTACATGCGATGGCTTCAGGCAGTGAGGTCTAGTCATCTGAACATTTGGACCTCCAAATCAGCTAGTAGGACTTTACACACTCACTGAAGACCTCAGTCCATCCATATTCCTCATGCTGCTTTCAAGGCCTGGGGGACCTCAGCAGTCTACCTCATACAGTGCCCCAGTGATCAGGCCATTAAGAACCAACCCTCAGAAACCTCTATGCTGTGACTTCTTATAGCTGTTGCTAACCTGTCTCTCTTGCAGCTAAGTTTTACTCTGAGGCCATGATAAATTTGAAGTATTTTTAACAGGCTTACAGGCATCACTGTTGTAGGAATCAGGGGAGAAATAACTCTTGCATTTTCCAAAATCTGCCTTGTGACCTTCATCCACATTCACTCCATTCACTCATCAGGTTTCAGTGTCCCAGAAAGAAGCAAAAAGAGAAGTCCCACAATATGTAATCTACAGTACTTTTGTCTCCACTAATTTTTTCCTAATATCTCCCACCCAGACTAGAAAGAGTTTTCTTTCCTTGATGAAATGGGAAATTACAATCTTGTAATATATACTCTCCTCCCTACTGTTTGACTTAAAAACTCTCTACTCCAAATCCTTCAAACATGTTTCTTTTTCTTTTTTGCTACTTAATTAAAAAAAATTGTTCTTTCTTTTTTTTTGAATATTGACCTGTTTTCTTAAATCACAGCCGAGTGAAGTAGAACATTTTTGTTTTTCACAAATTGAAGGTAGCCCAAAAAATGAACAAAATTTTCATTATATATTTAAAATTATAAAAAGAATAATAACTTATGTCCACACAAAACCTTAACATTAATGATTACAGCAGCTTTATCCATAGCTGTCAAAATTTGGAAGCAATGAAGATGTCTTTCTGAAAGTGAATGTGTAAACAAAATGTGCCACATACAGACAATGGAATATTATTCAATGCTAAAAAAAAAAAATGAACTTTAAGCCATATAAAGATATGGTGAAACCTTAAATTCATATTATTAAGTGAAAGAAGTCAATCTGAAATGGATACTTGCTATGTGATTCCAACAATATTACATTCTGGAAAAGGTAAAATTATTGAAACAGTTAAAAGATCAATGGTTGCCAGGGATTGAAATCAGGGGCTGGGGGAAGGATGAATTAGCAAAGAAAAGAGGATTTTTACAGCAGTGAAACTGTTCTATATGATACTATACTGGTGGATGCATGTAATAATACATTTGTCCAAATCCATAGAATGTACAATACCAAAAGTAAAACATAATGTATGCTATGACTTTGGGTGATTGTGATGTGTGAATGTAGGTCCACCAATTGAAACAAACCACTGATGGAAGCTTTTGTCAATGGGAGAGGAGACTATGCATGTTTGGGGGCACAGAGTATGTGGGAAAACTCTCTACCTTCCTCTCAATTCTACTGTGAAACAAAAGCTGCTCTAACATAATAAAGTGTTTTAAAAACTAAATAAAAGTAACAAATAGTCAACTCTGTTTTTACCTTACAAATTTGATTTATGCAATTTACAAAAGGGAAATGAGTCTTTTTAATGCAAATGACTCAAATTGAAAATACTGGAAATACTGCAATAAATCAACAAGGAAATTATAAAAGCAATGTTTTTACAAAGTATTTTTAGAACTGACAAACTCACTTTTTTTTGTTTTCCAGAATATGTTTCAAGAGTTATGAGTCATTTTTAAATAGAGTCAAAGATAAAACTTCCAGAGTTTTACTGAAAGACAAATTTAGACTTGATCTAAATATTTGGCAAAAGAAAACTAGAGCTCAAACTCATTTACAATTTAAAGTGGGAGCACATATATTTCAAGGCAAATAGAACATACATGTGATTCAATCAAAGAGAATCTATTAATTTATGATCTATTAATATAATTCAACCTACCAACAGATTAAATGCAAAATACTCTGTATTCTGTCACATGAATTTTTGAAATACCAATCAATGAATAAAACTAAGCATTCATTCCTCATTTCAAATAAATAATAAGTAAGTAAGCATCTAAATAATTTATGTGGAAAATGGGACTAGAAGTATCTCTTTAATGTGATATGGAATCAGAATCAGTATATACTGGGAAATATACAAAAATGCTGTTATTTTTGTTGCTGTTGTTGTTGTTTTTCCTAATGTTCTATACCATAATTATTGTTTATTGTTGTTTTGGCTATATTTTAGAAAGTTTTGGTGAGGACAGTGAAACAAAAAATGCATAAAAATTGACATAAAAAAGGAAAGTATTTTAGATATTTCATATGATTAGTACCTTCAAAAGTTCAATGAAATTAGCTAAAAAATATATTATTTGATTTACAGGTGTCTAGGTTGAGAAAACAATAGGAAAGGCATATAATTTTCTTAATAAAATTTTTAATAAAAAACAAGGAATTTACACTGGAATTTATTGAGATATAAATGACATATAATGTTACACTTGTTTTGTATAGCATAATGATCTGATCTTTGCACAATATGTTTTTTAGATTTCATACTGTGGAAATTGTTAAAAGCTTGAAATTCAGTGGAATTAAGTTGATGATGAACATGTGAATGAGAAAAGTAAACTAATAACCTTAGGTGAGAGGCTTTACCAAAAATATTTTGAAAATAGAAACAGACCCTGAATTATTGTATAGGAAGGTGAAATATTTAAAAAACAACATTCTTCATTAAGTAAATTTGTTCATGGAAATGACAAATTCCATATTAATTCTCAAACTTACAACAGACTACTTTAAATAAAATTATTCTGAAATTAAATTTTAAAATTAAAAAGGTAAAATATAAAATAATTATATTGGAGTAAAATAATAGAATACAGACTCCAGCAGCAGGGTTAATCTTTTTTTATCATAAATGTATAAAGAAATAATTTTTAAAAATAGTATGGAATTTATGCAGGAAAAAGTAGACCTCTGTAAACAGCCTTTGCTTAATCTGTAGCTATTCATATAAGAAGACATTTCCACCGGGAGAACAAATCCTTCTGAAATATATTCAAACATTCATACGATTTAAGTATTACATGCCGAAGGTAACATTTCAAAGCAAGGGAGAAAAACTGGGTTACTCACTAAATGATACTGGGATAAACCTGATGATAGAAACTACTCTGCTTCTGTTTTAAAATAGGAAGAATATTCATAACAGTTCAGGTTTGTTTTAAAAAGAATATTTTCTTTCCAAAAGTAATTTGTAGTAATTTTTACTGGAAAGGGAAGTGGTAAACATAAATACTATTCCATCACTTTCCCAGAGACAACTACCATTAATAGCTCAGTGTTATTTCCTCAGTTCTAAATTGTAAGCCCATTTTTTATTATTGACATCATACCTTACTCCCAATTATAACTCCTGTATTTTTAAATCAACATTCCACTCATTTTCCACTTTACAACAAATGTTTTCTAAGCACCATTATTGACAACTAAGTAGGAGACTATTATATCAATTCTCAATTTTTCCCTCTAAATAAATGTTTGAGTTATGTGAATTGTTTCCTATTTTTTCATCTTTATAAAATATTTCCATAACAGCTGTGTTGATAAGGTGTTTTTGATACAATACAGAATAAACCAGGCCTGAATAGAGGTATATTTTGTTTGTCCCTCGGTTTTACTTTGATTGTACTAAGATATTTGCATAAGAGATAAATATAAAGATGTTGATTTTCTTTGCTTTTTTCTTCCTTCTGTAAATTATTGTTGTATTTAGTATTAAAAGGGTTCAGAAAGGATGTAAAATAGTTTTGTAAAATAAGCTCTTAAAAAGAAAGCAATTATAGTTATTTTTATGTGGCCTAATCAGTATCCTTTTAAATGTGTAATCAAGTGGCATCTATAATTATTTGAGCCACTTGGCTCATGCTACAACTGAATCTACTGAAATTTACTTGCTTACTTTCCTTTTCCTTTGCTCCTTTTTTAGAGCTTATAACTAAAAGTTGCTTGTTTGTTTTTTTTCTTCTTCCATAAAGCTTAGTTTTGGAGGAATCCCAGTACCAGGCAAACCTGGGACCTTTTTAAAGAAAAACTTCCATGGATGTATTGAAAACCTTTACTACAATGGAGTAAACATAATTGACCTGGCTAAAAGGCGAAAGCATCAGATCTATACTGTGGTAAGTCAGCATCCATTCCAGCTTGATGATTTCTAACATTTCAGTGTGGTTAAGACTTGCTTTCCCCATCATACACCTGGCACTTCCTCATAATACATTTACATCACACTCTTGGATGTCTAAATAGACTCCAAGGTGAAATTGGAGAGAGGGAGGCACAGTAGGGACTGAGTGGGTATGAACTGCATAATTGAGGGAAACCAATGTTTTAGAGGTACCTACTGAATTCTATGTTCCTGGCTTGAGTTTGTGCCATATGTGGGCAGGGCTTGCAATCTATACTGGGTTGAATGAATCTCTTTATTATCCCTGAGAAATGCAGCAAAAGAACCACAGATTCTATTAAATTCTATTGCTGGTGAATTATATATTTGTCTACTTACTGCTGTTGTTAAAAAGTTGGGCATTTTGAGGAACAGAGGTTAAATTTTTGATGTTGCTCCTAGGGTCTCAAGATCCCAATACATGCTTGCTTTCTTATTTCCACCATTTAGGAGTTTCCTTGGTCTTATTTATATATAATGTTAGAGTTTTTAGTTGTACTTAGTGGGAGAAATAGAGAAAATCATACTACCCCATCCTGCTAGAAGCAGAGGTCCATTAAACTAACAGTATTGTAAAAGCTTTCATAGGAGTAGACCCCCTTATCATTGACTAGTAGATGATGATTCTTGCAACCTGATCACTGGACTACCTATGATCTTGGGTTTTTTTTTTTTTTTCTTGATGAGTGTAATGTGTAAAAAATATTTTATGTTTGGAGGTTCCATGTATTAACACATTTTTTTTTTTAAAGTAGCCATTGGATTCGAGCATGAGAAACAGCCTTGCTTGTGAAAAATCACAGTTTGGTTAAAGTCTATAATATTTTAAAATGCTTGTTCCTAGCTCAGGCTCCAGGCTTTTGACAATGTTACCCATATGTGCCAAGGTTATTCATTAACTAATTAACTAATCCACATTGCAGGCAGATTCTTTACCAACTGAGCCACCAGGGAAGCCCATGAATACTGGAGTAGATAGCCTATCCCTTCTCCAGCAGATCTTCCCGACCCAGGAAGTGAACCACAGTTTCCTGCATGGCAGACAGATTCTTTATCAGCTGAGCTACCAAGTTAGGAAATCCTAATGTTATTCATTAACTAATTAACCTAAGCACTAACTTGCTGATGACATTTTGTTTAGGTGTAGGTCAGGAAATCATACTCTTGCCCATTGTTCCTCAATATTATTCCTGTAAAATATTTCATAACATACACATTTCATTGAGTTTAATCTGCAAAAACAGTGGGATCACATCATTAGGAGTTTGAAAGTGACACTCAGTAATGTCTNGGTTGAGAAAACAATAGGAAAGGCATATAATTTTCTTAATAAAATTTTTAATAAAAAACAAGGAATTTACACTGGAATTTATTGAGATATAAATGACATATAATGTTACACTTGTTTTGTATAGTATAATGATCTGATCTTTGCACAATATGTTTTTTAGATTTCATACTGTGGAAATTGTTAAAAGCTTGAAATTCAGTGGAATTAAGTTGATGATGAACATGTGAATGAGAAAAGTAAACTAATAACCTTAGGTGAGAGGCTTTACCAAAAATATTTTGAAAATAGAAACAGACCCTGAATTATTGTATAGGAAGGTGAAATATTTAAAAAACAACATTCTTCATTAAGTAAATTTGTTCATGGAAATGACAAATTCCATATTAATTCTCAAACTTACAACAGACTACTTTAAATAAAATTATTCTGAAATTAAATTTTAAAATTAAAAAGGTAAAATATAAAATAATTATATTGGAGTAAAATAATAGAATACAGACTCCAGCAGCAGGGTTAATCTTTTTTTATCATAAATGTATAAAGAAATAATTTTTAAAAATAGTATGGAATTTATGCAGGAAAAAGTAGACCTCTGTAAACAGCCTTTGCTTAATCTGTAGCTATTCATATAAGAAGACATTTCCACCGGGAGAACAAATCCTTCTGAAATATATTCAAACATTCATACGATTTAAGTATTACATGCCGAAGGTAACATTTCAAAGCAAGGGAGAAAAACTGGGTTACTCACTAAATGATACTGGGATAAACCTGATGATAGAAACTACTCTGCTTCTGTTTTAAAATAGGAAGAATATTCATAACAGTTCAGGTTTGTTTTAAAAAGAATATTTTCTTTCCAAAAGTAATTTGTAGTAATTTTTACTGGAAAGGGAAGTGGTAAACATAAATACTATTCCATCACTTTCCCAGAGACAACTACCATTAATAGCTCAGTGTTATTTCCTCAGTTCTAAATTGTAAGCCCATTTTTTATTATTGACATCATACCTTACTCCCAATTATAACTCCTGTATTTTTAAATCAACATTCCACTCATTTTCCACTTTACAACAAATGTTTTCTAAGCACCATTATTGACAACTAAGTAGGAGACTATTATATCAATTCTCAATTTTTCCCTCTAAATAAATGTTTGAGTTATGTGAATTGTTTCCTATTTTTTCATCTTTATAAAATATTTCCATAACAGCTGTGTTGATAAGGTGTTTTTGATACAATACAGAATAAACCAGGCCTGAATAGAGGTATATTTTGTTTGTCCCTCGGTTTTACTTTGATTGTACTAAGATATTTGCATAAGAGATAAATATAAAGATGTTGATTTTCTTTGCTTTTTTCTTCCTTCTGTAAATTATTGTTGTATTTAGTATTAAAAGGGTTCAGAAAGGATGTAAAATAGTTTTGTAAAATAAGCTCTTAAAAAGAAAGCAATTATAGTTATTTTTATGTGGCCTAATCAGTATCCTTTTAAATGTGTAATCAAGTGGCATCTATAATTATTTGAGCCACTTGGCTCATGCTACAACTGAATCTACTGAAATTCACTTGCTTACTTTCCTTTTCCTTTGCTCCTTTTTTAGAGCTTATAACTAAAAGTTGCTTGTTTGTTTTTTTTCTTCTTCCATAAAGCTTAGTTTTGGAGGAATCCCAGTACCAGGCAAACCTGGGACCTTTTTAAAGAAAAACTTCCATGGATGTATTGAAAACCTTTACTACAATGGAGTAAACATAATTGACCTGGCTAAAAGGCGAAAGCATCAGATCTATACTGTGGTAAGTCAGCATCCATTCCAGCTTGATGATTTCTAACATTTCAGTGTGGTTAAGACTTGCTTTCCCCATCATACACCTGGCACTTCCTCATAATACATTTACATCACACTCTTGGATGTCTAAATAGACTCCAAGGTGAAATTGGAGAGAGGGAGGCACAGTAGGGACTGAGTGGGTATGAACTGCATAATTGAGGGAAACCAATGTTTTAGAGGTACCTACTGAATTCTATGTTCCTGGCTTGAGTTTGTGCCATATGTGGGCAGGGCTTGCAATCTATACTGGGTTGAATGAATCTCTTTATTATCCCTGAGAAATGCAGCAAAAGAACCACAGATTCTATTAAATTCTATTGCTGGTGAATTATATATTTGTCTACTTACTGCTGTTGTTAAAAAGTTGGGCATTTTGAGGAACAGAGGTTAAATTTTTGATGTTGCTCCTAGGGTCTCAAGATCCCAATACATGCTTGCTTTCTTATTTCCACCATTTAGGAGTTTCCTTGGTCTTATTTATATATAATGTTAGAGTTTTTAGTTGTACTTAGTGGGAGAAATAGAGAAAATCATACTACCCCATCCTGCTAGAAGCAGAGGTCCATTAAACTAACAGTATTGTAAAAGCTTTCATAGGAGTAGACCCCCTTATCATTGACTAGTAGATGATGATTCTTGCAATCTGATCACTGGACTACCTATGATCTTGGGTTTTTTTTTTTTTTTTCTTGATGAGTGTAATGTGTAAAAAATATTTTATGTTTGGAGGTTCCATGTATTAACACATTTTTTTTTTTAAAGTAGCCATTGGATTCGAGCATGAGAAACAGCCTTGCTTGTGAAAAATCACAGTTTGGTTAAAGTCTATAATATTTTAAAATGCTTGTTCCTAGCTCAGGCTCCAGGCTTTTGACAATGTTACCCATATGTGCCAAGGTTATTCATTAACTAATTAACTAATCCACATTGCAGGCAGATTCTTTACCAACTGAGCCACCAGGGAAGCCCATGAATACTGGAGTAGATAGCCTATCCCTTCTCCAGCAGATCTTCCCGACCCAGGAAGTGAACCACAGTTTCCTGCATGGCAGACAGATTCTTTATCAGCTGAGCTACCAAGTTAGGAAATCCTAATGTTATTCATTAACTAATTAACCTAAGCACTAACTTGCTGATGACATTTTGTTTAGGTGTAGGTCAGGAAATCATACTCTTGCCCATTGTTCCTCAATATTATTCCTGTAAAATATTTCATAACATACACATTTCATTGAGTTTAATCTGCAAAAACAGTGGGATCACATCATTAGGAGTTTGAAAGTGACACTCAGTAATGTCTGACTCTTTGTGACCCCATGGACTGTATAGTCCATGGAATTCTCCAGGCCATGGAATTCTCCAGGAGTGGGTAGCCTTTCCCTTATCTTCCCTTCTCCAGGAGGTCTTCCCAACCCAGGGATCAAACCCAGGTCTCCTGCATTGCAGGCGGATTCTTTACCAGCTGAGCCATAAGGGAAGCCCAAGAATACTGGAGTGGGTAGCCTGTATCTTCTCCAGAGGATCTTCCTGACCCAGGAATCGAACCTGCGTCTTCTGCATTGCAGATGGATTCTTTATCAACTGAACTAGTTTAGCTTAGACTAGTATCATGAATGTCAACGCACCTGAAAGGAGAACAGAACTACCTGTCATTATGGGAAGAGTTGGAATCACAATTTGAAACACAAGGAACTTAATGAAACATTGCTACTTTTGTTGTTCATAAACTGGCTTCAAAAGTGTGAGAACCTGATCCTTAGATATAAATAAACCCAATTCCTATTGTTATCAAGTCCACACTTGCGCTGTTTGCCCCTCAACAGGCCAATAAATGGAGAGATGAGGCCTTGGGGCAAGGAATAGTGACTTTCTTCAGAAAGCCAGCAG
The DNA here is from genome assembly GCA_006410735.1 of Raphicerus campestris. NCBI lineage: Eukaryota > Metazoa > Chordata > Mammalia > Artiodactyla > Bovidae > Raphicerus > Raphicerus campestris. Next base: position 159,822 of record SJYW01035263.1, on the reverse strand, counting down.
ACCTAGGAGTCCCAAAGTACCATCTTCTCCAAACTAAAATTTAGACTTTTTAATGCTAAAATAGGAGGGAATGCGCCTGTTGCACGCTTGTTGGTGTAAAAGTCCTTTGTTATTGCAGCTGTCCACATAGGTCAGATATTGGTGTTCCTCAAACCTCCAATAAGACAGATGTTATTCTCTGTTTGGCAAGTTTTACTTATATGAATGAAAAAGTGTTAATATCTTTAATGAGCAGAGCATTGAGAAAGCCTCTCCTGTATATTTCAGGCTATTCTTAACTTGTAGTAAAAGCAACAGAATATAAAAGTTAAAGTAAAAGAAACATATCCAATATCAGATTTGTCTTCCCTATTACACTTTGGCAACATTCATAGAAAACTCCACACATAAATTATGTTAGTAAATATATTAACTGATAAGATATATTAAATAATAAGTCATTGAATATACAGAGCAAAAAAAGGGAAGTCAGGGAGATAAGGAGGGAAAAATCTCATGAATTTATGAATATTGATAGCTTTCATCATTTCCTTTTTGGAGAGGATCATTAGCTATAATTTTAATAAATGTTTTGTTGATTTTAAACTACTATAGCATTTATCAAGCTACCAAAAGTTTCACTACCATACTTTATTTCTCAGAGTTTAATGGGCAGTATTATTAATATGAATCATAAAGAATCTATTTTATCATTAATGCACTTGGGGGGAAATTTAAAAAAATAATTTTTCGTTCTTTGCAGATAAAGAACCATTAGTGTTAAACTTCTCAATTTAAAGGGTGGGATAAACATATTATTTTTCTCCCAAATTGCTTCTATCACCTTGCTTAGGTGAAATTTCCTATCAGTACACACACACACACACATTTATACACTACGTCTCTTTTCTTTAGGAATTCCACATGGAAAGGAATTGTTTGCACCATTAATTACACATGCAAAGAGTTTTATTCCCCTATTCAGGCTTACAGTTTTCCCCAAAGACATGGTATCAACTACAAAATCAGCTTTGTTCCAAATCACTAAGCCACAGATGTGCTAAGTAAGGGTTTTTGAGAAGGATGATGTTTTTGTCCTTTGCCAGTGTTCACAGGCTCTCACAGTTACTGAGTTTGGGAAAGTTCGGAGTTGAGCAGGAGACTCAGGGAATCAACAAATCAGGCAACAAATTTAAGGTAATACCCATCAATTACAAAAGGTAATTCAAGAAGCACAAGCCACATCCAGTACAGAACCCTCTCTGACAGGCTGCATTTCTGCAGCATCCCTATTGCAATTCATCATTCCTTTCTTGTGGGACCTGCCCACTCCTTGGAGATTTAACAGCTGTTCCATGGGGACAATTCAATTTAGTCTTTATAGCTCGATTTGACTATAAGACGATCCTCCACATCCTGAGACGCAGTAAAACTAACAGCTTAAAGTAGACATAAAAAGCACCTCACTTTTTACCTCAAATCTTCCACACTATGCTAATATGGTACCATATAACAAACAATCAGAAAATAAATGGTCCATTGAAGTGTGTGTACAGTACCTGTAATGTGGATTATTATATACATAATATAAGAAATATATTGCCTGGCAAGTTTCCTGAAGATGATTAATTTCATATCTTCTACTTCATAACAAATGCCACTTTCTTAGAGCTCTCCTTTCAGAGTTTTGAATCCCCTTTCACAGAGGCAATGAGAGTAACTTGGTGGTCTGAAAGTGTCTTGATTATATGTATTAAAATGATTATTTCTCATTTTTTAAAAAAAGCATAGGAGATATGCTTATATAACTTGACTTTACCTTCAGTGGGAGGGGGATAAAGGCAGATGGCCATTAGCAGGACTCTGTTTATAGAACTGGCTTTGGAGCTATTTGACCATGTCAATTTGCTTCTCTATCTTTGTCTCCAAATAGTTGGATGGGTGTTGGCTAACAAGCACGTGTGATGATACCCCCAACCGCATGGCTGAAATGGCTAAGCAGTCACAAAATGCATTTCTCCTCAGCCTACAGGAAGCCCGACAGTCTTCTCAATACAGTGTTCCTGGCAGCACCATAGTTATATAATTGTTGATAAATTGTTTAGATGCCTGATCTTAATCAAGGACTCACTCAGTCATGGAGCCTAGCGCAATTTACCAAACATCAGTATCTTCATATGTAAAATGAGACAATTATAGTTGCTACCTCAGACTGTTATTGTGGTGATTAATGTATGTTTAGCACAGTGTAAGGCTCAGTTGGTAAAAAAAAAAAAAAAATCACCTGCAATGCAGAGGGCCCGGGTTTGATTGCTGGGTCAGGAAGATTCCCTTGTGATAGTAACAGCAGGCCACTCCAGTATTCTTCCCTGGGAAGTCTCATAGACAGAGGAGGCTGGTGGGCTATAGTGCATGGGGTCGCAAGAGTCAGACAAAACTTAGTGACTAAACCACCACCACCAAGGTCCACAGTAAGCACCCAGTACTTTGAAGGCATTATTAAGGAACATTTCTACCAATCAGTCAGTTCAGTCGCTCAGTTGTATCCGACTCTGTGACCTGATGAACTGCAGAATGCCAGGCTTCCCTGTCCATCACCAACTCCCGAAGCTTACTTAAATTCATGTCCATTGAGTTGGTGATGCCATCAAACTATCTCATCCTCTGTAGTCCCCTTCTGCCCCCATCTTTAATCTTTCCCAGAATCAGGGTCATTTCTAATGAGTAGGTTCTTCCCATCAGATGGCCAAAGTATTGGAGTTTCAGCTTCAGCATGAGTCCTTCCAATAAATATTCAGTACTGATTTCCTTTAGGATAGACTTGTTGGATCTCCTTGCAGTCAAAGAGACTCTCAAGAATCTTCTCCAACACCACAGTTCAAAAGCATCAATTCTTTGCACTCAGCTTTCTTTATAGACCAACTCTCACATCCATATATGACTACTGGAAAAACAAAAGCTTTGACTAGATGGACCTTTGTTGGCAAAGTAATGCCTCTGGTTTTTAATATGCTGTCTAGGTTGATCATAACTTTCCAAGGATCAAGTGTCTTTTAATTTGATGGCAACAGTCACCATCTCCAGTGATTTTGGAGCCCAAGAAAATAAAGTCTGTCATTGGTTCCATTGTTTCCCCATCTATTTGCATGAAATGATGGGACCAGATTCCATGATCTTAGTTTTTTGAATGTTGAACTTTAAGCCAACTTTTTCACTCTCCTCTTTCACTTTCATCAAGAGGCTCTTTAGTTCTTCTTCATGTTCTGCCATAAATATGGTATTATCTGATATCTGAGGTTATTGATATTTCTCCTGGCAATCTTGATTCCAGCTTGTGCTTCATCCAGCCTAGCATTTCTCATGATGTACTCTGCATGTAAGTTAAATAAACAGGGTGACAATATACATCTTTGACAGACTCCTTTCCAAATTTGGAACTAGTCTGTTGTTCCATGTTCAATTTTAACTGTTGCTTCTTGACCTATATACAGATTTCTCAGGAGACAAGTCAGGTGGTCTGGTATTCCCATTTCTTTAAGAATTTTCCACAGTTTGCTGTGATCCACACAGTCAAAGGCCTTGGCATAGTCAAAGAAGCAGAAATAGATGTTTTGGGGGAATTCTCTTGCTTTTTCAATGATCCAAAGGTTGTTGGCAATTTGATCTCTACTTCCTCTGCCTTTTCTAAATCTGGCTTGAATATCTGGAAGTTCATGGTTCACGTACTGTTAAAGCCTGGCTTGGAGAATTTTGAGCATTTGAGTGGTTTCAGCATTATTTGGCTTTCCCTTTCTTTAGGTCTGGAATGAAAACTGACCTTTTCCAGTCCTGTGGCCACGGTTGAGTTTCCCAAATTTGCTTGCATATTGAGTGCAGCACTTTCACAGCAACATCTCTTAGGATTTGAAATAGCTCAACTAGAATTCCATCACCTTCACTAGCTTTGTTCATAGTGATGCTTCCTAAGGCCCACTTGACTTCAGATTCTGGGATGTCTGGCTCTAGGTGAGTGATCACACCATCATGATTATTTGGGTCATTAAGATCTTTATTGTCTAGTTCTTTGTATTCTTACCACCTCTTCTTAATATCTTCTACTTCTGTTAGGTCCATACTATTTCTGTCCTTTATTGAGCCCATCTTTGCATGAAATGTTCCCTTGATATCTCTAATTTTCTTGAAGAGATCTCTAGTCTTCCCCATTCTATTGTTTTCCTCTCTTTCTTTGCACTGATCACTGAGGAAGGCTTTCTTATCTCTCCTTGCTATTCTTTGGAGCTCTGCATTCAAATATCTTTCCTTTTCTCCTTTGCTTTTTGCTTCTCTTCTTTTCACAGCTATTTGTAAGGCCTTCTCAGATAACCATTTTGCCTTTTTGAATTTCTTTTTCTTGGGGATGGTCTTGATCACTGCCTCCTGCACAGTGTCACAAAACTCTGTTCATAGTTCTTCAGGTACTTTATCAGATCTAATCCCTTCATTCTATTTGTCACTTTCAGTGTATAATTGTAAGGGATTTGATTTAGGTCATACCTGAATGGTCTAGTGGTTTTCCCAACTTTCTTCAATTTAAGTCTGAATTTGTCAGTAAGGCATTCATGATCTGAGCCACAGTCAGCTACCAGTCTTGTTTTTGCTGACTGTATAGAGCTTCTCCTTCTTTGGGTGCAAAGAATATAATCAGTCTGATTTTGGTATTGACCATCTGGTGATGTCCATTTGTAGAGTCTTCTCTTGTGTTGTTGGAAAAGGGTGTTTGCTATGACCAGTGTGTTCTCTATAATCAATTTGATTTTGGTATTGACCATCTGGTGATGTCCATTTGTAGAGTCTTCTCTTGTGTTGTTGGAAAAGGGTATTTGCTATACCAGGTTGCTCTCTTGGCAAAATTCTGTTAGCCTTTACCCTGCTTCATTCTGTACTACAAGGCCAAATTTACCTGTTACTCCAGGTATTTCTTGACTTCCTACTTTTGCATTCTAGTACTTTATAATGAAAAGGACATCTTTTTGAGGTGTTAGCTCTAGGTCTTAGTTCTAGAAGGTCTTATAGGTCTTTATAGAACTGTTCAGTTTCAACTTCTTCAGTTTCAACTTCTTCAGAATTACTGGGTGGGGCATAGACTTGGATTATTGTGATATTGAATGGTTTGCTTGGAAATGAACAGAGATCATTCTGTAGTTTTTGAGATTGAATCCAAGTACAGCATTTTGGACTCTTTTGTTGACTATGATGGCTACTCCATTTCTTCTAAGGGATTCTTACCAATAAGTTCAACTTAAGTTGGCATGTAAGCCAATATTTATTTGTTGTTTTGTGTATATAATTAATGACTCACATAGCATTTTTGCATTTTATGATCACAAGAAATAATGAAAGTAGATTGGTTAGCTCGTGTTCTGCTCCTGTATCTGTAGTTATAGTTTATTCCCAAACCATATAAATCATGAAGTACATTTTGGGTAAATATATTATAGATCCCTTTTGTTTGAGGAATTTAATGACTCACTCTAGTCCAGATTTGATGAAATGATGGATTTCTTTAAAATAAGACATTTAAAATAGAGGTTGCCCAGTGGACTTGGATGTAACAGGCATACTAAGTAGGCTTTGTAAAATTTATCTTCTGTTTGCATGTCACTGCCATGAACGTTGTTGGAGTGTGTTGTTTATTTCTTAAAGCTCTGAAGCCAAGAGATAAGTGTATACATGAGATAACATACACATTCACATTTCTGTATGCGTGAGCCCCCATATGCCTGCACACGCACACACACAAATATAGTGTTTGTCTTACCTTCCTGTGACTGAGAAGCTCCTGAAAATTGCTCAGAGGAAAAAATCCCTGGTGTCTAGTGAAGCCTAATCTCTAGCTTATTCCTGGGATCACAATCATATTTCATCCCTGTAGTTTGCTCTGTGATAAATGATACTTTCCACTGATGGAAGGACTCATTTGAGAAAGCAACTAACCTATTAAATCTTCTCTCTCCCCATTTCTACTGTCTTCCACTGTCATTTGACCAGTCTGACATTCATATTACCTGCTTCTAGTTTGTATGCTCCTCGTACCTTGGGAAAAAAAAAATCTCAAATTATTAGGTTTTATAGAAGTGGCTTCCTTTCTGTCTCTCGGCAAAGCGAAATTAAATAGTTTCAATCATGTGAAGAGTAATGTAACAAAGTTAAGAAACAAACAAACAATGAAATGGTTATCTTCTCTGAAAATGGTCCTGCCTTAAATTGGTGTTATGATTTTTCTTCCTTACGTGACTGGTTTCATTAACTCATCTGATGAAATCATTATTTGATATTACTAAACATAACATCTTTAGAATGTTAAAAATATGCATCTCCATGTATTACTGATGCCCTTTAGAATATACAGAATAGAAAACCTAACCAGCCAGAGAGGAAAACACTGTTCTCATCCATATGTATTTCATTTTCAGATTTTAAATGTATATTTGATATAACATAAACCATATTTATTGACAATTTTATATCTTGCTTTTCAGGGTTAAAAAACTATTTTCTGTGTCTTTAAAACTTTCATTAAATACTTTCAGTCACTTTACAGCAATAATATTTACAGTAAGTCCATTCACCACAGTTCATTCAAGATTTTATGGTGTTAAAATTTGAGTTGTTTGAATTTTTATTGCCAAAAATAATACTGAGATTACAAATATAAACTGAAATAATTTCCTGAAACTTAGAATGGATCAACAGAAATGAACATTATTTTATGAAAAGTCTGTACCAGTTTCCATCCTTCCCTCCCATAGTGTAGGAGGGAACCACTCATCCTGCTGGTTTCAACCCCTGCTTCACTGTCATTAGAACACACAAATACATTTTAAAAATGGGACTTGGGGCTAAATTAAAGTGAAAATCGACTTAGGTACTCTCCTTCTTTGCAAAACTTCCAACTAATGAGCTGGAGTGTGTTCCTTTTACACTCTTTTTCCCGCATAATAACAGCCACGACAGTCCCTTAATGTGAAGACATCTTTTTTGAGCACTTTCTTAGAGACAGTGGCACAAATTACCATGCTAATGCCAGAAGGGCAGTGAATGCAGGGATGAGAGACAGACCCCTGGTTGTATTGGTTCCTCTGTCCCAAAACATCTGTGAGAGGCAGGCAGGAGCAGACTGCTATTTTCCACAATTTCTACTAAAAGATACTTTATGCTTAGGACTGGGAAAAGTCAGTGATATATAGTAAGTGGCTGTGTCATTCACAGCCTTCTTTCCTCTCTGCTGGAAACCACTACACCATCAGCTTTTATTCATTTTTATTATACAGCTATTTTTTTCTAGAGTCCTGAATGACTTTCATGTCAAACTGAAAAAAAGAAAAAAAGAAAAGAAAGTTTGAACAGATCTGTGAATAGCACCGCTTACCTGGGAATTGAAGACTATGAAATCTTTCAGAAATGACCCTTGTGTGATTTCCTAATTGCCAACTACATCTCTCATGGGTATTTCTTGCAATGTAGAAACTCTGGGCAAAATCCTTGTCTTTGACAAGAGGAAGAAAGGTGGCATCAGAGGTCAGAGTTTCTGGGAAGAGCCTCCCTCCTTATCCTCAGATGGTTGTGCTCGTGGCAGGCCCTCCTGCTGGCCCCATGGCTCCCACAATGCCCATCCTCTGGTATCTGACTGTCAGGCTCTTCCTCCTGGGAGTAAGGAGATGGCTGAGAGTTCTGTGTAGGGATTCAACACCTCCCCAGAAACCCTACAACCAGTGGCTCTCATATTCCTGAAAGACAGATAACAACTTCCCTGCTTGGGTTTTGAATCCTCTGTAATCATCCCCTCTCTTCTATAGGTTGATTTCCCACTTTCTCACCAGGGCTTCTTTTATAGCCAGGCCCAGAATAGTGACTGTGATATTCACTCTAAGCGTCTCTTCCTCTATGCCTTTCATTCTTTCATTTAGTGTCTCCCATACTCACTAAACTACTTTTCTCCTTCACACGCTGTTGGTTCAGCCACACACTTGCCTTCCTCTTCCAAATTCACAAGTAGGGCTAGCATCTTATACCAGCATGTGCCACTGACTCTCAGAAGTAGAGCAGGATCCTGGAGCCTTAGGCTGTATAGACCACAGACTTTTGAGTTTGCAGCCTTCAACGGAGACCCAAGGGAACTGGAAACCAAGCAGACAATCCTACATTCCATGGAATGACTTAAGGGCTTTGGGGCTAAATACAGAGGAGCCTGGTAGGCTGTAGTCCATGGGGTCACTATGAGTCAGACACGACTGAATGAATTCACTTTCACTTTTCACTTTCATGCATTGGAGAAGGAAATGGCAACCCACTCCAGTATTCTTGCCTGGAGAATCTCAGGGACGGGGGAGCCTGCTGGGCTGCCGTCTATGGGGTGGCGCAGAGTTAGACACGACTGAAGTGACTTAGCAGCAGCAGCAACAAAAAATTAGGACACATTTCAAAGTTATAAAAATGGAACCACTAATAGGGTGTAGTATGAGAAGTTGTTATGCTCTTGCCTTCCATATGTTAACTTCTGAAGTTGTTATGCTCCTGCCTTCCAAATGTCTGTGGCTCCCTGGAGTGCAGGGCTAAGAAGAAGCATGTGGTAAGGTCCAGACTGGGTAGAAGAAAGTGCTGTGATCCCTAAGCAGAATGAAGATTGGGAAAGGAGTAGCATTCAGTGTGCTATGTGCGCTGGCCCTGTCTGGGCGTGTTCCAGAGCCCACACTCCCCCCTCAACATCTTTCAAACTCTAAGATCCCTATGCTTTCCATGTTGTAAACTCACACTTGCCTAACATGGCACTACTTAGCACTTGATTCATTACCGTCGTCAAGATATAGTTGTTGAGCATCTGCTGTATAAAAAAAAAAAAAAAAAAAAAAAAGTGCCTGCCTTCAGTGGATGGGAAACCTTTCAGCCCCAAACATGCATACCTTGGGAACAAGGTCACCATCAGAACTCAGAATCCACAACCGATCCTCTTACTGGGGTGGACTCCTCATACCTGCTCTCTGCTCTCCTGGCTGCCATGGTGCTTCACCCCTCCTCTGCTCACTGCCTTCTTGGTTTGACACTTTTTGTTTGTTTTACTACCTTGAGATCTCTCAGTGAATCTGCTTTTCCAATTGCTTTTACAGTCTTCTGCTTTATTTTAAAAACTAAAACCAAATTTTATTGATTTTAATGTGTTAATTACTATTACACAGCAAAGGGATTCAGTTACACATTCTGAAAGAATGTATATATATATATATACATTAGAATGCATATATATATATATTATTTTTCATATTATTTCCCATGATGGTTCAGCACAGGATATGGAAAATAACTCCCTGTGTTATACAGTAGAATCTTGTTGTTTATCCTTTTCTATACAATAGGTTGCATCTGCTAATCCTGAAGTCCCAAGCCATTCCTCTCCATACACTCTTCTGCTTTCTGACTGTGACTGGAGCCTCTGCCTTCCAGGCTGCATGGCTCACAGGGCTTCTGACTGCCTTCTATCAGTCACTGCACGTTGGCCAGACTCAAACCTAGTTTATAAGAGTTCAAGAGAAAAAATTATGGAGCTAGCAGTTTGGCTACCTCATGTGAAGAGCTGACTCATTGGAAAAGACTGATGCTGGGAGGGATTGGGGGCAGGAGGAGAAGGGGACGACAGANAGGCACAGCAGGAGAGCAGAGATGAGAACAGAGAAAGGGAGACAGAGAAAGAAGTAGGGAAACAGATCAACAAAATGAAGTGGAAACAGCTAGTGTGCAGGTGATGGTGGGGACTAGATCCCGAAGAGTGCTGAATCAGTTGGGTAAGAATTATTAAGTCATTATACATTGATTTTTGGTTTTAAAATCTAATGCAAATCTTGCTCGGAGAAGGTGATGGCACCCCACTCCAGTACTCTTGTCTGGAAAGTCCCATGGACAGAGGAGCGTGGTAGGCTGCAGTCCATGGGGTCACGAAGAGTTGGACATGACTGAGCGATTTCACTTTCTTTCACTTTTCACCTGAAATAAGCAAAGGATTATGTTCAATCATAAAGCCATAAAATAGGTGCTAGTCAAGCCATTTGTTAATTTCTTTCTTTTCAGTCCTGTTAGTTCCTTGTTTTAGCCTAGTTAATTATGGCATTTTAGCCTTTACACTATCTGTGTTCTTACGTATTTGCTTAGTCACTCAGTCATATCTGACTCTTTGCGACCCCATGGACTATAGCCCACCAGGATCCTCTGTCCATGGGATTTCCCAGGCAAGAATATTAGATTGAGGAGCAATTTCCAGGGATGGAACCCACGTCTCCTAAATTGCAAGTTAATTATTTACCATCCGAGCCACCAGGGAAGCCCTGCACTATCTGAGACCTGGCTGAAATACTGGGTGTCATGTATGGATGTGAGAGTTGGACTATGAAGAAGGCTGAGCGCCGAAGAATTGATGCTTTTGAACTGTGGTGTTGGAGAAGACTCTTGAGAGTCCCTCGGACTGCAAGGAGATCGAACTAGTCCATTCTGAAGGAGATCAGCCCTGGGATTTCTTTGGAAGGAATGATGCTAAAGCTGAAACTCCAGTACTTTGGCCACCTCATGCGGAGTTGACTCATTGGAAAAGACTTTGATGCTGGGAGGGATTGGGGGCAGGAAATGAAGGGGATGACAGAGGATGAGATGGCTGGATGGCATCAGGGACTTGATGGATGTGAGTCTGAGTGAACTCCAGGAGTTGGTGATGTACAGGGATGCCTGGCGTGCTGCGATTCATGGGGTCGTGAAGAGTCGGACACAACTGAGTGACTGAACTGAACTGAACTGAATGAACAAATGATGATAGATTCCAAGTTTAAGGATGTTTGACAAACAGAGNTTTGATGCTGGGAGGGATTGGGGGCAGGAAAAGAAGGAGATGACAGAGGACGAGATGGCTAGATGGCATCACGGACTTGATGGATGTGAGTCTGAGTGAACTCCGGGAGTTGGTGATGTACAGGGATGCCTGGCGTGCTGCAATTCATGGGGTCGCGAAGAGTCAGACACAACTGAGCGACTGAACTGAACTGAACTGAATGAACAAATGATGATAGATTCCAAGTTTAAGGATGTTTGACAAACAGAGACCATAAGATCACTGTGTAATATATTTCTGTATGTTCCAGCCAGCGTATACCAGGATTTAGACCATGATGGATTGGAGAAGGAAATGGCAACCCACTCCAGTGTTCTTGCCTGGAGAATCCCAGGAATAGGGGAGCCTGGTGGGCTGCCATCTATGGGATCACACAGAGTCAGACATGACTGAAGTGACTTAGCAGCAGACCTGATGGTGTTTCTCTCATTGTGTCCATAAACAGAACAGCATTTTCCAAAGTTGGTCCATCTATACCAAAGATAAGTCCTGCTTGTGACAGTTTATCTGATCAATTCTGTAGTTACATGATAAACAATTAAATAATACTGAGTTCTATCTGTCAGATCTTCCTCACCCATGAATCATCAGGAGACCACAGTAATTATATTATTATTCTAAGATCTCCTTTTTGATGAGATACTTCACCATAGAGGAAATATTTTAGTTGGGTGGCTTTTTTTTTTATTGGATTTCAGTCCATATTCAACAAACTTTTGTTCTGGTTGGAGAATGATCTGGATACTTTGAAAGGTGGTTGTGGCTCAGAACCTGTGCTGTCTCTCATTGTTTTTCTAATTATCCTTGCATGGCCCTTGGACCAGTACCCAGCAACATGGCTTACATATTATTCCTCCCATTTTATTATCTCCATGAAATTTCAAATGCTCTAATACCCTATTCAGTTACATTCTTTTTGTAGACTATTTTACAATGCTGTTTTTTGAAGATGGGGTAGGAGGAAAAAATAGTTGATTGGTTGTTATACTCTGGTAAGCATGGTTTATTTATTTTTTCAACTGGACTTCTTTTTACAAAACAATGGACCAGTATTATCTTCTGCTTTTTTACTTTAATGTATATATATATATATATATATATATATATATATATATTATAATATAATGGAATATTACTCAGCCTTAAAAAAGAATGAAAATTTGCCATCTCCAACAACACGGATGGACTTGGAGGGCGTTGTGCTTCATGAAGTAAGTTAGAGCAAGACAGATGCTGTGTGGTATCACTTATATGTGGACNTATATATATATATATATATAAATATTATAATACACACAGACACACACACATGCACAAGCATATATATATATATGGTGAGGTGAAGTCGCTTAGTCGTGTCCGACTCTTTGAGACCCGTGGACTGTAACCTACTAGGCTTCTCTGTCCATGGGATTCTCCAAGCAAGAATACTGTAGTGGATTGCCATTTCTTTCTCCAGGGGATCTTCCGACTCAGGGATCGAACCCGGGTCTCCCACACTGGAGGGAGACGCTTTAACCTCTGAGCCACCAGGGAAGCCCTAAAATATCTATGTATATATGTATATACATAGATATTTTATATATAAAAAATATCCATGGAGACTCTTGCTGTGTTTCCTGCAGTTAGAAAGCAATTGATAGGCAAAAGGCCTAGATTTCCTTGAACCATTATTTAAAAAACAGTCTTTTAAAATGCAGGTACCTGGTTGTACCTCTCACGCCAACACTGGAAATGATTCTGATGATGCCTATCATGCCTTCCAAGAAAAGATAGATAAAAAAATATAAGTTTTCAAGACTTTCCTGGTGGTCCAGTGGTTGAAAATCCACCTGGCAATGTAGGGGACATGAGTTCGATCCCTGGTCAGGTGGTTAAGATCCCACATGCCGTAGAGCCACTAAGCCCATGTATCACAACTATTGAGCTAAACTCTAGAGCTCTTGCTCCATAACAAGAGAAGTCACCACAAGGAGAATCCCACACACTGCAACTAGAGAGAAGCCCCCACTGGCTGTAACTAGAGAAAGACCACATGTGGCAACAAAGATCCAACACAGCCAAAAATAAAATAAATATTTTAAAAATGCAGGTTTTCAGTCTCAGATGCACAAAGAATGAGGTTCCTGGGAATCTCAGAATCACCCAGTCCACCAGCCTCAGGTTGAAAAAGAAGAAACTGAGACTTTCAAGGTGACTGGTCTCAGGTAACCTGAAAAGTGGCAGATCAGGAAACAGAAAAATGAGTCAAGAACAATGTTGCACATGAGGCCCATGTTCTNAATCCACCAGCCTCAGGGTGAAAAAGAAGAAACTGAGACTTTCAAGGTGACTGGTCTCAGGCAACCTGAAAAGTGGCAGATCAGGAAACAGAAAAATGAGTCAAGAACAATGTTGGACATGAGGCCCATGTTCTGATTTGATCCTAAAACAACCTTCTACAATTATTTTCTGGATATGGTAGCAAAAATTAAGAAATAAGAGAGATCATATGGTTTTTCTGGTAAATATTCATGATAAGAATCTAGTTCTGCCTAAATTGAACAATTTCACTCCCCCCCCACCCCAGAATTCAAAGTCAGATGCTCTCTCGATTACAGATGAATTTTAATGGGAAGGCCCTGCAAGTAATAGAGTAGCAAACTATTACAAGGCAGTCTAAGAGATATGATAGGTGTATGTTAACATGTGTATGGATCTATGGATATGGAGAAATTGTCTAGGGACACAAACCACTGGGAAACAGTGGAGAAGACAGCCACTTCGGGGATGGGTGGAGAAGTTCTGGAAAGGCCCCAGGAATGGAGCAGAGAAAACATCCACTTGGCCTTGGAAGAAGGGAGAGGTGGGATGCAGAGGCCTGAAGAAGTCACTTCTTGTGGAGGGAGAAAGGCAGGAAGTATATTTAGGGGACAGGTTTCCATAGTAACCACACACATGGACTGAATGAATGAGCTTAAGGACTTCCAGTGTCTTCATGCCAGAGTGGGAGGGGCCACCAGTTCATGAAGGTAGTGGTCAATCTGAAGTGCAGGGGTTGAGGTCCCTGGGCAGGCAGAGGAGAGTGGAAGCCCCTGAACCCTGCACAGCAGCTGTTATCAATTTTACCTACAAACTTTCTGCAATTTGTCCCACTTTGTATCTAGACAGAGCTCTCCACAACCCCTTAACTGTCCTTGTCTCCATTACCTCCATAGTTGCCCAAAGTATGACCTATAAGCATCCTTTCTTGCACACAGTGCACACACTGTTGTTATTCAGTTGTGTCTTACTCTTTGTGACCTCATGGAGTACAGCACACCAGGCTTCCCTGTCCACGATCTCCCAGAGTTGGCTCAAATTCATGTCCTCTGTGTCAATGATCCCATCCAACAGTCTCACCCTCTGTTGACCCTTCACCTCCCTACACACAGCATATTCTATTGCCTACATACAGCTCCCTGAGGGATGCATCTGAAGCACAATATGACCATATTGCCTTATTTTTATATCAATTTTCTCTTCACCCCTTCCTATTCCGTTTCTCCCACAGGGTCAAGTTCTAGTACTTCCACATGGTGTAAGTTTTAATGACTTCACCTCTTCCTGTCTTTCCTACTGCATCTTCCCTGCTATTATGCTAGTTTCCAGACAGCTGTCTACCGGCCTTCTGCCAGATCCTTGTATATGTCGCCCACCTTCCTGCCTCCGACCTTAGAAAATGCTTTACTTTTCTGCGCAGATGACACTCCTCTTCACTCTCTAACTAGTTACACCTGCTCTTCTGTAAAATCTCACTTCCTATGTCACTTCCCTAAGGAAGCCTTCTGTAACCCTCCAGATTAGAACAAGCTTCCTTTGTGTGAGACCTCATGTTCTGTTTCTTCACAGCATTGAATGGCCTGGACATTTTCCTCTGCCCTTCAAAGGGAGAGCCACCTTGGAAAGGATGAATCAATGAGTAGGGCTTGCCTCCTCTACTGACATAAACTTGGTTCTTGTGTTTTAAGTTCCTGACCATTCTTAGGAGCTCACTGAACTTCATAAGAGGAACAGGACAACTCTTGTTGTTAATGGTACAAAGTGAAGTGTATTTTCATAGAAATGGACAATCTCTCTAAGATGGTCTATGAACAAATCTTTGAATTTCAAAGTTCTGTGCTTCATCCATAGAAATCAAACTCTTTTTTTCTGAGAAAAGTGGTAGGGTGGGAACTTTTGAATTTTACAACTGCAAACAAAAAGCTATGGTGGGTCCTAAAGAAGGAAACTGGACGTGGTTTGGTGCTACCCAAAGGACAGATGAACCCAGGGCTTCCAGATACCTTATATCATGGAGGATGATGCACATATATGAGCATAAAGGCGCAGGACACTAAGAACTGCCATGCTGGGGACAGAGAGGCCCCCACTTACAGGGACCAGTGACATGTGGCTTAGTGAGGTTATCATCCCATGGAGGGTTGCCATCCGACCAGGACATCGTGATGTTGTCAGGAGAGGCACATCAGACACACAGGATTTAGGCTTTCCAATGTAGAGGCACCTTCTTTTGAGACAATAAAAGACCCTGTAGCTCTAGTAAGATTTGTAGTGGAAAAGGGACCATGGTGCTAATACTGACTTTCTTCAGTCTCTTTTGTAGGACCAGGGCTGGTTGATTTACCTTGAAGATTGGACCACCAATCTGAATAATCTTGTCAGGGACATTTTGTACCAGTTACAATCAGAAATGTACATTTACTGGTGATAGACCTCAAAGAAATAGGATCCCATTTAAATATATATATTATTATATATTTTATAACATTATTATAGTTTATATATATATATAAACATATAGTTTATATAGTTTATAAACATATATATATATATATATATATATATAAAACTTATAAACTCCTATGCTCAACACATTGCTTTACAATGTTGGAGAAATAGTGAATGTACATTGAAATCACTAATGAATTAAATGTATAATAGAATGGAGAGAGTCTGAGATATGGAGCATCCTTCTCAGTGGGAATAGGATGAAAGTCGAAGCAGTACTTTAAGCTAGTATATAGGAGAGAATATGGTGGCTGATTTTTTGCCACTCCTTTTGCCACTATTTTAAAGTACATTATCTTCTTTTTTGTTTTATAATTTCATGTCTTTTTAAAGAAATTGAACTACAGTCGATTTAAAATGTTCCTTTTCGGTTATGGGTTATTATAAGAGATTGAGCATAGGCAGTTCTATTTGCAATTTTTAAAGGAATCTCCACACTGTTTTCCATAGTGGCTGTACTAGTTTGCATTCCCTCCAACAGTGTAAGAGGGCTCCCTTTTCTCCACATCCTCTCCAGTATTTATTGCTTGTAGACTTTTGGATCGCAGCCATTTTGACTAGTGTGAAATGGTACCTCACTGTGGTCTTGATTTGCATTTCTCTGATAATGAGTGATGTTGAGTATCTTTTCATGTGTTTGTTAGCCATCCGTATGTCTTCTTTGGAGAAATGCCTATTTAG
>SJYW01035263.1:111359-139386 GCA_006410735.1 Raphicerus campestris | reverse complement strand
TAGATGTCCATCAGCAGATGAATGGATAAGAAAGCTGTGGTACATATACACAATGGAGTATTACTCAGCCCTTAAAAAGAATAAATTTGAATCTGTTTTAAT
Organism: Raphicerus campestris; assembly: GCA_006410735.1. NCBI lineage: Eukaryota > Metazoa > Chordata > Mammalia > Artiodactyla > Bovidae > Raphicerus > Raphicerus campestris. The sequence goes on along the minus strand of SJYW01035263.1, from coordinate 139,284 downwards.
GAGATGGATGAAACTGAGGCCGATTATACAGAGTGAAGTAAGCCAGAAAGAAAAACACCAGTACAGTATACTGACACATATATATGGAATTTAGAAAGATAGTAATGATGACCCTGTATGTGAGACAACAAAAGAGACACAGAGGTATAGAACGGACTTTTGGCCTCTGAGGGAGAGGGAGAGGGTGGGATGATTTGGGAGAATGGCATTGAAACATGTATACTATCATATAAGAAATGAAGCGCCAGTCTATGTTCAATACAGGATACAGGATACTTGGGGCTGGAGCATGGGGATGATCCAGAGAGGTGTTATGGGGTGGGAGGCAGGAGGGGGTTTCAGGATTGGGAGCTCATGTACACCTGTGGCTGATTCATGTCAATGTATGGCAAAACCAATACAGTATTGTAACATAGAATAAAGTAAAAATTTTAAAAAGAGATTGAGTATAGCTCCCTATGATATAGAGGAGGTTCTTCTTAGTTATTTTATATATAGTAGTGTGACTATGAGTGGCACTAGTGGTAAAGAACCTGCCTGCCATTGCTGCTGCTGCTGCTGCTGCTGCTGCTAAGTCGCTTCAGTCGTGTCCGACTCTGTGCAACCCCATAGACAGCAGCCCACCAGGCTCCCCCATCCCTGGGATTCTCCAGGCAAGAACACTGGAGTGGGTTCCATTTCCTTCTCCAGTTCATGAAAGTGAAAAGTGAAAGTGAAGTCGCTCAGTCGTGTCCGACTCTAGCAACCCCATGGACTGCAGCCTACCAGGCTCCTCCGTCCGTGGGATTTTCCAGGCAAAAGTACTGGAGTGGGGTGCCACTGCCTTCTCCGGCCTGCCATTACAGGAGACACAATTGATACAGATTTGATCCCAAGATCGGGAAGATCTCCTAGAAGAGGGCATGGCAACCCACTTCAGATTTCTTGCCTGGAGAATCCCATAGACAGAGCAGCCTGGTGGGCTGTAGTCTATAGGGCCACACAGAGTCAGACAGGACTGAAGTGACAGCACACGCTCACAGCGTGAATATGTTAATACCCAGTTTACCTCCCCTCAGGTTCCCCCTTTGGGAACCATAAGTTTGTTTTTTATTTCTGTGGGTCCATTTCTACTTTGTGAATAAGTTTGTATCACTTTTTTAGATTCCACACATAAGTGATATCATATGTTATTTGTCCTTTTTCTGACTTAAGTCACTTAGTGTGATAATCTCTAGATCCATTCTTGTTGCTGCAAATGGAATTACTTTATTCTTTCTAATGGTTAAGTAATATTATCTTCTTGCATGCTCTTTCTAAATCATTGCTGAAGACTCCCTCCAATGCTATCATGAGAAGGATTCTGAAGTCACAAATGGTGATACTGAAAATGATTCATGCTGATTTCAAAAGTAGTACTTTTTCATTTATCTACTTTTTTTCCTCCTTTTTCTCCACTGTGGTAGATGAGGCGTATCGATGCTTCTTGATACTTTGGTATTTCTGCCAGCAACCAGCACAACTGAGATGGATGTTGTATGGAAAGAGCAAATTAACCAAGATGGTAGTGGTCAGACTCTCTTGCCTCACAGCTCCTTGCTTACCCCAGGTTTTGTGAATACATGGTTATGTATCAGCTGAAATCACTTACAACACTGTGCATGCACGTCACAATGTACCTACTTGGTCATGGGCCACTTTTGTCCTGTAAACATATATAAGCTCCATTGAAAAGCCCTTTCATCTATGTTGTGGCCACATTATGGCTGTGTCTACTGGGTCAACCACAAAAGAATATAGCGTATCTGCTGCACTGGCTGCCGCACCAGTGTGGATAGAATAAACATGCAGTTCCTACAGTTCTTGAGTTTTTTTCCAATTTCCCTGCTTGTTGGAAGTTTTCTTTCATCTTCCCAACCCTGGGTTCAGCAAACAGTGTGAATAGCAAGACAACTGGCATAGTCAGCAGGATATCCAGCAAATAGAGGAGCCTGAGGCTCCAATGAATGGAGGAAGCCAGTGGCCACCACATAGCATGTGGTAGCAGGTAGCTGTGTCCTCTTTGTGTGGGCCGCAGTGGAAGACTGGGAAGCAGTGGATGGGTCACCAGGTAGCATTGACCAGATAGCATTGAAAAGGTGTCACAGGCAGTGAGCTCCCATTTCCAGGATGGGGCAGCATGGACTGTGGCTGGCACCATGGGGTGGATTTTCCTAACTGCCTTGAAGGTGAATATGAATAGTGCACTCTGTGATGCTGCACAAGTGTGCAAATTGTTGAGATGGGAGGAAGAGCCAGAGCAGCGTATACACATGCTGGAGCAAGAGATGCGTGGCCATGAGGAACCCAGCACCTCAAACTATGAAGTAATGAGGGCGGGTGATGATGAACATTGTGAGACGTCAGGTCTCCACTTGGTAGGATGGCCCGTTGTGCAGCAGAAAGTGAAGCATGTGCAGCCTATTGCCCAGGGGGGCATCCTCAAGGGGCCCTCAAACTGACTGAGTTCATGATGTATCGACCATATACTCAAGCAGAGTTTGGTCAACTTGGGTAAGCAGTTTCGGCAGAAACAAGGGGAACCCTTGGCAGCATGGCTCTTGCAACTCTGAGACACAAGGGTGGATGCTATAATTTGTTCTGGGTACAAAATAGAACTGCTGTCATCTATAACCACTTTCTCCTCACTGAGATAAGATTGTAGAACATTATGAGACCTTGGGTCTCTGCTTGTTAGCTAGGCCCATCGTACAACTGAGAGCAGAGTAGCAGTTTGAGCACCCACAGCAAGAGATACAGATGCTTCAGTTAGATTACATGGCTCCAAAGGATGTTCCTTAAGATGCCCTTTTTGGCTTTGAATAGGGCTCAGGCCAAGGTGTCTGCCCGAAGAGCTCAAGCAGGGACCTGAGGCCCCATGTGAAGTTGCAATTAACTGTGCTTAGTCACTCAGTTGTGTCCTACTCTTTGTGACCCCATGGACTGCAGCCCACTAGGTCTCCTTTGTCAATGGGGATTCTCCAAGCAAGAATACTAGAGTGGGTTGCCATGTCCTCTTCCAGGGGATCTTCCTAACCTATGGATCAAACCCAGGTCTCCCGCAATGCAGGCAGATTCTTTACCCATCTGAGCCACCAGGTCACTAGCTAATATAGAGAACAGTGGCCCTGGTTGATACTGGTGCTGAATGCAAACTTGTTTACAGCAAGCCAGAGTAGTTTCCTGGTTCTAGTGCACACATTCATGGCTATGGCAGCCAAATGATGAAGATTTAGGCTATGTCCTATGGTGTAGATTTGAACAGTGTACTGTAAAGGCTATGTCCTCATATTTAGAAAAGTATAATCATGTAGGTTGATTGTGAACACTGCAAAAAGCCCCTCCTTGAAGGGATGGGCTCAGTGTCTCTGGGGTATTTTTCAGGTTCTTAATAAAAAAAACCATGCAGAAGTGGAGTTGCCCCTGTGGAGGCTTTCATGCAATTTCACAAGGACAGATGGTNGTCTCTGGGGTATTTTTCAGGTTCTTAATAAAAAAAACCATGCAGAAGTGGAGTTGCCCCTGTGGAGGCTTTCATGCAATTTCACAAGGACAGATGGTGGACTAGATTTGGCAATGGAAGATAAAGGCACTCCATGTGTGGTGGGTGTCTCTTCTGGCCCCCTGAGGGAAGAACTGCAAAATGAGTTCCAGGTGATACCTGGCATTGGGTTTTGCTATNAAGGACAATAGGCTATTAAAGAAAGTAGGCTGCATAGGATCTAAAGTTGGCTTTTCCCAAAACATTTTACTTGGTGGCCCCATCAAGAGACAGATTTGGGAATTAGATGGGATTGACAACAGATGATGAATCCACTGTCTTTGTGGACTTTAGCTGACATTGCCTGTATACAATTATAATGTAAGTTACGCATACCTAACACACACACATGCTACTGTTCACTGAGTGTATGGGACATAATTTTCTCAGACCTTTTTAAATGCTCAGTGATGATTCCTTAGTAAAATTATCACATAATTTTACATACATCATGTAAGTACAAAGGAAACTGGGCTTTCCAGGAGGTGCAGTGTTAAAGAATCTGGCTGTCAGTGCAAGAGACACGGGTTGATACCTGGGTCAGGAAGCTCCCCTGAGTAGGAAATGGCAACCCACTCTAGGATTCTTGCCTGGAAAACTACATAGACAGAGGAGTCTGGCAGGCCACAGTCCATGGGATCGCTAAGAGTTGGACATGACCAAGAATACACGTGTACATGAAGGGCACTAAGTTAAGAGCTTGGATGTTTCCAGAGATTTTGCCATGTGCTGGACAGGTTTTCCCATATTCATGTCACCTCTGCATTGCAAACCCCAGCTGGAAATCTGAAGGCTGATTGGGAATGGGGAGGAAGCTTTCCAGGAGTCCCACTGCCAGATGAGGAGCATCATCTCCCCCTTTAAGAATCAGAGCAGCCAATTGTGCAAACCTTAAATAAATACACACCTCGATCTCCTCCTTTATGCATTTCAAACCCTAGTTCCTCACCACTTCTCCCCAGGAACTGCATGTCTTGGGGACCACTTTCTTAGGTCACACCTGCTCCTGGAATGATTAACAACAGATTCTATTTTTGAATGTAGGATGGCTGCCATTTAAAAAGACTCTTAAAAACATGCTTAGGATGAAGATGTTATTGTCCAGACCAATCTGGATGACTAAGAACAGGAACTTGTGTAAAAGTAAAGGTGACCACTTGGCTTGGTCAAGCAGAGTGTTTTGAACTGCAAGTGAAACATTAAGTCATCTGAAGAAAAGCTGGCACCATTATGATTATTCTGCAAGTGGCCTGACATTTCAGTGTTATTTTTCTTGTGTTGATGGGAGAAGAATAGGGAATAAGAATAGGAAGAAAGAAATCTGGGTGCTTCAGTCCTGAAAACTGGAAGTAAGTTTCTTTTTCTCCTCTAAAGTGAAGTCTCTGAGTTGTATCTGACTCTTTGCAACTTTGTGGACTGTAGCCTGCCAGACTACTCTGTCCATGGGATTCTCCAGACAAGAATACTGGAGTGGGTTGCCATTTCCTTCTCCAGGGGATTTTCCCAACCCAAGGATCGAACTCAGGTCTCCTGCATTGCAGGCAGACGCTTTATCCTCTGAGCCACCACCCCTCAAAACATCAATTTCCCACTGAAAAGCTAATCTGGGCAAAGTCCTTGAACTCAGGCCTTAGCATCCAGGATAACAACCTCACTGTGTTCTGCATAGATACAGACTCAGTTTTATTCTTTTAGACCACACTGTACTTTGTAGCTGAAGGAGAGAACTGGTCTAGAATTATTTAAGTTCCTTCTAAACCTTCATGAGTTCTTAAAGCAAAACAGGAGGTCAGCTATGTCTTCAAGGAAATCATCAACTCCAGAGTCTTCTTTTGACAATGGAATAAGTGGCCTTAATTACATGTATCTTCCTACCAAAGTTCCCTTTTCTCAACTCCTCATATTGTGGTGCATTTTGGGGAGGAAGAATTATAAACTGGGCTTTTTTCATACAGTGGTTTTTGTGAATGAGATGCTTGAACATCCCAGAAAAGTCCTGCATGTTTTTCTTTGTGATCCATATAGAATTAGGTGCCAAGGATCTAAATCCGAGAAGTTGTGTTTTGTTTTGTCTTATCAACCATCTTTGATTCACACTGCAATACTCTATGTGTGTCAAAGTTATCAGGATATATAGGACTTTCAAACAATGTTAGTAGAAAAAGAGTTGTAGGTACCAAACCTACTGATTGTGAAGAGAAAACAAGACAGTCATAATAAGGGTGTTTTAATGTGAGATAAACTTTGTCACAGATGAAAATTTTTATATGTTTGTTTCACTGCAGAAAATAGAACACACCCCAATAAGGCCAAATGGCAGAGAGACTGTCTAATGGCTTTTCATTAGAGAATATTCTATCCAGAGCACATAGCTACACAGTCTACTGCTCTGATGTACTAGAGGCATCAAACCCAGGGTGGAATTTTCAGGAGTAAGAAATGAGTCTCTGCGCAATTGAACAGAACCCAGAAGATGGGAGAGGGAATCTTCAGACAGATCTAACCTGGCAGTAGGGACCTGCAAAACGATTATAAGCAGGAAAGACAGAAGGAGAAAACCAATGACCGGGAACAGGACAGAATCCCTAGGCCAAAAGACACATGATGAGCAAAGATCCGGAAATCAAACAGATGCTACAAAAATGCTTTCAGTGGAGGCAGATGGCTTGCTGGAGAGACAATTTCAGGTCATTCCATTGAATCCTTACATACAAGTAATAGTGTTCAACATCCTAAACCACCTTACATTTTCCAGTAGTTAGACACCAGGCATTCCAGAATTACTAATTATGAAACAATTCCTTCTAATCCGTCATTAATTTTCTATAGTTAGAAGAATGTTGGGGCTGACTTGTTCTTTCTATAGCTGAACATAGGATGAAATTTTAATGGCATAGCCTTTGATCCATAACCATCATGGATATTATTGGATGGTTATTTAACATTGCCTTTATTTAAATTAAATAAATCCTCCTAGAGCTGTGGTCCACATCATCTCACTTATTCTTTTAGAATTTATATCAATTGATATTTAAAGAAACCTTCGTAAAGCCAACCAACTGCCCCATTATCTAGTCTTCTGGTTCTTTTCTTTTGTAGCTTTGGCCTAAGAATGTATTAGTTTGCTAGAACTGTCATAACAAAATACCATGGATTAGAAGACCTATTGGGCTTCCTCAGTTGCTCAGTAGTAAACAATCTGCCTACAAAGCAGGAGATGTAGGGGTGCTGATTCAGTCCCCAGGTTGGGAAGATCCCCTGAAGGAGGAAATAGTAACACACTCCAGTATTCTCACCAGGAAAATCCCATGGATAGAGCAGCCTGATGGGCCCCAGTCCATAGAATCACAAAGTCAGACTCACTCTGTAGGAGACCTATCGGAAATTTCCTTTCTTCCAGTTCTTGAGGCTAGAAGTTCAAGGCATGGTCAGGGCTGGTTTATTCTTGGTTTGCAGAGGCTGTTTTCTCCCTGTGTCCTCACATAATCTCTCTCTCTGCCCATCTGTGTCCTAATGCCCTCCTCTTGTGAGGGCACAAGTCATATTGGCTATGGGCCTACTCATAAGACTTCATTTTACCTTTATTACTTCTTTCAGAGTCTTATCTCTAAATACAGACACATTCTCAGGTATGAGGAGAGGGCTGAGACTTCAACATGTGGATCTGGGGGGGGCACAAGTCAGCCCAATAGAAGGTGTATTATCAGACATAGAGACCAGATTGTGATTGCCAAGAGGGATGAGGGGTGGGGGAGGGATGGATTGGAAATTTGGGATTAGCAGATGCAAACTATTGTATAATAAATTCTCAATATGAACCTTCAAACTGTCAACTTTCAAAGATGAGAACAATATGTCAATTATCATACTGTACTACTGTACTTTTCAAGGTACTGTACTGTAAGATTAAAATTATTTTCTTTATTTTCTGTTTGTTTTATATGCTGTTTGTATTTTAAAGTATTATAAACCTATTACAGTACAGTACTATATAGCCAATTGTGTTATGTGGGTACCTATGGTTACTTTGACTTATAAACAAATTGGACTTAAGAATGTGCTCTCAGAACAGAACTCATTCATATATACGGGACTTACCTGTATGTAGAATGGATCAACAACAGTGTCCTACTATGTAGGACAGTATTCCCTGTTCAATATCCTGTGATAAATCATAATGAAAAAAGAATATGAAAAGAACGTGTATAGGTGTATAACTGAATCACTTTGGTGTATAGCTGAAGTTAACACAATATTTTAAATGAACTATACTTCAATAAGATAATTTATAAAAAATAATATATATATTAATCATGTGTACATGCATGCATGTGTGCAGCTGTATCCAAATCTTTGCAACCCTATGGACTGTAGCTCGCCAGGCACCTCTGTCTATAGAATTCTTTAGCAAAGAATACTGGAGTGGGTTGCCATTTCCTACTCCAAAGGATCTTCCTGACTCAGGGATCAAACCTGCTTCCCCTGTGTCTCTTGCATTGGCAGGAGGATTCTTTACCACTGAGCCACCTGAGAACCCTGTATTAATCATATATCTCTATAATTGGTTTCTCAATATTCTTGTCACCATGGAATGTAAGGATTCATGGGAACAACAGCACTGCCTGCCTTGCTCACCACTATTTGTCCAAGGCCTAGTCTAACACATTGTTTATAATAGGCCTTCAGTAACTATTTGTCTTATGTATAAACAAGCATCTGAGTAAATCATCTCCTAGAAATGACCTCCAAAACATTTCTGAAGGATCTCATTTTAACAGTGGAAAAAGAGTTCACAATGGTTTTTAGCCAACATCCATGTTGCAAGAGTTCTATGAGGCACCATGTGTCAAGCCCAAGAATGAGCTATACTCAGGGGAGATACTAATTAGATAGAGGCCAGTGGGGCTCCAAGAGGTGGGAGATGGCAGGGAGAGCTGTGTCATGAAGGATGAAAATGCTCACCCTATTATTACTTATGATCAGATGGTTGTAATCTGCAGCCCTGGAGTTTGCAGAGCATTCCCCAATATTGCCCTTTTTCATAGAATCTGTTTATATATCACTACCATCTGTACATCAAGTAAACATGATGACTTTGTGAACCTCATCCTCTGCTTCAATTAAGCTGTCATTAATGCCTGTGTTTTAGCTAAGATAATGTTGAGAAAATTCCATTGGTGAGGGCAAACAAATATTAGTAGATAGCCACAGGGCCATGGCTGTCTCAACAAGCTGTCTGACGGAGCCCATAGTTCAAGTTTCAGAAGACAAGCATATGATGAGGCACTCCACTTTATGTGAACTGAGAAATGCCATTGCCTTAGCTTCAAGATATCAAGCAGAGGTTGGGAATATTTGCTAAATGAGTGATCTTATGGGCCTCCACAGCTTTTTCAGGTCTCAGTAATAATGGCAGAAATATTTTATTTCTCCTTCAGCTTGCTCAAAGGGGAAGCAGGGAACTAGATTTGTCTAATAGGGAAATAATCTCATAGTCAAAACTATTGTCATTTTCTTTAGTCCTTCGTGTTTTATACTTTAATAATTCTTTCATACTATGCCTCCACCTGCTACTGAATGCATGTTCCTGTGTCTGATGCACAATGAGGCCAAACAATACCAAAATGTTGGAGTTTGGAGCACAGAAAGTTTTACTGTAGGCCCAAACAAGGAGAACAGGTGGCTAGTGTCCCACAAAGCTTCAAACTCCTGAAAAGATTTCAGCAAACCATTTTTTTTTAAGGCCAAGTGAAGGAGGGGCGTGGTTGGTTGTTACAAACTTCTTGATGTTGGAATCCATTGCTTTTGCAGCTAGCCACATAGGCCAGGTCATGATGTTCCTGTAAACCTCCACAAGCACAGTTTTTATTCTCTGTGCTACAACTTTTTATCTCTGTGAATGGAAAGGTATCAAGCCTTAAATGTCAGAACCTTGAGGCTGGACCATCCTGTATATTTTAGGCTATAGGCAATATTCTCAACTCGAAGTAAAAGCAATAGATTTCAATGGTTAAAGTAAAAGAAGCAGATCTAGTATGGAGTCAGATTTGTTCTTCCCTATTACACAGTTTAATTCAGGAAGCTTTTGTAGCATCCGTGCTCTGCTGGTACTGTACTCAATCCTGAGGATGGAGGGCTGCTGCTGCCGCTAAGTCGCTTCAGTCATGTCCAACTCTGTGTGACCCCGTAGATGGTAGCCCACTAGGCTCCCCCATTCCTGGGATTCTCCAGGCAAGAACACTGGAGTGGGTTGGCATTTCCTTCTCCAACGCGTGAAAGTGAAAAGTGAAAGTGAAGTTGCTCAGTCATATCTGACTCTTCACGACCCCACGGATTGCAGCTTACCAGGCTCCTCCATCCATGGGATTTTCCAAGCAAGAGTACTGGAGAGAGTTGCCATTTCCTTCTTCAGAGGATGGAGGGATTGGCCTCCAAAAGCTCACAGGTGCTGTTGAAAGGGACAGTATAGAGCACTGATAATGCAATAGGACAGATGCTTCTAGGACACAGTAGGAGCATAAGAGAAGAGGGACCAGGAAGGCTGAGAAAGTGAAGGCTTCCTAGAGGCAAAGAAAACAGGTTGATTTTGAAGAATGAATAGAATTTCATTAAACAAATAAGGAAGGGGAGGATGTGCCAATGAGAGGAGAGAAATAGGAGAAGATCTGGATGTCTAAGACTCCACAGGTGGCTTAGTCACAGACACAAAGAAGCACAGGCAACATATGAAGCATAATTTTGGTCAGGGATGCCAAAGTGTGACTTTCGCCTAAAGGTGACAGGGAGGAGCTCCTCCTCCTGATAGGGAGGAGCTATATCTGGCTATACTTCCCTGGTGGCTCAGATGGTAAAGCATCTGTCTACAATGTGGAAGACCTGGGTTTGATCCCTGGGTTGGGAAGATCCGCTGGAGAAGGAAATGGCAACCCACTCCAGTACTACTACCTGGAGAATCCCATGGACAGAGGAGCCTGGTAGGCTACAGTCCATGGAGCTGACCTTCATTTTTATCGTGTAGACTTTGGAACAAAACATTCAAGTCTATTCTAGAGACACTGTATCTTCACCATCAACTATGAACACATCACAGTTTTTATCTGACTCCAGTGTATGTCAAATCCAGCTGTTCTCCTTCTAGATGCTGAGCAAAGGTTCTGAGGATCCAGGTTATCTTAACATATGAGCCAGCTTTTCACAACTAGGAAAGGTTTGAACTATGATTTATTGTCCAGGTGTCAGGAGGGCCCAGCTGCTGACACTTGGCAGTGGAGATTCAGCTAGTCTGACACTCAATCAATCAAGTAACGTTTGGAGAGGGCAGGATGTTGCTCTGTTGATACCAAGGGGAATACCAAATTGCCATGCAGAATCTGACCCACAGGAACTTTGAATACCATCAAGGAGATAACACTTACAGAGATGGATTGTTAATTAATGGTACAAGGCAGTAAATAATATGAACTAAATGAATAGATCAGACAGTGGATATTTTTAGAATCCAAAAGGAGAAATCTCTGTGTACAGATCTGGCCTAGGAAAACTTGCTTTTTTCATTTCCTGGTGTATTAACTTACTGTTTTAACCATTCAGTTCTTTTTATGCATCCTGTACTATGCTGCTGCTATTGCTGCTGTTGCCAAGTTGCTTCAGTCGTGTCTGCCTCTGTGCTAGGTGACTGCAATAGGAAGTTAAAAAAAATCTTCCTGCTCCTAGAGTTAAGGAAAGGAAGTACTAGGACAAAAACTGGGCATTGGAGGATAGTGAGGCAATTTGAATAGTCAGAGAGCTGGGAGAACAGCATACAGGTGAGGTGGAGGGTGGAGAAAAAGCACCAGTTAGCTTAGTGCATTCACTAGGAGCATAATGAATACACTAGTCCAGCTGGAGTAAGAAATTTGTGTAGGCATACTGAGAAATAAGATGGCAAAGACAGATGGGGGCCTGATTACAGAGACATTAAGCATCATGATAAGTATTTGACTTTCATTCTCTGGGCTCCATTGACACACTGGAGGGATTTTTGCTGTAAGTTTTAATAATAACCTTCCTCTTCCAATAGATCAATATAGCAAGTTGTCTTGTACCAGGANCGTGTCTGCCTCTGTGCTAGGTGACTGCAATAGGAAGTTAAAAAAAATCTTCCTGCTCCTAGAGTTAAGGAAAGGAAGTACTAGGACAAAAACTGGGCATTGGAGGATAGTGAGGCAATTTGAATAGTCAGAGAGCTGGGAGAACAGCATACAGGTGAGGTGGAGGGTGAAGAAAAAGCACCAGTTAGCTTAGTGCATTCACTAGGAGCATAATGAATACACTAGTCCAGCTGGAGTAAGAAATTTGTGTAGGCATACTGAGAAATAAGATGGCAAAGACAGATGGGGGCCTGATTACAGAGACATTAAGCATCATGATAAGTATTTGACTTTCATTCTCTGGGCTCCATTGACACACTGGAGGGATTTTTGCTGTAAGTTTTAATAATAACCTTCCTCTTCCAATAGATCAATATAGCAAGTTGTCTTGTACCAGGAAGAGTTCAGGGGCTGGAAGAAAGAGAGGACCCATCAAAAAGATTCCCAGCTCCCTGATAGGCGATGGAATCAAAGTTGTAGAGGAAATTTGAACAAATATGTGAATTTAATTCACCATATGAAGGAAAGGGTTAATAGAATTTGATAATTGATGGATAAATGGTCTTCAAGAAAAAGAGGACAGAGGACCTAAATTGTGGCATAATGGTGCTAATAATTAGAATATGCTCTTTTATGATGTGATTGACATTTTAAGACTGTCTTATTCAATTATTTAGATATTTCCCACTTTGTTCTCTCAAAAACTGAAATTACCTTTGAATTGTTAAGTAAAGGTTGGTATGAAAGGATACAGAAAAACAGCTGAATTGAGTTTTCTGGGGAAGATAAAGCGTAGAAACTTCTAAGTCAAGCCAGGCAATTGTGTCTCTGTTTTATAGATGAAGAAGGAGTTGAGAGAGATTAAGAAATCTGTCTAGATTGTTAGAAATTATAAGTGGTAGGGCCTTGAGCAAGGGGTCACAGGTGAATAAATTCAGTGGGGAGATCTGCAATAGGTTATTTCCAGCATTGGAAATAGAGTCTTCAGGACTGTGCTCTGGCCTGGACTGTAGCTCTGTGTATCCTAGTGTGGCTGTACGGCTGATGGTTAAAGACGCTGGGATAGACACCTGACTTCATAGGTTCTGTCTTCAACCCATAAAGAGAGACCCTGAAATCAGANAAAAAAAAAAGATTCAGGCTGTCAGAATACTTCTTAGCCACCTTGAGTCTCAGTCTTAGTAAGTGTGAACTATAAATTGTGGTGAAGGTCTCATTATAAAAAGGTATTAAAAAACACACAAGATGCTTGGTAATTATATTTATCTAGAAAAATAAAATCGAAATAGAAAAGGTCCAAGGTCAGATCTAAGTCGACATTTTGAGAAACAAAAGTTGAATTTTGCCTTAATTCAATAGAAACTTGAAGTTCCATGAAAGGACATAACTGAAGTTTGAACTCAGTCTTGTCAAAGGGAAGGTTGCCCTGTGAGAACAGAAGTGGTGCAGTTACTTAGGAAACATTGAAACAGTTCCTCAAAAGGTTACATATGGAGATACCATATATGACTCAGCAATCCCGCTCCTAGGTGCACACCTAAGAGAATTAAAAACCTAAGTCCACAGAGAAATCTGTGCAGGAATGTTCATAGNTTGAAAAGAGTTAGACACAACTGAGCTACTAACACACAAGAATATTCATATACATTTATCATTTTATTTTTGCAAAACTCTGAGGTTGGTGGTGTTATTCTTTTTTTCCCTTTATTCATTTTTAGTTACAGTATAGGTAATTTACAACGTGTTGTTAATTTTAGGTATACAGCAAAGTTACATGTAGTATACGTACTCACACACATACACACATATATATGTATATATATATTCTTTTTCAGATTGTTCTCCATTATAGGTTATTGTAGGATATTGAATATAGTTCCCTGTGTCTGCTATATAGCAGGTGCTTGTTGGCTGTCTTTTTATATATCATAGTGTATATGTGTTAATCCATATCTCCTAGAGGAAAACATAGGCAGAACATTTTTTGACATAAACACAGTAATGTTTTTTAGATCCATCTCCTAGACTGATGAAAATAAATGCAAAAATAAACAAATGGGACCTAATTAAACTTAAAAGCTTCTGTACAGCAGAGGAAACTATAAACAAAATGAAAACACAACCTACAGAATGGGAGAAAATATTTGTGACTGAGAAGGGGTTAATTTCTAAAATATACAAACAGCTTATATAACTCCATGTCTGAGGATATTTCTGGTGCTGGGGATGGGGGCATCCCGGGAGTCAGGGATGCTGCTAAACATCCTATAGAAAAACATGTAGAGGACACCACATCCCCAACAAAGAATTATCCAGTCCCAAATTTGAGAAATTCTACTTCCTCCCAAGGCAAAACCTTACTGCTAAAAAAAAAAAGATTCAGGCTGTCAGAATACTTCTTAGCCACCTTGAGTCTCAGTCTTAGTAAGTGTGAACTATAAATTGTGGTGAAGGTCTCATTATAAAAAGGTATTAAAAAACACACAAGATGCTTGGTAATTACATTTATCTAGAAAAATAAAATCGAAGTAGAAAAGGTCCAACGTCAGATCTAAGTGGACATTTTGAGAAACAAAAGTTGAATTTTGCCTTAATTCAATAGAAACTTGAAGTTCCATGAAAGGACAGAACTGAAGTTTGAACTCAGTCTTGTCAAAGGGAAGGTTGCCCTGTGAGAACAGAAGTGGTGCAGTTACTTAGGAAACATTGAAACAGTTCCTCAAAAGGTTACATATGGAGATACCATATATGACTCAGCAATCCCGCTCCTAGGTGCACACCTAAGAGAATTAAAAACCTAAGTCCACAGAGAAATCTGTGCAGGAATGTTCATAGCGGCATTATTCATAATATCAGCAAAGTGCAAGTGACCCAAATGTCCATCATCTGGCAAAAGGATGAACAAAATGTGGTCTGTCCACACAATGCAACAACATTTAGCCATATAGGTAGACAGACAGACTGATACAGATAGATGGATACAAGCTGCTACCTACAATGAACCCTGAAAACATTGTGTGAAGCAAAAGAAGCCAGTATAAAAGGGAACACAGCATATTATTTCATTTATAGGAAATCTCCCGCAAGCAAGTCTATAGAGACAGAAAGCAAATTATTGGTTGGCACAGCTGGAGGTGGGAGCTTCAGGCGATTGGAGACTGATATCTACGGTTACAGCATTTCTTTGGGGGCTCCAAACATTTTAAAATTGATTGTAATGGCAGCCTAACTCTGTGACTATACTAAAAAACACTGAACTGTACTTTTACACAGATAGATCGTATAGTCTGTGAGTTTTATCTCAATAAAGCTGTTTCAAAAATATAACTAAATAAAAGCAAAGTTAAATTCCACAGCAGAGAATAGAGGTAAAGGTAATTGGCCATCAGAATGATTCCTGGAGCAATGCAGGGCTCGCTTTGGAGTGCAGAGAGCAGAAAGCACTCAGCCTGGGTGCCTGACAGCTCAGCCTGGGTGCCCGACCCCTGTGTTTGAATTCTGGGTCTGCCCGCACAGTAGCCATGTGACCCTGTGGCCAGCCTCTCCAATTTTGTTTTAGCTTGTGTAACATGAGGGCCCTAAAACTTGGCCTCTGGGAATATTGTGCAAATTCAGGTCAGTCAGTTCAGTTCAATCGCTCAGTCGTGTCCGACTCTTTGCGACCCCATGAACCACAGCACGCCAGGCCTCCTTGTCTATCACCAACTCCTGCAGTTCACTCAAACTCACGTCCATTGAGTCAGTGATGCCATCCAGCCATGTCATCCTCGGTCGTCCCCTTTTCCTCCTGCCCTCAATCCCTCCCAGTGTCAGAGTCTTTTCCAATGAGTCAGCTCTTCGCATGAGGTGGCCAAAGTACTGGAGTTTCAGCTTTAGCATCATTCCTTCCAAAGAACACCCAGGGCTGATCTTTAGAATGGACTAGGAATTACATATTCAAAGTGCCTGGTTCATTGTAGATGTTCAGTACTGGTACTGTGTATTATTAGCTGTTTTTACAATTGGGCCATGTTTCACATTTCATCTGCAAGTTTGGTTGCAAGGATGAAAAGTGTCTATTTTTATATTTTTTTTATGAAGAAAACATTCTAAACCTCTTTAACCCTCTCTGTGAGAGACCTTTTATACCATTGCTTTAGGCTGGATTCTGGAACTAGGAAGCAGTTACTTTAAATAATGAGGGGTGGGGGAGTGTGGAAGGAGAAATGGGAAAGAATGAAAAAGTTTCCTATCCTTTATCTCAGTCTAAACAGTTTGATGGAGAAGGCAATGGCAACCCACTCTAGTACTCTTGCCTGGGAAATCCCACGGACAGAGGAGCCTGGTAGGCTGCAGTCCATGGTGTCGCGAAGAGTTGGACACGACTGAGCGACTTCACTTTCACTTTTCACTTTCATGCATTGGAAAAGGAGATGGCAACCCACTCCAGTGTTCTTGCCTGGAGAATTCCAGGGATGGGAGCGTGGTGGGCTGCTGTCTATGGGGTCACACAGAGTCGGACACTACTGACGTGACTTAGCAGCAGTAGCAGTAGCAAACAGTTTGATAGTATTAAAAATAATTACAAATGTTGCACATGTTTTTTAGAAACTTCACAAATTCTAGGACTTTACACAAGAAAAAAGAATCTATGATTCTCTCATTCAAGCTAGTTCCAGTGTTTTCTCTTTGTTGTCATTTTTAACAAAATGGGAACAATACCCTACACACTATATTTCACTTACTAGGATTTCACTACCACTCTTGGAATTNTTCCAGGGACGGGAGCGTGGTGGGCTGCTGTCTATGGGGTCACACAGAGTCGGACACTACTGACGTGACTTAGCAGCAGTAGCAGTAGCAAACAGTTTGATAGTATTAAAAATAATTACAAATGTTGCACATGTTTTTTAGAAACTTCACAAATTCTAGGACTTTACACAAGAAAAAAGAATCTATGATTCTCTCATTCAAGCTAGTTCCAGTGTTTTCTCTTTGTTGTCATTTTTAACAAAATGGGAACAATACCCTACACACTATATTTCACTTACTAGGATTTCACTACCACTCTTGGAATTATGATTTTAATGACTACATTATATTTCATATTATTATTATTAATGGTAGTAAAACTTTCACTTACAATAGTGACAAAGAAGGTGAAATACTTTGGATTTAATTTGATAAGAGATGTGCAAAACCATACAAGAAAAATGTTAAAACACTCATGAAAGGCACTGAATAATACTTGGACAAATGTAAAAATATATCCCATTCTTGAATGGATAACAGCATTATAAAGATATCATTTCTCCCTTAGTTATAAATTTAATATCTCTGTAGTAACATAACAGTTTATTTTATGACACTAGATGCATTATACTAAAATTCATATAGAAAAGCAAACATCCAGGGTTGTACTCTGTATTATCAAGTATAATACATCTGATTTACCTAAATTATTGCTGTTGGAAATATTAGCAGATGTGAATTTTTGCTATCATAAATGATATTATAAACGATGTCATGAACTCTTCACCATAAACCTTGATTGCAGTTTTGTTATTATTTTAGGATTGACTCTTTGAAAGAAAATTTGTGGAAATGAGGTATTATATTTTTAGGGTTTTTGACACTTGTTGGTATACTGCTTTCTAGAAAGAAGGTATCAACCTTTGAAATTGCCTGATTCCTCTATATCCACTAAAATAAAGTATATACATATATATATTTTTTCTATTCTTTGCCAGTCTGGAGGATGACAAATATTATTTAATATCACTTTAAAGTGCAGAAGTTTTATGTTTGTTATCATCCGACAATCACTACAGAACCCAAGCCCCATCTTTTAAGCCTCAGCTTTTAAATCACCCCAAAGTGGCCCTAAAAACCCTTTTCTTCTGTGCCCAGAGGAATTTCCCCAAGGAGGTTCTTCTCCGCAAGGGTAATGCTTTCCTGTCCCCTTCATTGAAAATTTCTATTTTTTTCAGACCTGTTTATCTCAGAGAGGTTTTTGGAGGAAAGCAACCTGATAGAATTGATTTTCCCTAATTTGTGAATAATTAATAACACTTAAACCTGTACCTTTAATAGACTGTTCTTAAAAAATAAACCTGAAGAGGCTCCAGAGGCGTTATTTTGGATCCATTAACAGAAGGATGGGAACAGAGAGCCCAGGGAGAAGCAGATATTCGGCCACTTCACGCGCCTTGGAATCTGTGCCTAGGTCAGCTCTTCAAAGCTGGTCTTGATTTTCTTAGCTTCTTTCTTTCCTCTTTTGAAACCTCTCATGGATTACTTCTCAACCCAGGCTGCACAATTGAATCTCTGGGGATCTTTGAAACTTCCAAGGCCTGTGGCCACCCCATAAGTCTGCCTTAATTAACATGGTGTGGGGCCCAGGGACCTGTCTTTTCAAAAGCTCCCTAGGTGATCCCTTTGTGTGGTCAGCAGCAAGAACTGTTCACATAATTTTCTGCGAAGAGCTAAGATTTCACACAGGCTCCCCCTGCAGGGACTAGGGACATTGTAGGAGAAGATCAAAAGAGATCAAATCAAAAGGAAAAGCAGACCAGAAAGAAAAAAAAAAAAGAAAAGGAAAAGAAAACAACTCACCAACCAAGCAATCCCTTATTGTAACCTGAAGCTTTTAAAGACAGATAGTGACCTGGGGAAGGTTGGGGACCCCAAGCCAGAACATGCAAGCTACAGCCCCAGCCCCAGCTCCAGTCCTGCCTCCATACTGAACACACCTCTTCCTCAGACCAGTGCCTTCTGTACAGTGACCTAATGATGTGTCTACAATTAGATGGCCCACTCCCCCTGAACTCTGTCTGTATCTTCTTTCCTACTGTGTCCCTAATGTTTAGCTGGGTGCTTAGAGGATATTTTTTGGTGGCTCAGATGATAAAGAATCTCCCTGCAGTGAGGGAGACCTGGGTTGGATCCCTGGGTAGGGAAGATCGCTTGGAGAAGGGAATGGCTGCCACCACCAGTATTCTTGCCTGGAGTATTCCATGGACAGAGGAGCCTGGCGGGCTACAGTCTGTGGGGTCTCAAAGAGTCAGACATGACGGAGCGACTTTAACATTTTTTTCACTTTAGGGGCTACTTTCACTCTATCTGTTGAGCTAGTTACTGACTCCCTTCTAGCCTAGTCTATGGTTTACCTGAAATGAAATCTCATCTGTAATGCAGAGGTATTTAAATTGGTATGCAAATAGCAGTAAAAGGAGTAAAGACCCACCACTGGCTATGCTGCCCAATGCCCCTGACAGAAGTCAGATGTTCAGCCCCAGGAAACACCTGACAGACCCTCTACCTCATTAGCAGAATCCCTGTTGCTGGACCCCAGTGGCCTTCTGGGGAGAAGTAGAGCCTCCAAGCTGAGCAGCTTCTGTGTTCTCCTCTCCNAACACCTGACAGACCCTCTGCCTCATTAGCAGAATCCCTGTTGCTGGACCCCAGTGGCCTTCTGGGGAGAAGTAGAGCCTCCAAGCTGAGCAGCTTCTGTGTTCTCCTCTCCACCCGAGGCAAATGTTCAAGGCTGCAGTGATCACTGGCTGGGAGGGAGCTGGCCCTTACATCTGGGTTATTCGGAACAGATGGAGCACAGCGGCCCCTGTGTATCACAGCTGGGCTTCCAGCCTGGTGCTGTGCTTTCCTGGGGGCAGCTGCTATGACCATCAGATGGCTCAGGGGCAAGGGCTCTTTAGTAGCCATTCTAAGAAGCCCAGCAGACCTCTAATCTGATTTTCAGTGCTTTCTCCCCAGCTTGTTTCTCAGGGACTGTCGCAGTAGGCACTATAAAGACTGAGCTCCAGAAATAGCTCCTATCTGTCCCTTTCTCTCCATATTCACAGCAGCTGCTTTGCCTGAGACCCCCATCATTCTGTCCCCTGGGGCCTGTGCACATGTCAGGCCTCCCCCCACCCCTCCGCCCCGTTCTGCTTCCGTCCTTGCTCCTCCTTGTTCCCTCTATCGGTCACCAGAGTCTTTGAATGTGTGCCTCCAGCCAGGTCATCCCCATGCTGATGTTCTTGTTTAGTTGCTAAGTTGCATCTGACTATTTTATAACCCCATGGACTGTAGCCTGCTAGGCTTCTCTGTCTGTGGGATTTCCTAGGCAAGAACACTGGAGTGGGTTGCCATTTCCTTCTCTAGGGGAATCTTAGCTCAGGGATTGAACCCTCATCTCCTGCCTTGGCAGATGGATTTTTTATCACCGAGCCACCAGATTCTAGATCAGTGATTTCATTCCTGGCCGCACATTAGAATCATTCAAGGGACCTTTAAAAAATGCCGATGCCCAAGGTCCCTTGCCCAGAGATTCTGATAGAATCTTGGGTAAAGTGCCCTCCAGAATTCTTTGTCCCAGGATAACGGTGAAACACTTCCTTAGCCTGGTACATGGGGCCCCTGGGTGACCAGACCCTCTTCCCATATAGCTTCCTGTTGTCCTGTACTGCGTTTCATTCCAGACCTTAGGCTGTCTGGCCCCTGGAACTCTAGAGAAATGAGAAACTCTTGCTCAGTTTTCACAGCTTCCTAAAATTGTCACCACTTTTTCTGTGAAGTATTTTTGAGACCCTTATGTTGAGTTAGGTCTTTCTTATGTATCCCTGTACTACTGATTCACCCACAATTGCAAACGGGGCTGTTGTCTGCTTACTTCTCTAAGCCACTAGTCTGCAATTCTCCAAGGACAGTATTTTAAGCCTCTTTGCCTAAGTCTCTTCCGTTTAATTGTGGATTATCCCAAATGAAGTGACTATCCACGCTCCCAAACACAGGGGCAGGTGAGAGGCATGCATTTTATGGTTGCTGTTCTGTTCTTTTGTTTTAGCAAACATTATTGTCTACTTTGTGACATGGACTGCCCTACAGGTCCTACTATATTAATGGATATAATTCTCCCAAGACCCTAGAAGTACAATCATTCTCCCTATTTTGCAGGGGAGGAAAAAACTGAGTCAATAAGGAAAGGCAGGTAACTTGGCACATAGCAGGGCACAACACGTGTCTGTTGAGTGAAGAAATGGGTGCCTCTCTGCTCTGGTTACAAACAAATCTTTGTGACCAGACTAGATATAAGGACTATGTTCTTTCAGTGAACATTTTGCACAGACTGAGCCTTAATAGATGATAAACATTTTGTAGGAGGGCTTCCCTGATGGATCAGATGGTAAAGAATCTGCCTGCCAATGCAGGAGATGTGGGTACAATCCCTGGGTCAGGAAGATCCCCTCCAGAAATGGCAACCCACTCCAGTATTCTTGCCTGAAGAATTCCATAGACAGAGGAGCCTGGCGGGCCACAGCCTATGGGGTTACAGAGTCGGACACAACCAAGCAAGTAACACTAACAACTTTGTAGGAAATAGTTGAAACCCTCGTGACTTAATTGCCAAGGCACTTTCCTCAACAAAGGAGGTTGGCAGTGCAGTGTAGTGTGAATCAAAGCATCCAGGGCAAAAGAACAAGAGAGAAATATGCTATAAATAAACACCCACTATGCCTACAACCTACATACCCTGGGAGTTTTCCTGCCTGATCTCAGTGGATCCCTTACCCATGATAAAGAGTAAGAATTATATTTATAGGAGATAAAACCAGAGCTTGGAAAGGTAAGTGACTCAGCCAGTGTCATATAATTAGTTAAGGAAAAAAACTGGAATTAAACTGTTAGTCTGTTACGCCCCTTTAACAGGAGGCTCCTCTGTCTGGTGTATCATTGGAATCTTTAGCTTTCCTCATTTACTTTTGCCTTTAAAAGCAGTTTTATTTTACTAAAAATATATATATTCATGTTTAGAAAAATGTGAGAAAACTAAAATTGCCTATAATTCCACTACTCAGAGATTAAAAATCACTGGGAACATTTTGAATTTGTTTTTAATCTTTTGACTCTGAATTTATATATCAATAAGTCAATAAATGTTTTCTATAGCTTTGTAGTATATGAAGATGTGTTGCCCTGTTTTTCAAACCAAACATATTAGAAGTGGTTAAGCAACACCCTTTATTTTAGGCATAGATGAGTTTATTTTATAGCTTAGTACATTGTGAATATTTGCTCGAAGCTCCTCCCAAATCATCATTTCTTCTCAGTGTGCCTTGGCGCTTGAGATGGAAGGCCCTTCTCTGCACTGTTGCCCTTTTCCTAATGGAAACTGGACAGCACAAAAGCTGTTACAATGTGGAGCACCCTCAGAGTCTTTGGCATACCATCTCTCCAACTTATTGTCCAAGTCAGGGGTTACTCTTTTCCCACATTACCAGCAGAACCAGCTCAGATCTAGGCAACTGAAGGCCTGAGTGGAAAACAACTTATAGGTTTTTAAGGCCTTATTTCCATTGTATTGATTAAAAGAAAGCTCTTGGGCAGAAACTTGCTAACTGTACTATCTATTTTATTGCAAGCATGTAAGCTAAATACTGAGGCTAGTTGTAAGGTATCTGATAATCTTCCTAGGCTCTGAGACCTAGTGTGAAGGTATATTTTATGCTTCAGCTCCCATTTTAAAAAGGAAACAATAGAATTAAATGGTAAAAAGAAAATGATGACTCCTGGGAAGCTGCAAAATGAAGAGAGGGTCCACTCTAAGTATGTACATGGACCGCAGCAGGCAAGAGAACTTCCCTTACTCTTTGCAAACCTGCCCAAGTTAATCATCACTACGCTTGTCATCCCTGTTTTTTGCAGGAAGGGACTTGAATGACGGCTTGTGGCATTCGGTTAGCATCAATGCCAGAAGGAACCGCATCACTCTCACACTGGATAACGATGCAGCATCCCCAGCTCAGGACACCAGCAGGATGCAGATCTATTCTGGAAATCGCTACTATTTTGGAGGTAAATTCCCCAGCTTTTGAGGTTGAAAAAAGCAGGTAGGGAGAATGCAGTGGGCACTTATTTCACTACAATGATTCTTTCTGTGCCAAATTGACCATTCTCCCAATACACACACACACCACATCCCTATTCTCAAGCTCAAAATAATGAGACGCAAACTTTTCACAGCTGTACAAATTATCTAGGTCAGTGCTGAGGGGAAAAAAGAAATCTAGCTATAAGAGCTGTTGTTATGTAACACATCCAAAGGAGATTTTTTTGTAGCCATGCCAAACTCTGTGATCATATTCCAGAGGAGAAACTCACTTGAAAACTCGGAGAAAGTCTACTGAGAGTCAGCAGTACCTGAAAGAGAAAAAAATTCAGATGGGAATGTACAACCAGTATCTTCAGCTTTCTCTGTCACTTCTCAGCTGATTTGCTTTCTTAGTCCCCAACCCATCCCTTCCTCACATCCCTGGAGGCCATGCTCATGGAGGGGAGCTAGAGGGAAGACCTAGAAGGACCATTAATTTATAGCTCTACAAAGAGCAGCCCCCTCCAATGCTAGGAAATTTGGCAAATATTAAAAGGCAAGGGCAATCTGGTAAGCAGGAGAAATATATAATTAGGCTTTATTTTATAGCATATGTGTATTTTTATTTAATTTTAAGGGTATTCTTCGTTTAAAATATCCATTTCTACTTTGTCAATTGTTGATATTATAGAAACAGTCTTTAACGAGTAATTAAACTCAGTAGCTGTCTGACTTTGGGTAACACACTCATGGTCCCTGAACTTCCTTATCCAGAATGTGGGGAAACAAAGCAGAATTGCTGGGAGAGTTCAGTGAGGTAAAGGTTAAACCTACAACATTGTGCTTTCTACATTAGAATGGGCAGACTGGTTTTACCTTTTGTAAATACAGGCATCTGCTGGGCCTGGTCTAAAGAGAAGTATCCTGTAAAAAGTACAGTCTCTGAAATAGAATTTGTAAATCACTTCTCTCATACCATTGACATGGGGTTATCTTTGAAATATAAAAGGGACTTTGCACAGAGGCAGTGTACACATCGGGGTGTCCTGGGAGGGAAGTTGACTGGACTGATTCCTTTGTGGTTTGATTTTAGGACCCAGAGCCTCTGTCCTTTACTTCAAATCTCCATATGTGCCCAGATAACAAATTCCTTTAGAAAGAGAACATTTTCACCCTCTCTAAATGCTTTATGTGTCTTACATCATTTAATTCAGGGAATAACTTTATAAGGTAGATAATTTTAGCTCCATTTTACAGATAGTAACATCGGTGTATGTGTGAGTAGAAGAAGCAGGATTTAACCCTAAATCTGAGTTCTCCATGCCCCACTAGTGACAGCAGAATGACGTACTCCAAAGACAGCAAAAGAAAGGTCTTGGGGGCCCCAAAGAGAAATCTCACAGAGTGTATAATTTCGCATCATATGCAATGTTTCATTGACACAGAATAAAGCAATCTTATATTTATTTCTGGGGGAAATAACGTTGAATTAATTATGTGACTTAAGCATCCGAAATGCCTCAAAGGCAAAATAGCTCCCTTCCCCCAGTAGAAGTGTTTTTAGACGCGGGTCTTGTGAGACTCCAGGCTGAAGAGGAAAGATTTATCTGAGATCTGAACAGTGTTTAAACAAACGCCCCACACGTAGACTGTAAACTTAAGGCAAGTGAAAAATGAGTTTGAGTAATAATCGTCAACTTACATAAATTCTCTCTACAGCTTCAATTAGAAGTTGTAGCATCTCTCTTCGTTTTATAGTGTGCCTGTGAGCTGTTAACCAGCTGCTGGGCTTCAGCCCAGCAGTGACTGTCTATTAGAGATGGCTGAAATAGTTCCCAATTATTTATGGGTTATTGCCATGTTTTCAAGCTTGCATTCCCATATGCTCTGAACCTATTAAAGCCATTGGAATGGAGTTTATAAAGAGCACAGGCACCCGTGCACGTCTGTGACTCTGTACCTGGCAATGTGAAGTAGTTATTCTCTGGTTGCAACTATGCTCAATTAGTGTGATGCATATTTTTTAAACAACACCCTTTATAAAGGTATGGCGTTAAACTTTCATATATGTGACTATAGCACTATAACTGTGCATTTAAACTCTTAGTTCCTTTAGCGTTTGGGTTTGCTTTGCATATCACTTCAAAATTCCAGTTACATTCCTGTATATACTTTTCTCAGGAACTAAGCCTGATAATGCTGACAATTAACCAGACAATTACTCTGCTACCGTTCTTACTCAAAGCATAATTTTCTTTGAATGTGTAATTCAGAATTTAATTGTTCATTTAAAAGTGTGTTTTTAAGACAGAACTGCAATTCCCAAGTAGTTATGATATGTTGCTTTCTTGGGCTGAGTGAAGTATACCACACAAAACAATAGCAAATGGCTTACAAATAGGGAAAAAAGAAATAAGAATGAGATAAATGCAATGGGATCAGTATCCCCTGTAACATATTTTGTTTTCTGTTCTATGCAGTGATTAAATAGGCCCCATTTTGTACCAGTTTTGTCCCATCTCTGAGAATGCTATGATTTACAACAAAAAAATGTGTGCACTGCTGTGAATGAGAAAACATTGAAATAATTAGACCTTAAGGTCTTCTGTCAATAGGTCACTAAAGTAATGACTGATCATTTCAGAATTCTTCTTAATTTTTTTTTTCTCTGTCCCACAGGGTGCCCTGACAATCTCACCGATTCCCAATGTTTAAATCCCATTAAGGCTTTCCAAGGCTGCATGAGGCTCATCTTTATTGATAACCAGCCCAAGGACCTCATTTCAGTTCAGCAAGGTTCCCTGGGGAATTTTAGTGATTTACACATTGATCTGTGTAGCATCAAAGACAGGTAATTATTGTCTCTTCTCCTCTGTTCTCCCACCCTGTTCCCATTCTCACTGTTCTGAATATGAGTTTCTTTCACCAAAATTCAAATCCACTGACATCAGCCACATTAGATATAATTGAGTCGCCTAATGGAATATATTTCTGAAAGGATTTCAGGCCCAGGGAAAAATGTTTTAAATAAGTTGAGTTTCACTTGCAGTAAATGGGATATGCAAATTAAATCAAATACAAATTTGTGAAAGGATTAAAATTTTATGCGTAAACAACATTTGATTACTTTGAAGTTAAGAGGGAAGTGAAAAGCAGGGAGGAATTGTAGTTAGTAATAGCAGTGTGTGTCTGTTCACACAGACAGATGAAATCAAGCCCTCTGGGATTCCTGTAACAGAGGTTTTGACAGCGTCCAGTAGTTCAGTGACTTGCTGGAAGCCTGATCCTTGCTGTTAGCACCCCTAACCTACTGCTTCTTTTACTGGTGGAGATCAGACCCTGGACAGAGAGCGGCACTTCTATTCTACAACTTAACACATTTAGCAACACTTTTTTCCCCTCTTCATTTCTCCTGAGCTCTAGCTCTGCTTTAATTTGATGTTTCTGATATGAGATTTTGAATAAGAGATTCAGAGACTTATTGCAGGAAATGAAAGAGGAGGGGTTCTGAATTTTCAGCAAAGTTAATCATGTGGTCCATGGGTCCTCTCTAGCACTTTATCCCCTTCCTTCTGCCAGTGCTACTCACCCAGGTCAAGATGCCCTTTGCTGAAAGAGTTAGCAATATGTGTTAAGTGTTTGCCTCTGTGTTGCTGGTATAGAGTCTCTGCTTATGTTTCAGGGAATTAATTAAACATCACCATAAAATGCTATCAATGTCCAAGAAGTATACCTTTATTTGTGAGATCTATGACAGTGTCGGAGAAGGCGATGGCACCCCACTTCAGTACTCTTGCCTGGAAAATCCCATGGACGGAGGAGCCTGGTGGGCTGCAGGCCATGGAGTCACTAAGAGTCAGGCATGACTGAGTGATTTTACTTTCACTTTTCACTTTCATGCATTGGAGAAGGAAATGGCAACCCACTCCAGTGTTCTTGCCTGGAGAGTCTCAGGGACAGCGGAGTCTGGTGGGCTGCCGTCTGTGGGGTCGCAGAGAGTCGGCCATGACTGAAGTGACTTAGCAGCAGCAGCAGCAGCATGACAGTGGCAGTTGAAGTCAGGACAACTTCCAGGAAGTAATGTTGAGCTGAGTCTTACAAGACGGGCAGGCTTGGCTGAGGGGCGGGGGTGATGGTAACTCATAAGTTGGAAGGACATGGCATGCAAAATGTCATAAAAATAGGGGGAGCATGGTTTGCAAGCCTTTCGTCTACCCAAGATGCTTAGTTTTCGTTTAAAAACCTCTAATATCGGGATGCATCTTATCTTTGAAGGTTTATAGTAGTTTAATTGGCTGTTTATTTTCCTTAGGTGCCTGTAAAATAATGTCATGTCTTACAGTGAATATTGTCTTAGATTCCATAAAATATAGTCATAATGATAGAACATATGATGTGAATATGGCTGGGTGTGTGTGTCAATTATAAAGAGCTTTGCATGTGTATGGCATTTAGCCTGATGCCCTAGGAAGGCTCAAGAAGGAAGGCAGTCAGATCTATTTGGTAAAAAGAGTATTCAGGAAAAGTGAGAGGGATGCATTGGAAAAGAACCAGCCAAGAGGCAGAGAGGTCACTGCTCCAGTCCAGGGGAACAATGATGAGAAATAATAGGTGCCTGTACTGAGCATCACAGAAATCAGCTCTGCAGACCATGATCTCCTCTCATGCTCGGAATGACTGATAAAATTTGGTGGAACTTTATATGCATGTTTCTCTGTTAATACCACTCCACATGGGATTGTCAACAAATCACACAGACTCCCAGGCTCTTCTGCTTCATTTTTTTCCTATTTGGCCAGCTGGAAAAGTGGGTAATAAAATGCATGCTTCATTAGAATGTGCTAATTTAGAGATCTCAGAATAAAAGATATCTCACAAAATGGTTGTCATTCCTATAGTCGTTATTAATGATAAGGGATTGGAGGGTATCCCACTTCATCAGACAGGACAGCCTTTTGCAAAGTGTAGATCGATGGAACATTTATCAATAGGGATCTCTTATGATTAGTTAATTTCTAACTGAGGGTGCTTTCATTATTTTTGATTACATGAGACGCCATCGCTATCTACTTTGCATCATTACTTTTGTGTAATTGTAGACTGTATAATTGTATTACATACAATAGTGTTTTGGTTAATTGTATAATAAGGGATTGTGTTTAGTTTAGTGGGTAAGTGGGACATTTTTCTTGATTTACCAGACAGTCTCTCTAACAGAAGGGAAACTGGTAAAAGGCTTTGCTTAATTAATTATTTCTTGAACTTATATTTAACATTTGCTTGGAGAGGGGGCTGGGGTTAGAAAAATAGGTGGTTTCTGAGTTTTGCATTTTATTTTTAATGTGCTAGTCGGTGTGAACCTGATTTAAGAGCAAGTGCAAAGGAAGT